>OX419339.1:30057846-30092846 GCA_948470475.1 Galaxea fascicularis
GACTTCTAAGCAGTTCAGCTTGTCTCGTGTTGCTCCGATATAAATTTTGTGTATTGTCATACGCCATTTTCACTGAATGTTCAACATACACTTTTTCAAGTCTTTAGGAAAAAGACTGAATATATCCTGAAACAAAACAAAACTTTATCTAGATTTTTTATGTTTTTTAAGTATTCTTTATTGAATACATGTTAATTTCAATATTTTAGAACAAACCTAGTAGTCAAAGTGTAGTTCCTTAGCAGTTTTCGTGCTTGTTCTGTGGCATGCAATGACGACTACTTTCAGAAACTTGTCTATAGAAACGCTTAACAAAATAAAAGTTGCATAAATAATAGAAAAATCGAAAGTAATGTCTACAGTCTTTTTTAAGGAGGTTTGCAATGGGCATCTATTTAAACCTTCCTTTGTTGAAATGTCAATCAAAGCCATCGTCGTGGCAACAATGAGTCCAGTAACAACTTGCACCACCAACAACCGCATAGTAAGTATTGGTTTAGGTTTTATGGAAGCCATGCCCGGAAGTAAAATATTCTCCGCGTAAATTGTGTAAATCAAGGCGAAAACAAAGGATGCTTGCAGACTGGAGTGTAGAAAGACAATGGACCAGCAGGTGCTCATTGGAAATTGAAACTTTTGATGAGTTGAACTGTGATTCACAAACCATGTGGAATTGTAAGTTATAAAGCTAAACCATTCGACCAACGAGGGTAAGACAATAAACATGACCAAGTTATCGTGAAGGAGAGAGATTTCCCTCAACCGTCTTGATTCTTTGGTGAATACCATGGACAGTACAGCCATTGTGTAATAAACTATTGCAGTGCTTAGAATAAATTGGTACCATGTTAGGGAGTGAGGGCTCCACGCTTCTGAAGAAAACTGATCTCCACTTTCATTGGCCCTTTGGATATTTGATAAGCTGTACTTCATCCTTCCGCAGGTTTGATCTTTGTATCGTTCTCCACAACTGTTTCATGAAAAGTCATTCAATCATCTGAATTGGACTACCGGTTGTCGTTCTATAAGCGTCTAATCCTATTAGCCAATCCGCCACGCTTGTCGTAGCTGACTTATGTGTCGATGCTCGACCATTGTCTCTCCCTGTCTTGTAGGAAAACAATCTCGTGTGAATCCGATAACTAAAGAAACAAACGCGCGCGAGCTTGTAATATATTTTTTTATCTCTCCTACTGTAAAACATTTGTGACTTATTGAGATCATTAATAATTTCTTACTTAAACTTCAGGCATCAGTAAATTTATAATAATTCTAAGCTGTACTGTTGTTAACCAGCAGCTACCACGCTATATTTTACGAGAAAATTGTAGCAGGGTCGTAGTTTTCTGCCGAATGCAAAATTGATTTTTTTGTGTAAACAAAGTCGACGTTATATGGTTGATTAAAGAGAAAGCTGATCAATTGTCAGTGGCCGCCGCTGTGACTTCATTTGCTTGAATTCTTGTGTAACATAAATAGGGGGCTTAAGAAACAACGATGGCGTCGGCAACGAGAACGCCTCTAAACAATAGGCTTAATGAGCAAAACAATCGCTCTACACCTGCGTTTTACATTTTGGTACATTTCTTTGCCGTCCTCCTGCAAAACAACAACGTGATATGACCAAATTTTGGGTCAGTTTCGAGAACGTGAGCGTGTGACGACAAGTTTTTCTTTCTTTTTCTTTGCTTTAACACCGTTCAAAGTAATTTAGACCCTGGACATCTCGCCAGCATTTTTCACATTAAACAAATTGAAATAATCGCGAAAGAGTTACAAAAACGAGAAGTTGTATTTTGAAATGACGTTTTCGTTGCCGTCGCCGTCGTCGTTGCTCAAGCTCCCCAATAACGAGAGAGCCTGGGAAAGACATTACTCTCTGCGACTGACCACTGAACAAGAAGCCTTCATTAAGGAATCGGTCTAGAAAACCACCTTAATCGGAAATGGCAGCCATCCATTTCTTTTGGCACTGCATGTGCACTCTGTTAACGCAAGGATGACGTCAACACCTGGTAAAAACAAAGAAATGCACCACGAGCCGAAGGCGCGTAGAGTGGCACGTTCTTACCACGTTTTGACTTACCGGTTTGTTTTCAGAGTACACACGCGCTCACAAATGGAATCCGGTATTTGTTTCAAAAATTGTTCTTTTTTACTGTCTTTGACTCATGAGGTCATTCGCGGATCTACCCTTTAATTGCAAACTCTACGAGACCCGTGATCCAACATGAGGTTTACATCGTCCATTGTATAATTCAGATTAAATCCAAATATAGCAGTTCCCTCACCGAACAGACAACACTAACTGCATCTCATTAACAGTCAGGGGCCCGTTTCTCGAAAGTCCCGAAAACTTTTCGGGTCCGAAAAGCCATTTCTAAAACTGCGATCCGCTTATTCTAAAAAGTTGGTCTTTTACTATCATTTCAATATACGAAAAGGCAAATTTCTTACGAAATTTCATGCCTGCAAACTTCTTCGTTTTTAAGATATGAAGGTAATTAAGGCACCCCAAGTAGGCCCGAAAAGTTTCGGTAATTCCGAGAAACGTGCGACAGGTTTGTTCCCAACCACTCCGAAACTCCTTCATCTGGAACCTAAGCCGTATACGGAGGTTTTTTTTTTTATCATTCCGTGTTACTTACTGGAAAATGAATGAAGACTGTTTCTTTTCAGCCGCTGTAAAAGTCGCTCACCCTCCATCATGAAGAGGCGTGGAGAATCAGTGTTCCGTTGCACAAGGTATAATCATTGTCAGTTAGTTTGTTTTATTGTTTGCCACATCAGTGGGTAAAGTCACAGGGAATAAGAATATAAATTTCGGCCATCTTTCACAAACAATCTCCAAAGGATTTGGAAACTATTACTGATCGACCAAAAATTATAGGAACGTTCAGCAGCCAGTGCACGTGATTTTCTCTCTTTTTTGAGAAAGATTTCATGGGTGTGAGAAGGAACGGCAAAGAGAACTCCAAGAACAAATACTTACTATCGCTCTTGGCGAAAACAACCACTGCGCACGCGCGTAATGTACCACAACCCCAGTCGACCCCAATGACTTCTGCGATACCTAAGCAGTGTTCCACCAACAGACCCATTCGGCTAACTCAATGTTGTACCCAATTCAAATCTCCTAGGCTAAAGATTCTTTGTGTACTTTATTTGCATTATAATGTAGCATTCATATTTAAATGATACGGAAATACCTCGAACAAAACGTTTCATTCCCAGAGGGTTTGAATTGGGTACAACATTGAGTAAGCCGAATGGGTCTACTGAGCTAACATCTAACACATCTAGTTAGTGATTTAAAATTATGCCGGAAGGTGTTATCGCATGCGTGGGGATTTTTACGTTCTGTCTTTGACTAAGCTTTGCTCAATTGTTCTAAAAATAACCACGTAAAAGTATATTTGGTGTTTTTCTAAGGGGAAGAACAAAATGGAACTACTTTGTGATAGATTTCACAGAGCACATTGTCATGATAATGCAGTTAATGGTATTATCTTGCATGCCAATTATTAACCGATGCTTCAATAGTTAAAATTCATGCCATCCGAGCTTTTCTTAACCCGCAAAGACGCTTATAAATATAATTTCGTTGTACTATTCTAGTATTAAACCTATATAGGCAAGTTGGATTTTATTTTTAGGTTCCCATCGATGAACTAAAAGTGTTGCTGAGAATCAATAGCTGCATGATGGCGTAAACCATTAACCATCTGCCGAGTTGACGCAGACTGGAAAGATTCTGAAAAAGTTTAAAAATTTATGAACACAGCCAAGAGTTACACTGACGCTATCTCAAGAAACCGTCTAATAAATCTGAAAGAAAATAGATTTTACTTTGACCAACCGTTCAAATTTACAATATTTCACCTCCAAATTTCTTTTTTCCCGGGTTTAAATATCAACATAAGTACTCATCTTAACTGTAAGACAGTCGCACTGCCGGTTCGACTGTTTTACCTTTTTCCTGGAGAAAATTAAAATCGTTATTTAGTTGAGTTGTTTCGGCAGATTAATATGGCCTGCATCCAACCATAAAAAGAGAACAAGGGTTTTAATGATATTTGCCTGTCAAATGCACAATGCAGACAATCTTGAGACAATAAATGCACTTGATTGAAATAAAAAGTCGGAAAAATATGAATATTCAATTTTTGTCGACAGACGACTTGTGTGAAATGCTGTTTACTTAATTATTCGCAGTTAACTGAGTGAGTCGAAAGCTATTTGCATGCGGGGGCAGTCTCGGTTGATTGTTAGTGAAGGTTGCTAAAATGAGGACACCAGTATTTTCGATTTTAATTTCAGCGAAATATAAAGACAAAAAAAGAGTGATTTAAAAGTACATTCTTGATGGGAAATACTAAATGTAAGCAATGTACGGCGTCGGTTTTCGAAAACGAAGAAGAGGAAGAAACTTGGTTCGAATGGATGGAGTCACAAAGAGACAACACAGATGAAAGATGTATTTCACCGAGAACACGGCCATTGCCAGTACAGCCCTTGGCTTTTCAAGCGGACGTGATCGATAAGCCAAGGACAAAAAAATCTAAAGCCTCTTTCTATTCGTTCAGTGAAGGAAATGTTGTCGAAAGACTTAGTGGCAGAATGTCGAATGAGCCGACGTCGCATAGAGATGTGGAAAACAATAATTTGGCCAGAATGACAAATGAAGAATTTGTGGACAAAGAGGAATCGCTTCCATCACAGGTAGCATAAATGTGATAAAGCACTCTTGTCGGAGCCATAAGAAAACCTGGGTTTTCAAAAATATTAAGGGATTCATTGTTTTATTTCCGTTCTGCTCATAAAAGCATAGACGGACGTGAATTTATATGTTTTAAATTAGCATTTGCCGCTGTTCATTTCATCCATGTCAGTGTTTAAGCTCGGTTAAAATTTCTGTCCCCATAAAACTTTAAATTACTTTTATCCCGTCACCGAAGACTGAAGTCCATGGTTTTCCTCGTGTACGAATAATTTTTTATCGCTTCAAAACGGTTTTATCTATTGTTCAAGGTTATGAAATAATATATACATACGAATTAATAAAGAGCGCAGG
Source organism: Galaxea fascicularis (assembly GCA_948470475.1). Classification (NCBI taxonomy): domain Eukaryota; kingdom Metazoa; phylum Cnidaria; class Anthozoa; order Scleractinia; family Euphylliidae; genus Galaxea; species Galaxea fascicularis. The sequence goes on from OX419339.1 coordinate 30,062,921, forward strand.
GACCTCTTTAAAAGCGTAACTGAGGAATATGTTTTTAGAAGGCTTCGTTTAGAATACCAAACTTTAAATATGCAAGAAAAAAAATACGACAAACTTGTGAAATTATCAAATCAAAGCTGAGAGTGTTCATTAATATTCACAACAACAACGTTTAAGTCTGAGATGTTTACAACACAATTTTAGGACGCTCTTTTAATTTTCTCTCACGGCGTTTCTTAAGAGTGAAAACAAAATCCATGATTTCATTTCAATTTGTCTTGGCCAGCAATACCTTGAAAATCTGCCGCGGATTTCATATATTCGGGATTTCACCTACAATATACAGAACCTATAATTCATCTGATGATAAGCTCTTTGAAGCTCTTCAAATAATCAGCTGTTAGCTGATTTGCGCTGTCAGCTAAACTTCTCAGTTTTCACCAAACGGAAAATTTCCGTTCTCATGACCAGCTCCAGAAAATAATACCATAAAAATGCGTTTCTATATTACCTCATGATCAAATGTTAAGTTCAGAAATTACAACAGTATACGCACATTTTAAATTGAAGAAAGTTTAAGCCCTCTTAATCACGCTGCTCGTTTATTAATTCTGCCACCCTTTTAGCCTATCATGATTCTGCAGAAGTTGGCAGCTTTGCAACATGCAGCTTCTTGTAGGGTTAGAGAATTCCGGAATTTTGTTGTTGTTGAGAATTTGAAACCATAATTAGAATTTTATAGTAAAGTTATCTTTCAGGTGACGTTTGTACGATTTTACCACAGCCGAACCTTCGTATTTTAATAATTAAAAAATAATAATAATTAAAAATTTATAACGCGCCTTTTCCATGCAAATATGATCCAAAGCACGTATTTTATGCGATTATCACGCTATCTTGGGGCTCTTACGCCTCTAGCTATATCACACATATTGGCTAAGGCTCACTGATCACAAGTAAGTTTTTAACGGTGCCTTTATAAACCCGCTACCATGTTGCATGCAAGTAAAGTTTAGCAGTGAAGGTCAGGGAAAACTCGCGGTGGGATTTGGCGGCTTTTGTAACAAACTGTGTGTTGTTGTATTTTTCCTGGTTTGTCGTGTATTCTGTGCTTGCTCAATTGGGAAAATTATAAGCAGACGTACCAGGTATTGAAAGGAAATCTTCGAGAATATTAGAGAATATTAGCTTTTGAGGGAGAATTCCGGGCAGAGTTTACGTCGATTTTCGGGAATTTTGTAGCTAATCCCCATGGCTTCTAAATTAGGTCCGGCTGTCCCTTTTTCAATCATAACAAAAGTATATTATTAGTAATTTTCCTTGCCTATCACGCGGGCATTCTCTTCTTTAATAACGTAATCATGATGTCCTTTTGTTTATCTGACCCTAGAAGCACTTGAAATTGAACTTTACGACTCGTTTGCGCCTTTTCGCATTTAAATGAGCTTGAAAACTTTGGTCACTTTGACGTTGAAGAATAGCTAAACAACCACATTTTCTTAGGGTCTAAAGTCAATACCAACACAGACCAAACAGAACAAAAATATAAAACTCTTTGGCCTTTTCAAGGTGGTTTGGTTTACGAAAAAGATCCCCAGTAAAAAGGTTTATTATGACTAGTTTATGTGAATTTAAGCAATAGAAAACGTTTTCCGTGCTTGCATAGCCTGATATAAACACGAGAGGAGTTGGGAGAATTCAAGGCAGTTATGCAAACCCGAAACGAAGTCGAAAAAAAACTAAAAAACTACAACTCTAAAACTCTAAAAACTACAACGCGTCACACAACCATGTTTACATACTCTCATGCAAACACGCCTCTCGGCCAATCAGAGCGCGCGTACTATCTTAGTTATTTTATAAAAGTATACTATCTACCTTCCTTACAGTTAATATGATAATTGTACTGGAGTTAATAGGAAAACCTAGTAACTCGGCTATAACAGGTGCCAGGAGTAAGGCATAGGTGGAGCACCACGATTTGGCCGACACTCGTCAGTTTGAAGATTCGGCCCATCTTTAATTACCTCTATAATCTTTCGCTGGATTTGTTCACACTGCTGTCGGCTCACTTAGTATCAGAAGCAAGTTTTCAAGTTTTGTTTGTTTACTTGTTCATAGATTTTCCCAGACTTTCCAGCTGGAGAGGTGAATGTGTCTTTGAAATATGAAAAAGTTACAAGTCGCTTGAAGGTGCACATCATAAAAGCAAGGAACCTTTGCTGCAAGGCCGTTGAAGGAAAGAGACAGGACAAATGCGGAGTCAGCTGCTCAGGTAATCTAGACATATTGGTTCGCGATCCTTTGTAATTGGTACAGATAAGCGTATCGAAATGAAACGTATACCTCGAAGGACAACAGAAAATCGTGGTGTCATTGGCCACGAAAAAGAGATAAAAAAACAAGAAAGTATAGTTTATTTAGTCAGAGATTCCACGAAATAAAGACTGAGATAGTTAAATGGACCAGTGTCTCATGAATTGAAACTTCTGAGTTAACCATGGGAATTTAAGGACAAAAAAAATGAAAGAATGCATTACACTTCTAACCCATTTCGCATCAATTAAGACCTGCACCGGCTGTAACGAGCAAAATTTGTTGCAAAGAGGGAATCTGAATAAATTGCATTTTGTTGCGAGTTGCATGAAAATGACGGTCTCTTTCATTTCTTAACCGTTTGTTTTCTAACTAAACGGCTTCAATGAGGATAAAAACCACTAGTGCTCTCTTCCTGCACGCGCTAAAGGCCATTTAAAACAAAGTGTTCCCATGAAAATTAACCACAAGGCGTGCGCAGATTAGGTTGTAGGTCTTGTGGATCTGGGAACGTCTTAAAATGATCGCATTTCTTCCTTTGTTAGATGTTTATTAAAGATTGTTGTCTCCACTCTTAAGGGAAGTTGGACATTTGTCTATTGACGACCCGGTGCAATTCAGTCTCCAATTCAGTCCCCAATTCAGTCCAGTAAATTAATATTTCTTACCACCCTTCACAGTACTGTTAGAAAGGGACAAATTAAAGGGGGAGAACTGGCCGCGAGCTGAAAGCGCGCAGGGAAATAGCAACGCGTCCCACCCTTGTTTAGTGCCCACCGGGTAGGCTAGATCCTTCGATGCTCTTTACATACTAAAGGGCATGGAAAGACCTATGTTCACAACTGTTTACTGTAATGTATGTTATTTTCTGATTTGCAGAATTGTACCTAATTGCATCCCTACTGAATGGGCAAACTCTCTTGCAATCATTTCGAACTTCAAAGAAGAAGGGAAGCTCCGATATATTGTTCTACGAGAATTACGCGTTCGACCTCACTTCTCTTCGCCTGAATGAATTAACCCTAAGATTAACCGCCATGCATTGCTGCAAGCACGTCATCAATGTAGATCATGTCATTGGTCGTGTGGACACGGATGACAAATCCAGTGAGGCATCATTTGGTTGTCACTGGTTAGAAGTTATCACATTTTCAGGAAGGAATGTCAACAGGTGGCACACGCTTTGGAGTTAGCGCTCAGGACCCTCGTGTCACGGTTGGGATTCTCCACAATTGGTTTCAGGCTCTGATACCAATCTTTAAATTCTCACAACTTATGTCTGGAATTTTTTCCCTCGAAGTTTTCATCGAATCGCTTAAAACTGCAACCGAAAAAAAACAACAACAACAACGACGACAATGACGATAACAACTTTAATCAAATAATAACCCAGTAACAGAACAGCGTGCAGCAAATATTCAGTGCAAGTCAAGGTTTGAGGAAGAAAAATAAAACAGATCAGAAAAGAAAACGAAAGTTACTCTATCAAGCCCTAGACGTAAGTCAGTTAGGAGCCAGCTGGGCAGGGGCATTCGGTAGAAGGTCCGTAGCAAACTGGGGGGAAAGGGGTTCAGAAAATTAGCCAAGTGAAGGAGAACATCAAAGCAATGTAAAACAAAACATCAACTCTGCATATTCTTCAGTGAACACTTTTCTATTTCTTTATAATTTCATGTTTTATGACGGCCCCAAACACCCGATGACAAATTTTTCTTTTTCTATTTGAACTTGGATCTGGTCCATAGTTGACTGCAGGAGAATTCGCCAGCAGCAAGAGAGGATGCCCTCATCCTCTCTTGTCCACAGTTAGCAAGTTTCGCGATGCAGAAGTTTGAAAAATCTCAAATTCACTTTATAGATGATGTTTTCGCAACCGTAAACGTCGTGGTGGAACAGAGAATTAACTCTGGAGTGTAAATTAAAGTGCTACTAGAAACCCATGAAAAACCCACTGAGCGTTAGCCCTAGAAAAGGGTATCAGGGAACCACACGAGGCAAAGAAAAAATTCTTATGACCTCGGTGGGAATCGAACCCACGACCTCCGGATTAGATCTACCGTTGCTCCGCCGACTAAGCTACGAAGTCGGACAGAGAAAGTCGGGGACGATTAAGATGGTGAATCGCGGCGAAGAGAAAGTAAGGGTACATATATATGTTGTGCCGCGTAGCACTATAAACACATACAAGTGGTGGAACAGAGAATTAACTCTGGAGTGTAAATTAAAGGTTTCTATTAGCACTTTAATTTACACTCCAGAGTTAATTCTCTGTTCCACCACTTGTATGTGTTTATATATAGTGCTACGCGGCACAACATATATATGTACGTAAACGTCGTGGTTTCTTTTGGTGTTTTTAATTTTTTGTTAACTTCCAAAAATTCTGTGGCGCTCTTAAGTTAAATCTTCAACATTCTAACGTTAACGGGTCATTTTCCACCCTTAGGGCATTGCGAAACAATTTATTCTAACTAACGACAAATTACTAAAACTAGAAGTCCGATTATATTTTGAAATCATTTTGTCCTCAACCTCGCGTGAGTCCAAAGGGGATTTTATCTTCATGTTGCAACACTATGACTGTTCGAGAATGATCTCGTTAATGAAATATGATACAGGATTCATGCCTGACAGCAAAATAATCGCCAGAAACATTGCCCTACTTGAAAGTGGGTTTGTAATTAAAGACTTATTATACTAACATTGTAACATTGTTTGAAGTTTTTGTTTGTTTAAAGTTGTATTATATATTTTGCGATGTAGTGGTTTATTTTCTTTTGAGAGTGTCTTCTTTTTTGATGCCGATATTACTGAATTTATTACACCCATTTTGAAATCACTGGTTATTCTTGCAATCTCATTGGCTCTCATTAATGCAAGTTCTTCCCAAATTGCACTATTTTATGCTCTAAATCGCATCCTTTTTTAAGGTCATCAAAATTCAAAACCGATTTCCTGAAGTGAACATTAAACAAATATCAATATTGACAAAAAACTGTGTGATCTCAAAATGGCTGTAATACAGTGGTAATTGAACTTCGTGTCATGCAATTTTGGTCTGGATTCATGCTTGACGCACCCTCCCTTTTAAAATCCTGGCTACGGGCTTATTATCAGTTGTGATTTGGCCCGACAGCTTTTGGGGGATGTACAACATATTACTTACTTGTTGTGTAAAAACATCCAAAACTTACAAGTAAGTAATAGATCGATAAGTCGTTCAGTGAATTGACTATAGGCCCCGAATTCGTTGAAAGAAGCCAAGGGAGGGGTTCCCCCGGACACTTACAAATGAATGTTAGTAAAATCAATCGCGCTGACTGCTCTGCGCAAACTCGAGAAAAGAGCTTTACGAAAGTCGGCCAACCTCCAACAGAAAATGAAGGGGTTCATGGCTGAGCTCAGAGAAGTAAACGCCAAGCAAATTTTAATTAAACGCAAAAAAAGTGGCGAAGAAGGCGACACAACAACTGGTAGGAATAAAATTGGCGCCCAACAAACCGATGAAGTAATTATCACCATGGCAACTACCGTCGTTGATTTATTCCAAATCGAAAGTTTCTGTCGACATCCGGGAGAGTACTGAATGGTTATCCGAGCAACTTTACGTCTGGCTACCACGTACATGCCAATGTGGAACGAAATGATAAGAAAAAGGATGAACGCAATGTAGGCGTAGCTGTAAAGAGGAGGATCGATTGGCAAAGAGATTGCGGTCAACGCCACGGCAACGAACCAGCTTAGAAAGACAGCGATGGAAGTTGACTTTCCGGTCATCCACTCCACGTACAAATAGGGAAAGCAGATGGAAATGAAGCGATCTAATGAGGCAGCGAATACACTGTTCAATGAGCCTAAGAAAAGGCCAAACCCGAGCTTGTTTCGCAAAACCTCGAACTGAGAGGTCGATCCCCAGTTGATGTCGTAAATGTACATTGGCACGTACACAGCACAGATTAATAGGTCAAAACAAGACAAGGCTGCCAAGAGGATAGCGGTGCAGTTTTTCCTCAAATTGTTATCGAGTACAACAGCAATGATCACTAGGATGTTAGAGATTGTTCCAGTCACTGAAATTCCAGCGCTAATAACTGTAAGTGAGATCACTTCCTCTGTTGTCATGCCATAGTGAATAAAGGTTTCGTCTTCAATGCTATGATTTGTACTTAAAGAGTGGCTTGGGCCTCTGAAATCCGCAGTCATACCCCTGACGGAATAACGAAACCACCAAAGCTACTCTTATAGTAATTTCAGGCTGTACTGAAATATAGAAAGAATTAAGACGCTTTAGTCGTTCTCACATTTAAGTTATTTTACACTTCGTAAATGGTTTGAACCCAGGAGTCATGTCATAATTAAGTGAAGTACGATCGTCCGGGTGAGTGTAGTCCTGAGAAGGACTGTTTGTGGTGACATTGACTGACGTTTCGACAACCTGAGCGGAAGTCATCATCAGAGTCAAGTGATTTGTGTAACGTTAGTGGATGGTATAAGTACTCTGGTCGTTGATGTGATTGGTCAACGAAGTCGTGATGTTATTGGTCGACTGTCAGTTAAGCCTAGTTGTCATTTGTTAGTTGTTCAGTTGTTATTTTACACTTACTAATCAATAAAAGAGCAAGATTATACTTTTCGTTTTTCCTTTTTTTACTTCGCCTAAGGATATGTAATAAGAAGATAGTTTTTATGATGAACTTAAAAGCTAAGTCCAGTAAAATTTAATTTACGTTTCGCTGTAATATTACAGCTCACATGGGGCAGAATTTGAGGAAATTTCAGCTGCTTAGCGAAACCAGGAAGGAGAAAACATGGAATTAGAAGTTGTCATTAAGATATGAACTCAAGAAACACCTGAACAGCACTAAATCCCGAGAGGGCTTAAACCGTGTTTTTGCCCTGACCTACGAAGTAGCTCCCTTACCAGTAACCTTGGTCATTTCCCTTTAGCAATAAGGGGTACCTGCCGTGTAATATATAAGAACACATAGAAAGTAGTCAAAAAATTACTACGCCTTTAAATAAGTGGGTTCCTCTTATTCTTCTGCTTATGTTTATGTTTATGTCGCAGCTGCTTTCATCTGTGCTTTATGCTTATGTTTGTGATTAGTATAGGAAATTGCACGACCTCGAGTACAATTCGGGATTAATAGGTGCGAGTGTTTTTGAAAGTTGGCGAGTGCAATTTGAGAACTTTCAAAATCACGAGTACCTATTAATCATGAATTGTACAAGAAGGTTGTGCGATTTTTTATTTATGGCTCGCACAAACAAACTACCGATTGTAAGTTATCGGATATTCTGATAAATTAATCCAACAAATCATTCCAGAGGATGAAAATGCCTTGTAGTTTATGTGCCCTTTCGTCCAATTTTACTCGTCAAAACGTTCAAATTTGCAACGTTTGGTTGTGCTCACGCTCTGTTGTCATGGAAACTTAATAGACACTCCTACGAAGTACTATTTGGGATTAATTGTACTGCTCTCGACCTATCAGAATTGAGTAATTTTGTTGAGTGTACTATGAGGGCGAAAATCATAGCTGCTGCTAGCCAATCAGGTACGAGAATTTTGTTATAGTTACTATTATATGCTGAATAATGTTGTGTAATCGATGTAATCACTAAATAATTGGAAAAAAATTGAGTTTGTTCCGGTCTTCATGGGTCCTCACCAGCAATATAAGTAAAAAACAAATTTGCCAATTGAACCGTTCATTTCATGTCTAAATAGCGCATTATCATTTCAGACTTTTGTTCATTTGTCAGTGGGACTTTTCGACGGGGGTCTGAATTGATGGAAACTCGATCTGAAAATTGACAACTCTGAGAAAACAACGTTACGGTTGACGAAATTATTAGAAAGTTTCATGATGTCGTCCAGTCACAAATTAAACTCTACAATTTCTATTCTGAAGAATAAGAATCAGTGCGCCTTGACATTGACACAAATTCGAATAAAGCAATGACGTGCTATTTCGGTATACGAAGCGTTGTAAAATGGCCCTAGAAATACTCTATGGGTATAACATTCCTCGTATATCCAGAATTTTACGGAATTTCCATTGGCGTTACCTACCAGGAGTAAACACATTGTTCAGGGCAGACTTGTGCGCCGTTGTGAAGCATGTGTTGGGATGCTATGTTTTGCGTATGTTTATCAAGCAGAACCTCCTTTTCCAAAGATCACTTTTAAATTTAATTTTTCTAAGAATATTCTCGTTTCTACTCTATTTTGACTCGTATTTCCTTAACGTTTTTCTTGTTTTCAAAACATTCTTTTCATCCACTGTCTTTTCAATATCAGTTTGTTTTTCTGTTTTCGCTGCGAAGAGTAAAATGAACCTTTTCGTTTGGTCAATTTTATTGTCTGAGTTGTTTATCTGAAATTGAAATATGTGCCGACTTATGTATAGCTTACTATTCCATCGAATAAGATTTGATATTTCGGTCTAGTTTTAATGGGCAGGATACGTCACTAGCAAATATATACTCACAGTCGAAACCCATCGTCGCAGCTATGTCTTTGCACTCCTCGGAGATAATTAACCACAGCTGAACTTCAAACGAGAACATCCGGGAGTACAAACGAAACTATTGCCAAAGAACGCTCACGAACGTCTTGTGCGCTTTTTCTCTCACCCACGGATCTTTGTTTCTTAAACATTTTTCCTTTTTTAGTACGTGTAATAATATTTTCCGTGTTCTAACAGTTAGCTGATCATTCGTTCTCAATGCGCTCGCATGATTTATTTTTTTCCCAGCGAGGAATCTCATAAACCTATAATTTTTCGACTACCTTACAGCGCCGGGCAATTCATCAGAGCTATTTTCTTTGCTAATTTACTCCATCGACTCAGTTACTTCCACCAAAAATACTTCTTGGAGAACTATGAATTACACTTTTGCTCATGGAAAATGGAAGAATTTCCTTGACGTCGTCTCAGCGCCTTCAGCTGCAGCCTTTGGCAGCAATCAGTGTCAGCTTAAATAAATGCCCCTTGGAACCCCTTTACGTTGTATTTGAATATATTTATATAGATGTTTGCGCCTTATAAGTTTTAAATTAAGTTAAATTAAATTATTTCTTATTATATAAAAGTAAAATTTGAAGGCACGGTAGCCGGAGTATCACTTACATGGATGATTGATCATTGGTCCAGGGTGATTCATATCACAGACTCGTATCACAGTGGTGCTAATCTCGAGCTGTCTCCGAAGGAAACGCAACTGGAGCCTTCAGTATGGGTCAGTTGCGTAGGCTCTAGCATGAGAATGAACAACCAGCGAGTAACTTCCGGTGAATGGCTTGAATTTCCATAGCCAAGTGAAGCAACTGCCATGAAACGGAAAAGAAAAGATATGAATTTGCGTCAAACACAAAAATGTAGATCTTATCTTATCCAATACTGTATTATTGTCCTTGTGACATTGTGAATCACACACCGTTTTTACGAAGCTCAGGCAGACGATACAACGCTCATTTGAACTACCAAGCAATCGATTTGAACTCAAAGCTAGCATTGGCCGCATCAGTTTAATTAAATTTTGGGAACTTATACGTTATACGTGACCAGCGTTCGAATGATTATCTCATTCATCAAAACTCTTTAAAAACTCGGGACACTCACGCGTGGGGAAACAGATAAATCGTGGGATGGACCCAGATGTGAAAGATTTCTATCCAGTAAATGGTCTTTAATTATATTTAGGATTTGCTCCTTCCGCCGTTCTTATGAATGCCCCTTTCATTATTTGAATGTACTGAACTGAAAGTCTTAATAACGGAGCACAAGCGCTCTACTAATCGTGGGGAGACTAAAATATGAAGTAGAATGTGTTTAACTGAAATTTAATAAAGTTAAGGAAATAAAATTAAAATACTAAAGCTGCGGCTACAGCAGCGATTTTTTTATTGCGATCGTGATAGCCACCCTCGCACAAATGCTGCGATGGCGACAGCTGAAAAATCGCAGAAAAAAAATCGCGAGAAATTCAATGAGTTGAATTTTTTGCGACAAAATCACAGACTTTATCACTCGTGTAGCCACCACCGCGCGCTGGCGACGCGACAATTTCCAGAAAAATCGCATCACCATCGCAAGCAAAAAATCGCTTGTGTCGCCCACGGGTAGCCTGCGACCAGCAGACGTATTTCCGGTCGTCGCGTCTGGGAACTTGAGCCGAAAAAACCGGATGCTCTCGCAGGTTACGCCCACGGCCGCTTGGAACTGGTGATTTGTTAATAAATACTGGCACAGTATATCACCTAATTTAAGTTTCGTGGGCGGGTTTATTGTGGGTTACCCTTTTCTTCAAAGTGAAGCAAGGTTACAAGGGAAACTGTAACAATAACTGTACTCGTAAAAAAAGAAAAAACTAAGGGCGCTTACCATTAGTCAGAACTGGCCGGTCAGGCCAGACCATTTGTAAAGAGAATTCCACTATTAATAAGAACTGTCCAAACAGATCAGTTTATTTCTACATAGTATGCATAGCAGGATTTTTTTTTTAGCAAAAACTCTTCGAAGAAGCCTATTTCATTTTCAAAATGACCGTTCTGACTGGCCAGTTTTGACAAATGGTAAGCACCCTAAGAATAGCATCAGCTATATATATGATATATCTTTTAATGCATAATTAACGCGCTAGATTTTTCTCCAACCGAAAAAAAAAACAACCCGGCTATTTCTCCGGCAGGCTCTGTCGAAGCTATAAACCTTGCGTGTATGTCTCACTTTAAGCATCGTCACATTTTCCTCTTGGCAAACCCGAACATTCTTAGATATGTTGTGCCGCGTAGCACTATGAACACAAGTGGTGAAACAGAGAATTAACTCTGCAGTGTGAATTAAAGTGCTAGAGAAACCCATGAAAAACCCACTGAGCGTTAGCCCTAGTAAAGGGTATCAGGGAACCACACGAGGCAAAGAAAAAATTCTTATGACCTCGGTGGGAATCGAACCCACGACCTCCGGATTAGATCTACCGTTGCTCTGCCGACTAAGCTACGAGGTCGGACAGAGAAAGTCGGGGACGATTAAGGTGGTGAATCGCGGCGAAGAGAAAGTAAGGGTACATATATATGTTGTGCCGCGTAGCACTATGAACACAAGTGGTGTAGCTTAGTCGGCAGAGCAACGGTAGATCTAATCCGGAGGTCGTGGGTTCGATTCCCACCGAGGTCATAAGAATTTTTTCTTTGCCTCGTGTGGTTCCCTGATACCCTTTACTAGGGCTAACTCACGGTGGGTTTTTCATGGGTTTCTCTAGCACCCGAACATTCTTAGGGCCGATTTACACGATACGATTTGTCGCGAGTGTCTTGGTGTATTAGAACAAAGTTGTGCCGTGTGAATGCTCCTACAACTTCTCTACCACAGACGCACGCGACCTAAAATTTGTCGTAGGATTTTGAATCATGTTTTAAAACCATACGACAGTCGTAAGTACAGGTAAATTGAATGACAAGTGTCGTATACGATTTTTTGCATGGCACGAGCAGTGCGCGCTACAGAAGTTGCATGCGACAGTCGTAAGCAAAAGTCGTACCGTGTAAATCGGCCTTTAGGTTGACTACTGACTAATGGACTGTCGGTTCAGACAAACAGATTTAGACACTGTGACATATTCATCTTCATTTGATCTTTGAATCGAAGCATGGAACAAGACCTCTTCTATACGTAACCGCCAATTAAGATCTTTCCTCCCAAGACCTGCGTCTCTGAATTCTAACTCGTTAACTGTCAGCCAAAACGGTGATTTTGTTCCCCAACCAGACATCTAAGTTTTTTGTGTTAACATTTTAGATACTTATATGACTTCTTGTACGCCGTCTGCCTTCTCACTTTTACGTTTTACGTTTACTCAGTAAAATTTGAATTTGGATATCTGTTTAATTAACGCTATTTTAAGTGTATCAGTCAGGGCGGACAAGTTCGTTTCGTTTACAGTGTTTTAGGCTGCGAAATCCAAGTCACCCCGCCGATAGGCTGAGTTTTTGCATTTACAATGATATGATTAGCTGGAGGAAACCTCGTTTCCAGCTGGGTCTCTGCCATATCAGAATGCCTAAAAGTGAGCCGGACAGGTCACCCCACTGTCACGACAGTGAAATAATTCATTCTCAGTAACAGAAAGAAGAAACTTACCAGTGTAGGAAAGAACTGAGATCGCTGTCATAGATGGCTGTAACATCCCAGTTCAGGAAATCACCCAAGTGGCGCAGTTGAGTATCAGGTGCATGTTCATTAAAAGGTCGAGTTCAGGGGTTGAGCTTACCTTGGCAGTCGGTTCAGACGATTCATGTTGGTGTCACCCGAATTTAAAACAGAAAGAGTTTCTGGTCGTTCGGGGAAATTAAACCGGCAGAGGCGAACCAAAATCAAAATTTTCATTTAATTACCTGGCGTTTTGCTTGCCTTTTTCGTCCTGAGAAACATTTTGGAGTACGGTTCCTTCCTGGCCGACCCGCCGAGAATTTGTGACTATTCTCTGTTACTCAGTTTCCGCAGTTGTAATTTTGTTGGTGCTTGCTTAGTACAGTTCGAGGCACTGTGTTAGACAAAGCTGTCAGGTTTTCAAGACTGTATAGGAAACAAAACGAGAAGACAATTCACTAAACTGAGATATCGGGATCAATAAGGTGGTTCTTTCAAATCTTCCAAAGTGTCAAAGAGAATGACTGTTAAAACTACAATATTTTGTCATTTGTAGTAATGAACGTCTTCTTAACTTTTAATAATTCCTATTGCAGCGTTAGACAACCTCCGTAATTGTGCTTTGAATTTATAAATAACTTATATTAGGAAACGTTAGGGTCCCAAAGGGAGGGTTTCTGGAGCCGGGTCCAGAGCATTGAGTTTTTTGCCGTGGAGCCCGGAACCCGATCATTTCACTGCCTGGAGCCCTGGCCATGTTTGTCTGGGTTCCTAAAGCAAATGTCATAGAGCCGTAGAGCCCCGAAAATTAATCCTAGAGCCCTGGAGCCCTGCCCTCTTAGGCCCGGAGCCCTGGTACCCTGGAGCCCTAAACACCCTTGGGACCCTGAAACGTCTCACAGCTGCTCAGTATTAAAACTCTCCCATCCGTAGACCCATGTGGTCTTACCTCTTACAAGCAACCACCCCTGACGCCTTCCGTGCCTGACACTTTCGGCGGTTAGTCTGGTTTAAGTCTTGCGTGGTCTTCCACTCCTCGCGGGGAGGAGCATTGCGTGACGAGGGAAGCAAAGAGGTCTGGGAATCATGGCAGAGCGATGGCGTAACACTGGGAACAAGCTTGAAACTTTCAAACTTCCTTCGTTCACCATGAAGTTTTACGTTCATTTTGACGGTCCCCCAGAGTTTACCATGGTTTTCAGATGGAGTAGTAGTCATAATGGAAACTTGAAATACTTAATGCAGACATTTTTGGACGCTTTTAACGCTAAATACTCACCTGTGACGAAGCTGTCCGTTGACAACACAGCACTCATCGACAAGAGAAGAACTGCATTGTCAATTGAACGTGAAGTTAACGCTGTCGTCAAAGATGGTGCAGATCTTTTTGTTGTGGCCAGAAAGTTTGCTGGGCCAGATGATAGTCAAACAACTGTCTGCGACTCGTTTATGAACCTCAACGTTTCCTCAAATCACTCTTCTGAAATTCCTTCTGAGAAAGATCTAGAGGCGAAGGAAGCACGGCGCCTCAAAACAAAGCTAGGCTCTGCAAACCCTCCGACCACTGCTCTGAAGAAAGATCTTACGGGAAATACACCAGAGCATGCCTCTGGTTTTACTCTCCCAGAGCTCAAAAAGGCAGGCAGCCTCAGAAAAGCGGCTGGTATTTGTGCTCAAGCGTTACAAGTTGAAGAAAACAACTTCTCTGCCCTTTCTTGTTTGGCTGAAATTTATCTGGAAGCAGGCCGTCCTAATCTTGCTCTTGAGTACATTGAGGCAGCAGTAAAGGTGAATCCCAACAACGCGGCTTTGAGCTATATCCTCGGGAATTGTCTGGCTGAAAATGAAAGACTTGAAGATGCAACCAAAGCCTACATAAAGTGCATGGTTAATTTGGAGACCAGTGGAGCTTCCCAAAGAGAGATTCACAATGTTCAAGCAGCCATTGCCAAGATTTTTGCTAAACAGGGAAACATACAAATGGCCCAAGAGCTGTTTGCAAATGTGTTGAAAGAAGATGATACACATGTGGAAAGTTTAAGAGGATTTGCAATTCACACTGCAGGGAATTCTGAGGAGGACTTACATGAAGCCATTGCCATCATGACATCAGCTTTGGTGCAAAGCAAAGGCAATCGTGAAATAAGAAAACAGTTTGCTGGTCTGCTGAACTGCCCTGGTGGGATGGGTGTGTTTAAAAATCAGCTGAGTGAAGCCTGGGAGTCATCAGAATCAATGATGTACATGGCTGATATTCTTCGTGATGCAGGAGCTATAAAACAAGCGCTGGAGTTGGTCAACCGTGCTCATCAGCTTTCACCACTTGATCCAAGCATCTGCTTGTACCTTGTTCACACTTACGAGATTCTGAATGAACACAACCATGCTTTTTCAGAGGCCCGTACTTTTATGAAACAGAACCGCTCCCTTAAGATTGGAAATATTTCTTTCTCACAGATTGTGCCATTTCTTGAGCAAGTCACTGAAGATATTTATCTGAACAATGCACCTCTTACAGTTTTTCCAAATTTAAATGATCAAGATGGTGTTGCCAAAGCTTTGGACTCAGAGTTTCAGCAGCTTGGGCTTTTGTTCACCCTGGTTAAAATCTTATTTATCAAAGGAGCACTGAACCTAGTTGAACCCTTGCTTCCTGTCCTGGATAAATTGCATGATGGTCGCAATTTGCATCTCACATTGCTGCGAAATGAAGCAGCATTTTATTCATGCATTAGTCATGTGATGAAAGTCCCCTTTTCACCATTACATCAAAATCTAGGATTTGTCTACTTTGCATCAGACAGTCATTGTATTTCTCCAGCATGGAGGTTGATTAATTACAGAGGCAAGCCACATGTAATCCACCCTTTACTAGCAACAGGTGTGAAGATCTGGCACATGAGAAAGGAAAATTGCTTTTACCCTAAATTTTCCCTCCTGAATGCACTGAATGCAATTCCAGATAGCTCTGTTGTCATCTTCAATATTGGAGAAATTGATTGCCGAGAAGGTCTTTTGCAAGCTATAAACAGTTGCAAGTATGATACAATGGAGGAAGCAATTGAGACAGTAGTAGAAATTTATGTCAGATTTCTTCAGGAGCAAATGGAACAGCATGACTTTTATACTTTTGTCCATCCTGTTTTTCCAGTTTTGGATGAAACTAGGAAAGTGGTATTACAGTTCAATGAGAAGTTGGAGAAATGCATAAAGAATTGTAATGGACTGCACTGGCTGGATCTGCTGGATACACTGCTTGCAAACGGTCATTCTGAATTTAACAGCAGTTACAAACTGGATGGCACTCATGTCCATCCAAAGTATGTCACTCTGCTGGAAAAAGCCCTGGCAGATGCTGTTAACCAGTGTTCTCACTGCCACCACATGTAACTGATGCCCTTAAACAACAGTTCCCATTTGAACAAGTGCCATCTACATACATCAGCCACCTAAGTGTCACAAGTTAGCTTGCATTATGCACCTATCAGTCCCATGGGAATTTGACTGTCACGTATATCCCCAGGGTAGGGATTTTGATCGGACATCACGTCCCCAGGGTGGGGAATTTTATTGCTTTCCTCTTGTGAGCAACAAGGACTGAAGGGTATATGACTGCCTTCCCTTGCCCCAGGGTGGGGGATTTTGATACTTTTGACAATTATTTTTTGCCCGGGGGTGGGGATTTTGATAATTTTTTTCAGAAAATGTCAAAATCCCCACCCTATGCCTGACCCCCCCCCCCCCCCTCAGGCTTGACACTGATAGGTGCATTACATGGGCTATCAATTACCTGTTGCTCAGTCATAAAGCAAGAAGGAATAATACTTATTGTCTGCCATCCAACAAAGTTATCTGCTGGGAGTCTGTTAAAGCGGAGTTCTACACTCAATCAACTACTTGGAGGATTATCTGTAATTTATTTTTATAGTGTTGTTGCTATGTGTAACTGGATACTCTACCATAATGATAATAATGTTAATGGGGGCTCTAGGAACAGTCCCAAGAAGGCTGGAAAGCAATCTTCAGTGCATTGGTGTAGACACCCCAGTGGAGCTTATACAAAGGACCGCCCAGCTTGGAAAGGCCAGAATCTTGACAAAGGCGTCAGAGAGGTGAAATCAATGTTTGAAGGAGTGCTTCAATTGGAGGTCACCTTAGGCTACTTGTTGTTGTCTGGCTGATTTATAGATAACCTGGTGTCCAAGAACAGTGTTGACTTTCTACTCAATAATAATAATAATGGATTTTTGAAATATGCATTACACACCTCTGGCACATACCTCAAGTACCTAGATAAGAGCTACAGTGTACATGTATCACTGTAACCAACTCTCCATTTTCTCTGTGGGGTGATTGGCTGGAGGAGGAGGAGGAGGAAGTCCTCAGAAATGCATTATTTCCAGCTTCCTAGGCATCATATTAAGTGTTTTATAGTACACTCAACAAACTTACTCAATTCTGATTGGTCGAGAGCAGTACAATTAATCCCAAATAGTACTCCGTAGGAGTACCATTTCCACGACAACGGTGCGTAAGTTCGTAATTTTGTTGAATGTACTATAAATAAAAAATCGCACGACCTCGTACAATTCGGGATTAATTAGATAGATACTCGTGATGTTGAAAGTTCATGAAAGGTTATGACTACACTAAATAAATTTAAAGCTGCCTACTTATAAATTAATTTACTGTAGGCATTTCAGGAAACTTTGGTAGAATAGACCCGATTAGAAAAATGTGGGTTGCCATTGATGCAACGGATCGTTTTCTCTGACCCCGTGATTTTTAAGATGTAGATAAAAATAGAAGACAAGCAACCAGTGCTATTTTAAAACCTAACATTAAACCGTAAATACTTCCAACACTTGCACCTGAACCGCATTATGCCATTACGCAAAATAATCCGCTATGTCTGCAGAAGCCACTTCACGGTCTCGTTGCGTTCCTGTGGCTACGTTTAATCTGTACGTGACTATGGCCACCAGCAACTGGGGCATGCTGGGTAACTACTATGTGTCTCCTGTGTAGTTTGTATGGCAAACACAGCATCGTCTGTGGGGAACTAGATTTTAAAATTAAAATAGAACAAAGTTCCCAGCTTCACTAGTTATCACAGATATCGTCAGTAAAGAATGGTAAGATGAAATTATTAAAATGTGACAAACTGGAGTTAATCATAGGCCATTGTTCGATCCACAGCAGGCGTGGGAACTGGCAACCGGGCGGAAAAATGTGCTGAAGCATTAAGCCGAGGCCATCGGTAATTGCACTTCAGCTTGTTTGCCATGTTTATTTTGTAGGGAATAGTTTACATTGGTTATACGTAATGTACAGCGACCAATGTTGGTCCAAAAAAAATTAAAGCCGAAAATTCGCGACCGTTTGAGGTTATTGAAAAGCGCCAAAAATTTCCAGCCTTTTTTTTTTCTTTGGGCGGCAAAAACACCTTAGGAATATTTAAGCGCAAATTAGTGGTCACAACCTTAACATAGAAAAATGACGATTTTGTTTGATTTGTGAGGACTCGTTTCGTTTGTGTTATTCATCCTTTCATCCTGTGAGAACTTTAAAGCATCCTTAACAAATTTACAACGGCACACATGCACAATGAAAGGAGTTCGTTCGCGGGAAGAACACAAATCAATATTCTTTTGTGACGCGTACAATAGGTAATGTTTCAGGAAGCTTTTAGAGTTCAAGGCAAACATAAATAAATCGACGTAGCGTGAGAACTTTCATAAGCTCCATAGCGATGAAAGGCCGATTAGTGTACGTCACTGGCTCTTAACAAACCTTGTGTACGTGTAAGAAACCTAAACTGTAGCTAAAAGCCGTTTTGAAACGTCTGCTCTGAGACAGCTGTTTCCCATCAAGGGTAAGTAATAGACTTGCTTTTAATAGGCATTTTATGTCTGCAGTCTTGAAGATGTAGAAATTTTCCAAATGAATCAATCGCGTTCTCAGAGTCGGAAGATCAATTGCAGTTTGAGCGTCAAACTGAAATAGTATCGGTAAAGCAACTCGGTGAAGTTCTCAAGAGGACTTACATAGAAGGCAACCGCTTTGTGGTATTTGTTTAAAACGCGAAAATTGAAAGAGGAAAACAACTTCGGCCTGGGCAGGCCACCTGGCGCGAAACTTTGGAACTTCGGTAAAAGTACAAATCTCCGACACTTCGGAACTAACTCAACTGAAACTAACAAGCCTTAGCATGCATGTCACTACAAGAGAAAGTGTTACGTATACCTTAAATCTAATTCTAATTAAACTTAGTATTTTGGAGGCAGCGACCGAAGTGAATTTCATCGGATGCAATAACGACCCCGGATTTGAATAAGAGGTGCTTAATAAGAGTCTGGTCCATGAGTGGCATGGTTTACGCAAATGCAAATATAGAAAGTTAGTGATAGATTGTGTACGAACTCCGACCAGGACAACGACATCAAATGCATGGGCAAACGGCTCGTTAAGGCAAGCTGACTGAAATCAGACGAACTATACAGATAGCTAAACTACTCCGGCAGTCAGTCATGCTTGTGCTTGTGGCCAGTGACACGCAGGAAGAAACGAACTATAACCCAACTACCCACTCACTTAAATGTCACCATGCATTACCATTCTTTTATTGACTCGGTGTATGTGTCCTTATCGCAAAGTTTGTCATAAAGTGCTTGAATTCTGAAGTGCCTTAAATTGCTGCGGCGGTCAGCCCACCCGTAAACCCTTAGACCATTGTAATACCCAGGCTAAGGATCGGCGATCTATTCTGAATACTGCCAAGCAATAAGACAAGACATTAACCTCCCAGCACCCCTCCCTCCCTCCCCACTTGAAAACATTTAATCCTGAAACAAAACAATCTTGAACAATAGTTTTTGTTGTTGGTTATGTCATAGTGAACATTGCGACGAGTTTGAGAGAACATTCTTCCTGACTGTTATTACAACTATGCTTTTTTTGAGAAACCTCGGGGCATTACTTAAATAATTGTATCGGAAGGCAGTCTAGACGTTGGCCGGTAGAATGACACGACCCAGTTTTTGGCATTCAGCAGAAATCTTTCTCAGTGGTCTGCCAGTTACATACAGAATGTCGAATATCTATCAGAACAGTTCACAGTCGTTTCGTCAAATATGATTATGCATAATGCCTTATTTTGGAGCACATTTGTCAGTCATACGATTTTTCTTGTCATATGTGCGTTCCAGTCATGCAGATAGGCCTGATTTTCACGTGTTACACGAATTGATAACCTTATGCAATCGCAGGCCAAGGGTTAATGTTGTTTCTGGGAAGAATGTCTTAGAGGCTTACTATCGGCGAGCCTTCGTTATCGGATGGATTTTTTCGTTTCGATAGGCCCGGTGATATTTGGGAATCGGTTGATCGGGAAAGTTTCAGTAGACTGGTCTTCAGTACTGTTTCAGACTGAGTGCACCTAGTTGGGAAGGACATGTCTCTTCAGTCAAATCTCCTTAAAACAAAACTGTCGAGTCAAAAGGAAACAAGAAAAGCAAAGATTTGAAAAACAAATCCAGACAGTTGCTTTCAGAACAGAACTGTTCAAACCGGCGAATCGTGTCTTCACACCAGTCACACGAATCGTTTAACAGTTGTGATTGTTTTCGTTGTTTAAAAACAAAAAACACATATATATCTAACTAACCAGGCCTAGTCACCAAGTATTTAAATTAACATAACAGAACGTTAGCGAAACAGTTTCAGGAGACAGTCATCCAGTATCATGCCTCCAGGAATCTTAGAACATCCCGGATTTTTTGTTGAAAAGTCTTGTTGTCATTTGGATCATGTGTATACTCTAATTCATGACTCAAAAGAAAACAAAATATATTTTCAGTGTGCTCGTATCTCCGATTTCACAATCAGCAATTTTAGTAAACCTGCGAGCTATTACTGGGGAAAGGAGAGGAGTAATGGAATAAAAAAGAATTTTTTTGCACTGGTGTAATGGGTTTAGCTTTTCTGGGAATACATGAAACGGAATAACGAAATTTTCTCGTAATAATCGGCCTTTTCATACACATAATCATAACGAAATTTTCTCGGAATAATTCTCATTTTTACACAAGGAAATAGTTTTTTTTCTTGACTGGGATACTGGAATATTGGAATGATGAAGATTCCTTTATTCCCAACCCTTCATCTATCCAACTATCATAAGCGGTGGTGGTACAACAGTACACTGACTGAAGTACATTAGTGGCAACTCACTGTGTTCGGGCAGGCAAGGTCTCAGAAGTACTGGGAATGACTCGAAAATAGGCGTCAATAAGGCTTCAAATGTGGCGAGCTGAACTTGGAAGACTTCCTCTCAATATAGCTATTAATCAGAAGATAGTAAATTACATTTTATATCTCCAAAGTATGAGAAATGACTTCATTGTTAAACAGATCTTTGTAATTAATGTTGGCAGATCTTCACTCTTCTGGTAAAAGTAGTTTCTACTCAAATGTTATGAGGATGCCTGAATTCCAAATTTGCTAGATTTTAATCCAACTCACTTAACTGAAGCTAAGAACAAACACTTTGGCAGCAACACACTATTCAACACTCCACGAAACTAGAATTTTATAACACTTTTAAGAATATATGCCTTCCTATATATTATTATTTGGGCTTTACAAGAAAACTAAATGGTAGGAGAGAATGAGTGAAACTACGAACAGGTAATCACAAACTAATGATTGAAACTGGTAGATATGATCAAATCCCAAGGTTTGATAGACTCTGCCCTTCTTGTGGATCGAATGAAGTTGAAGATGAAACTGAACACTTTCTTCATTTTACCTGTCCTAAATACTCAATTCTTAGGACAAAAGATTTTATAGCAAAATAAAAAAATCACCAACCGAATATCACCCAATTATCCCCTATAGAAGCTACCAACGAATCAATGAATTCTTCTGATTATTTTGTTGATATTGAATTGACGAAGTTCATTCTATTTTGCTTGGATTCACGTCATACAGTATTATCGAAATCAGACTGATGTATCTTTCATTTGTATTTTCCTTCTTTAATATTACATCATTACATTGTTCTTGTTACAGTGCAACTACTCCAACCATAGCCTCCCACGCAGTCGTTTTTAGGGGAGTCGTATTTCACCTCCAAATACGACTCCCCTAAAAACGACTGCGTGGGAGGCTACTCCAACCAAGGCCAGCCAATAATTTTTTTTTACAAATTGGCCACTGACAGCGTTCGAGTGATGAAACAACAGAATAGTCGCAATTTGAATTTTGTTGTGCTCCGATAGTGGGTAAATTTGTCATTCATAATTAATTTTGTGAAAATCCATTGTTCCGATGTAAGATTGTCATTGGCTAGTTTGCAGACAATTTTTCTGGGTGGCCTTGGTTGAAGTAGTCGCACTGTAAGATACGTGCCTTTGCAATAATGAAGTTATGGTCATGCAAATAAAGCTACTTGTTAATTGTTTATCGATACAGCTACACGCTGGCTGAAATCCCATTAAAATTTCACCATTTTTTCTACAATTTCACAAATACTCTAAAAAAAACACGAAACAGACAGTACACCCAAATATTTCTACATATTAGTAAGAAATTCTGAGTATTGTAAAAATAGGTTCACTGTCAAGAACGTACTAAATTCGAGATCGAATCACGACGAACTCTTGTGACACAGTACGACTGAACCTGCCAAATGAAACGGCAGCAAACGGCACCATACAACGATATTCTGCAATGTGCTAGCAAAGAATTTTGAGGTGGAATTTCTCTTCTATTCTCAATTGAATACTCTGTTTTCTCCAGGTACGGATTCCACCATGGGTTCTTTTTCCAGTGCAATGGAAGATTTCGCGATAATCAAACTAATCAACACAGACTAATGGCAGAAAAAAAGTCCTCAGATGTTAAACGCAAGCTGAGTAGACATGTATCACGTGAGTAAATGAAACGTTTCATCCGTTCCGTGATAGGGCAATCGCAACCCACTATACCAGTCTAACACCAACAATAGTCATTTTTTAAAATTATATTTATCTTGCGCATGCCATATGAAAAAATCAAGGGGCTTACGTAAAATCCCTCTGAAGATTCAAGATTAATTGACTTGATTCTAAATAAAGATAAATGTGAGGGTCTCGATGGGGTTAACCGATAGGCGTAAAACGGCCAAAACAGTTTAGTCGATAGCCGTAAAAATTGAAAAATTTTAACCGTTAGCCGTAACTGGGGTAAAAAGAATTGACCGTAAAAAAAAATTTGTTCCCTAGATTTGTTAATTTTAAGGAAGGTGCTAAACTCACTTATGACCTGTTGCGTTTCTTATTTCGTTGCTACTTTGACTCCGTACATGTCGTTCATGTGGTTCATACGTTTTTATAGGCCAAGCTCGTTTTCAGGACCCCCGGTAGTCTCTGACCTCACTTGGCCTGCGTTTTGAAGGACAACTTGACAGTTTTTTGTTTTTATATCTCCAATTTCTTCACCCAGTGTACATGTGAGTTGAACGATGTCGGTATTGAAAGCTGTTGTTAGTTTTTATCGAACGGGCGAGGAAAGGCCAATCGAAAGGTACAAGGCAAGACTCAAAGTCCAAGAAGAGCATCGGACACTTTTAACGTTCAAGAAAAACGTTATTGGTGCCAATAGTTAACGATCGCCAAGGTGCAAAACTCTACGTATCGATTTTTTGAAATAAGCGTCACTGTGGGAAAAATGACGCATGAGCACGCAAATTCATACCATTTCGTCATTATCATTGGAGTTATGTATGTTAATTAACAATTATTGGATGAGGTTGAGCATGGTAGCGATAATTATCAAGGCCAAAGTTTGTGTTATCTGCCGAAGCCGAAGGCTGAGGCGGATAACACAAACTGAGGCCTTGACAATTATCGCTATCATGCGAAAACCGAATCCAATAATTGTTTTATTATGCATATTCCTGAGCTGCACTGGCAACTCTGCCATAACAAAACTGATCAAACTGCTGGTTAGTGTATTAGTTGACGTCACTTCTGCATGCATAAAACTATTGTCTGTAGGCATGACGTCAATTCTACATATATAAAAACTATGGTCTGTAGGTATGACGTAAGAGAAACAGAGCTAGCAAGAATTAGCTGCGTGCTTATAGCCAGTCAAAATCGAGCTGGTGACACCAATGTATAATAACAACAATTGCTTACGTAGGCTTGTAAAGAAGGCTGAAATATCTCCGATTGGAGAAAAAATCGACACTACACATAACTTTCTCCAAGTTTTAGGGATTTTTCTCTCTAAGCCGCGGTTGGGGCCTGGGGCAAGTTGCGCATGCGCAATAACAATTTATAAATTTCAGATGTTCACCTTCGCACGTTTGACCAATATAGTGGCAAAAATACCGAAAAAAAAACAGTGTTTTACATATAAAATCCGTAAAAATCCCTTGGCAACAACGCTAAGTCTGTAATTAAGTAAAGTTAGTCCCCCCCCTCAAAAATCAATTGATAAACCCTGCGATAAAGTTTTGAGTACAGGGTTTCCGCGCCATAGGATCACCCAAAATAAGCCAGGACTGATTTTTTTGTTTTGCCATCTCATGCATGATCATTTCTGAAAATGATTTCTGTTGACTCACAAAGCAGATACAGTACGGTGACAACGCATCTCACCCGCATTGTGCTCGTTAGCGGTTTACCAATTTGTTGTCACTTCCGTCGCAAAAGAGATGCGAAATATAACGACAGTAAAAAATGCTTTCTTTCGTGATCTTTGTACATCAAGCGAAGCAGACCGTCGTTGAGTCAGAAGTTAGTTCACTCGATTATAGGCAGATGGCTCAAAATCGTTTCCAGTGAGTTCATTATCAGTGGCCACCCTCAGCCATCACCATTTCGACATCGATTCCCAACCTCGACAAGCTTAACACTGTGGAAGAAATTCTAACAGACATCACTTTTGGCCACACCAAGATTCTCTTGCTAAAGGTTCATCCAAACAGTTATAGAATTCGCTTTACGATACAAAAAAGACCGTAGTATTTTCTTAAATGGGTCGGAAACTACTTCTCATGGAAAGTGCACACTTGAAAGAGGAGGGAGGGGTTAAGTCGTCATTAGGCTCATATCATTCACAGCCTCCACAGGTTTGCTCGCTCCGAAATCTTTTGCAGTAGAATTTGAACTAGAAAGAGGATTCGGACATAGCGGCAACACGCCAGTTTTAAGTACATCATGACTGAACAAAATTGTTTCGCCATCTTCAAACTCAGTTGACAAAAAGTACGACATAAAATTTTGTAGTACGTTTTCCTAGACCGTCAATTATAACATCAGAAATATTCTGCCAATGTTATGCAGAAAGTAGTGCGCTATTTTTAACAAATTTACCGTCGTGTTTATTTGTGATGAATTGCTTTAAAAATTTCAAACTTTTCCGGTGAAGTAGGTGGACGTATGTTTTGTATAACCCCCGGATAACGTTGGCAGAATATTTCCGACGGGTCTAGGAAATTCTTCATGAGTCAAAGTTAAAACAAGCAAAGGTGTAGGAAATGTGCTATGTCAATGTCCTTTCAACAAGAGCATAATTTCGAGTTAACATGCAATTTTGCCCACCGCGAGAAAAGTCCCTTTCGATGGAGGGAACCACTAGAAGTCCGCTTTCTGTTTCGTTCCTTTTGTCGAAAGAGGCAAGCCGAGCAGATAGTCCATTACAGCCCAGAGATAGTGGAGAACTGAGGATTGCCCGTCGGTTCCCCGATCTTCCTCAGCTTGACCTTTCAAAGCTTTCAGTATCCAATTTTGCTCAGTCATCAACGCAAATCAGTTTGACGGAGAGTGACGGCATCGATTATGAATAACACAGCGGTCAAGTGATACTCGGCTTTTATTAAGTTTTATTTTTGGACTCCGCTGAAGCGAAGAAAATTGACAACGAAGGTACTTAACTGCTAGAATACCGGAAAAGACGTCACTCTAAGCGAAACAAACTCGTAGAGGAATACAGTTTCGATTAGTACTTTAAAAGACAGGTCGTGCGATTGCCGATCACATTTGTCTTGTTTAACGACGGTGTACGATGATTGATAAAGCAAACCGGTTGGCACCTTTTTACCTTGTGCTTTTTATCAGACTGATTAAAAGGCCGGTTTCCCTTCGATTTGCTTTTAGATCGAGAGGCGGAAAAGGGTCAATATTCACTACACCACAAAATGTATTGGACTTGTTTGAAAGAAAAAAAGTGGTAAGCGATATAAGTCATTTGTTAACTATTGTTATGCGGTTTAAGGTGAACATTGAATAAAACAAAAGTCTGATAAATCATTAGTTGAACAAACTGGGACTCGAGCAAACGGCAGAAAAAATGCTCTTTAATGAATTTATTTAGTCTTCGAAACGTTAGGACAAAACACAAGCCGCAGCCGAAATAAAGAGTGGGAAGCGAAGACGTCCAGTAGTCAGTCTTGAGTCTTCCAGTCAGGTGATCGATCTCAGCAACGTTTGGAATATTCAGTCCAATGTGATTTATAGAATAAAACTAAGGTAAATAACGTCCCAAAATATCACCCACAGAATCTTGAAGGAAACGGTGCTAAATATCTATATATCGACGTTTTAAAGCTAAACTTACAGTTTGTTTCAACTCTTGAACAGCTCTTTCAACACAAACGAACTGTATCTTTGTGTTCCCGTGAGAAACTTCGCCTCAGAAACAGCTGAGCCAGGGCAAAGATTCTCGTCTGTTAGCTGGCTTCATTGTAGCTTGGCCAATCGGGTGAAATCTTCACCTCTCGAACTCACAAAAGGCCCACATGTTAGTACAAGCTGATGAATATGGACATTCCCTCTGGGCCCAGTTGATTCGGCGGCCGGTCGCGTGCGCCCTTTGTTCCATGGCAGCTATTTGTAAATAACTTCCATATATGGTGTGGGTTAATTTTCTCACGGGCCTTGAATTGCCTCAAAAGTTCCCACGCTCATCGTCTAAACCATCAACTGACTTCCACTTCACATTGTTGTCGATGTATTGTTCGCGATAGCATTTCGGTCGCGGCTAGCGGGTTTCCTTCGTTTATACAGACAACGACCAGTTTTGTCGGAAAGCTGTCGACTTTCTGGATCAATTTGCAGCCATTTTATTTACCATCGAATTCTGGATGCTTGAGAAACGAACTGGAAGAAAGCGACGTGAATTGCAGACGACTGCCTGAATAAAACACGTTGCGAAAGCAAGTACACTCAATGGAGGACTAGATTACGGCCAACAGTTTTGCGAAAAAAGCAATTTTCCTTCGAAGACGTCAAATTGCTACAACCAGACGTTCATGATATCGTGCTTACCAAGTTGGTTGAGCGGCTGTAGGCGAAATATTATGCCCCCTACAGTTTACTGGATGCGACATTTCCTTATGGTTTGACTTTTTTAGAGCCTCAATCTCCAAAGGACAGTTTCTTCGTTCAGGATACAGACACATCTCCGGACGCTAAGGAGCGGGAATATGACAGATCCTCATGGTCAGAGACCGATGTTTCCCGGCGAAGGCCCAACTCGTGATGGCTCGTTATACTCACACGGGCTGCAGATAGCTAGAGATATGGGCCATCGTTATACAGGTGTAAAGCGTTCACGTATGGAAGCAGGAAGCTTCCCTCAATCGGATGTTTTTCAAGCAACTGGAATTGTCCCGACCGCGGTTTTTCATTCTCCAATCACCTCTACGATTGCCGCGAGCTTGCCAACGCAATCTGAAAGCACATTCTCAAGTGAGTCCGTACGTTTGCTGATGCCCTCATGCATTTGATTTCTTCTTATATTCTGTATTCTGCATAGATCCCAAAATACAGGCCAATTTTCCGTTGTTTAAATAGTTATCAGTGAAGTTTGGATCGCTTTGCGATTTCGTTGCCTGTTTAATTAATTGTGTTCGCCATTTGTTAGACGGCGCAGCATGTAAACGAGAGTTTGTACAATGTCGGAAACGAGGTCAAGCCGCCGACAATTTAATTCTCATCGGTTGAAATTGCCATTTTCTGTTGTCTCAGTTTAAACTATCATTAAGTGTTTTTTTTTTTCTGTTAAAAGTGTACGCATTCAGCGGAAAAATTGAATGCTGCACTCCTACGCGTTTAGAAATGGCTTTGTTCAAAACTAATTTACCCAGCCTGCGAAATATGGAATTTGTTTATTTGACTTCTCTCGTGGCTAAATTCATCATACTCCTGTTACTCCTACCATCGAAGTAAAACCATAACCTGTAAAAGATGTAACTAGAACAATTTGTAAATGTTTAATTATAAACAAAATGCCCACTAATGATCATATTCATGTGGACACGTTTCCGTTCTTTTATGTAATCTCAGTTTACATAAAAAGCAGTTCATTTGACCATTTAAGCAAATTTCTCGGCCATTCGTAGAACTAAAGGTTCGAATTTACTAAATATACTGACTAATTAAACTGTTTATGGCACTTGTTTAGCCAAGCTCATTACGGTTCTTCATTGAGAGAAAAACTTCCTTGTGGCCATAGATTCAAACAATGCAATGGAGCGCATTTTTTGAGGCGAACTTGTTTAGTAACACAACTTTTGATGGGTGATGTACTTCTTTTAGCAGAAAGAGCCAGACAAGACAAAAAAACAAAAAAAACAAACGGGGAACAAAAAAAACATCCCAACTTATTAGTACAGTGAAGCATTGTGTTAAGATGATCGCGAAACCTGGTTGTTGTCGCATAATTTGTCACAGTCGTCACAAAAAGTAGAAATGGTTTTATGCAACATTTGTGGAAATACCGCCGTGATATTTTTAAGTGTTATATTGCGTTAAATTGTATCTGCAGTAGCAGTGTTGACTACCTGTAAGTTATTCCCAGCCACATCTGTAGCCCTTCCACTAAATGTATTGTGAGTTTTATCCCTCTCCTCGCCTACAGAAAATCTAGTCCAATTTAAAAGCTGTTGCTTTTGGGATGCATCTTCGTAACTTTTTATAACCGTCTTCTGAGTTAGGGGGAGGGGGAAAGGAAGGGTGGTCCACAGCATGTGATAAGAAACACAAACACAGGGTTGTAGCAAAGAAATTACTCAGCTGGTTTAGGTAGCAGTTGAACTGGCTAAAGCTGACGTGGGGGTGGGTTACCGTGTGTTCACCGGCCAAAACCCAGCCGGTGATCACCTCTTTCTCAGCCGGCGAATTTCACTGGCAGCCAGCGCTTAGCAGCAACCCTGCAAACACAACCAATCAATCAATCAATCAATTTGACCAGCCTTACTCATATGCAAGCCTTTCTAAAAATTACTACCTTTTCGTCATTTTGGGCAATGACGAAGGTAAGGCGTTATTTTAGTGTTCATAAGATATTTGTTATAAGCAGTTTTACAAGAATAACTGCCACAAAACTTTAAAAATTCCAGAAAAAAAAAAGTCAAGATGATTTGAAAAATTACATGGCAAAAAACACATGGTTGACCAAAGTTGTCCCAGTCCTCAATCTATTGCACCATAAAATGTTATCCCAGCTACATACATGAAAATTTTCACAAGGCATGGCTAATGCAAGTCCTGATTCAACTCTTTCTCTCCAGGGCGAGGTCCCTATCAAAGGGTAGCTGGTGGTTATACATCAACGCCTAAGCATGGACATGAAGGAGTTAGAATGGCTGTGGAACCTCGCAGTTTAGCAGTACAGTTAGCTACAAGTCACCCTAGCCCTCCAACTACACCTTCCCCTACTCCTGAAGATGATGAAGATAAGGAGGAATATCATAAAGATCCGTGAGTGTCTTAAGAAAATACTTAAAGTTACTGTAGACCTTCAAGAGTGTCTTCCGGAAAACCTGTTCTAACGCACATCGCTTGCAATAAAACCTTTACAAAGTATACATCACTGTAAAGCTAATAAAATATAGAATCTGGAGAAATGGTTTTTTTTTAAAGATTTGGTTTAATGGTGAGCATGTGCGAGCCCTTATATGCGAAACTGACGATGTTTCCTAAACTGAATTACCTGCTTTCATGTTCTCACATATGTTGAAACAAACCGCTCCATGTCAATCAGCAGGTGATGAACCACAAAACTGTGAGGCTTTTGTGATATTCTTACTGGTTGCTGAGAAAATCTATTTTGAACTTAGTGAATAGATTATTTGCCAATCTTCGTCATGTAAAAGCAGGAGAATTTGAAACATCAAAAAAGCCTCACACACTTTGAAGCATTAATAACCAAGGAACATTTTGGCAAAATTTTATGAAAATCCATCAAATCTACATACCCTATTAATTTGATTGAAGCAAGAGAATCCGCACAAAACTAAAGCCTGAGTTTATTAACCCTAAAGTTTTGTAAGCTTATTCATTAACTCTTCTTGAAAAATCTTTTTTTCTTGATATCTCACGATCATTTAACAATTTCAAAATAATATTTTCACCAAATTATAAATCAATGTTGAAGCTTTGCAATGAGCGAAAAATTTTTGGGGGAGGAAAAATGTCTTC
>OX419339.1:30097846-30105346 GCA_948470475.1 Galaxea fascicularis
TTTAGTTTTCGACTTGCAAACAAAGTGATAGAATCAAACTGTAAAATCAAAGCAATTCCCAGGTAAATTTGAGGCGGGTAAACAATGCTTTCATTATAAGCTGTGTACGTCTCGACTTTGTTTTCTAACGTGTATTTATTTATTCCCGTCCAAGGTCCCTGGTAATATTACTGCTGCAAAGCATCAATATTTTTCAAGACTACTGAACAGAATTTCAAAGTACGATTTTAAACGGATCGGATCGGACGACCCGTCGCTACTTCAAATTATTTAAAAAGCAGAGTAGAATGATAATTATACGCGGCCGGCGTTGACCTTTAGGCATTGATTTTAACATTAACAAAGAGTTTGGAAACATTGCCAATGCATTGCACAACATTGACAAATCATTCTGAAACATTTGAATTAATTGCCCGCATTTGGTGGTAAACGTTTTAATGCGTTACGAATCATTGTCGATCGTTGCAATGCATTGTAGCGCGTTCAAAATGGGTTGAAATGCATTTTAACGCTATTTTCGTTAAGCCCGGTTTTCCCAAATAGGGTCACATTTTATGACTCGTGCCGACGGCCTATGGCCTGGGCACGAGTAATTAGCATACATATACACATCACTGAAATGATGACATGATTGCCTTCGGTATTCAACGGCGTTGGAAGTGAACAATAAGCCGTGAGTGGTCAGTATTTTGGCAAAGTGTAGTTTCTTTCCTTGAAAACCGATAAAAACTTACTCATGGATAAGTTTCTAGTGTAAACGCCTGCTGTTTCTTCGACCAAGAAGGCACGTTTCCACCTTCCGCCCAATCTGACAGCTCACGATCGAGCTGGTTTGTTGTGTTCAGAAATATAATACTGCACATGAAAACAAAGCGTAAGAAGCTAATCATAGCATGCAGGAATATCAATAATTATTGATCATTCATTTGGCATGTTAGCTGTGTCCTTTCAACTGTTAATTAACGTGGTGCACCGATGTTGCATAAGACCTCCTTTTTTTTAATTATTCCAACTAATGTCCATCAAGATGCATAATTGCTGTTCCTTTGTGTTCAAAATGTCTTTAGAGCAGCAAAAGAGTGTTTTTCTTACCCTAAAACCTTATAAAACAAGCTTTAAATTGCTCAGAAAAAAATCGCATAATTTTTATTATTTATCACACAATTGGCCAATCTAATCGTATAATCTGCCCTCCAAATTTCACATAATTTGCATTTTTTCATCGCACCGTATCAGATGGCCTGTATATATAACCTATACTTCATCATAGGGTGTATGGAGGCTGGGCAAAAGACCGACCACTTATAATCATTAAAGGCCATGCAGGTGGTTACTGAAACTGGGCTGTTGGCCGGTCTTACATATGCCCCTTCTCGCTCATGGCCAAAGTGATCATAAATTTGAGAAACCCCAAAATTGAGGTTTTCAAAAGTGTTGCCAAAGGGACAAAACTCAGAATGGATCTAGTTAGCTAAGGTCTGTCTGAATTCTTTTTCTTAAGTTCAGCATATGAATCAGCAAAGTTCCTATGTCACAAAGATTTGTTACATAACAGTAATATTTCTTCTCCAGATCTCATCCAAGGCTGTCAAAAGGAGCCATGAACAAGTACCTCAGGGATGTCGTCCCAAGGGAAGGTCATCAGACAGTCATTATTTTTCATGCTAAGGTGGCACAGAAATCATATGGCAATGAAAAAAGGTAACTATGATAATCATATGGCAAATGCAAAAAGGTAAAATTATGTACTATTACAAGCAACAAGAAATCTGAAATCACATTTCCCAAAATCATTTTCCATGTATTTTCTTTTAGATGTACTTAAATTCAGTTTAACTAAGTTAACATGATAAAGACATTGGTAAGCAGTCAGCAGGAGATGTCATTGGTGCATGCCCATGTGGGCTATGCAGTCATTGGAGCCTCATTGGCTAGATTGTGCCCTCGTTAAGCAGCTATGCATGGGTTTCAATAATTTTTTAAATTGCCGTCCGAGCTAACCAAAGTAGGTGGCGACCTGATGAATTAATTTATTAATCATTTGAGTGAAAATCTAGGCAAAGTAGGTTGTGGTGAGAGGTAAATTTGGACAAAGTAGGTTTCAGTTTTTGCCAATGGCCAGCTTCTAATGAATGAAAACCTTGGGTAAGTGATTGGAAAAATGTACCGGTAAGTTCTTAAATTTTTGTGTTCCAGGTTTTTTTGCCCACCACCATGTGTTTATCTTGTTGGAGAGGGCTGGCAGTATCGGCACACAATAATGCCGCCAATGACTGAGGAAGAAGGAATGCATCACCCGGTAGCTTTTATTGGAATTGGAAGCAAAAATGAACAGGAAATGCAGCAGCTGATCATTGAGGACAAGGTAAGGGAACTTTGTTTGATTGCCACTTCATGAAAGCTCGTTCTTTCCATGCCCTCCTTGGGAAAAGTATGCTTATTGGTACATGAAGGGTACACAACACTTGGAAACCTTTTTTCTATGTTGATCTATTACAGGGCTATGGAGCAGCAAAAACTTTGTATATATCAGATTCTGACAAAAGAAAACACTTTGAATTATCACTAAAGGTAAGTTTTTCAAGTATACATTATGATGATATGTATAGGAACTTGAAAACGTGTATAATTTTATGAAATAAGTGTTATCTTATGGTAGCCCTATTTAAGTAAGTCCTAAATAAATTGCATGGCTGTATTGTGTATGTCGACAGTTTATCACCACTGATTTTACCACCTTTACTCAAACTGAAAGAGAGGCTAAAAATAATATGAGAATGTAAATAATTTGTATACAAAATGACAATCTAGCTATTAAAGTAGAGAAGCAATAATTTTATTTTTAAATGGTTGTTTTATTGTCATTCTTTCATTTGTTTTTGATGTAGTTATTATATCCAAATGGAGATCATGTTGGTACATTCAACTCAAAAAGAATAAAGGTGTGAGTTATTCTATGCTAACTGTGAGTGTCAGAGCAACGTGTGGGGTAGGATTACTCTGTGTAAAACTATGAAGGCAAAATACCAAAGTCAGACTTGACCCCTGAAAAAACACCAGTTCTCCCGGAGTAGTTTAATGCTACCAAATCATACTTTTGTCAGTCTCTTAATGACTTGCAACACACCTGGTTAAATTCTGTTACCCCAAGAATACCAAATTCACAAAATTTTTAACCCATAAAACCATGCACACCATCATGTCACCTCAAAAGGAGAAGTTCAATTATTGTTTAATGTAAATGTTAGAGGTTACTGGGTGTAAATATTTATTACAGTCCTGTGATCATTTTACATATATGGGTCCTTACGTAAGGTACCTCTTTTGACCCTAGGTAATTTCGAAGCCATCCAAAAAAAAGCAGTCGCTAAAGAATGCAGATTGTAAGTATTACAGAAAAAGTGTGACTATTAATTTTTGACTCATAAATTTATATTCATTTGTGCAGTTACCTGCCATAGAGAATCCACTCATGGATTTGTCTTTTAACTTTTTAAAATATTTTATAATTTATGATTGGATTGCCAAGCACCTGAAGGTGAATAAGTTAATGGGAAGTGTTATATAAAAATTTTCTGCAGTATTAAAGCAAATGTTGTTCTTCAATGAGACAGCTATAATTATTAATTACACAATAAACTTAATGTAGTGTTAGAAACACTGGTCTGGAAATCATGAGCAAGGTAAACTGTAATCTTGGGAGGGGTATGTGAGTAGAACAAACAAACAAGCAAGCAAAAAGTCTTTCTTTTTTAAAAGTACCTACTTTTGTGAGGGGCATCATGCTCAGGAAGTTTGTAAACAATCATAAGTATTTATATTTAGTTATTTTGTTGTCAGTGTTACTTTTGGGGGTCATTCTATTTTCAATCTATGCTGCTGCTTATTAACTTGTCTTTTTGGTAATCTCTTTGTTATAGTATGTATCGAGTCAGGTTCCACCGTGGCCCTGTTTAATCGGCTAAGATCACAAACAGTGAGCACGCGGTATCTTCATGTTGAAAATGGTACATTCCATGCCAGCAGTCAGCAGTGGGGAGCATTCACCATCCATCTTTGTGAGTACATGGATTAACAATAATTGTCCTGTCAAGCATTTCAATGCAGGGAATTCAGCATAGGCTTAGAAATCTATTCCTGATTTTCAGTAACACTACAATTTAATTGGAGGAGGTGTTTATTTTTCAGATGAAGTTGTCTGGTTTACCTGTATTTTATATTGATAGTCAATCCTCACTGCATTTGAGATATTGGGGGAAGCTTTAATATTTTTGATAAGATCTGATGAGCAGTAGATTGCAAAATTTGCACAACATCACTAGTGCGTATGGTAAAATAACAAAGGCAAGTCTTTCAAAAATTATTGTAGAGGTTAGTGCAAAAGCGCAAGTGAGTATTTGGCCTTAAAATCTCAGTGTCATTTAAAATTTGCATTTTTTTTTATATAATTATTACCCCAAACAGTATGTTATACAGCAGTATAACAGGGACTGCACAGGAGGAGGGGTTGGGGGGGGCCTTCCCCCCACCCACTCCCAGTGGAAAAAATAATAAATTGAGTAAAATACATATCCAGAAATGAAAAGTACTTTTCCGCCTGGTTAAAGCTGGTGGACCTCACAGGAAAACACCCAAGCCTGATGGAATGATTCTGCATTTTAAATTTTTTTACTGAGTCAGCCCCCTCCCGGCCCCCACACTTCAAATATTGTTCTGTAGGCCTTGTACAAGTAGTGTGGGGAGAATAGCAAGACAAATACACATGTTGCTTTCTGAACGTGATGGGTTTCCAACTTGTCGGTGGACTTTAAGTGGGCTTTCAGGGCTTAATTAACATCATGTCATCTTTGCTTGTTTACAGTGCACGATGATGAATCTGAAAGTGAAGAATTTTCAGTTAGAGAAGGCTACGTTCACTATGGCTCAACAGTAAAACTTGTTTGCTCTGTCACAAAAATGGCTTTACCCAGACTGGTATGATTGTGTGTTCAATCAATCTTTGTTTATTTATAGACATTAACACGTAATAGTGGCAATACTTATTAGCTGTTCACCCTCAACTAAAAATATTAATCACAATGAAAGAAATTAAAAATTTAAAAAAAATGTAGATTTTATTCATACTACAGGTGTAGTTATGCAATGTACATGTATTTGAGTAGGATAGGCAAGTGTGTATGCAAAGAAAATACAAGTGACTCTTGGGATATTCCATGGTATATCACGAGAAAGCGTTATAACTATTTTATACAATGCCATAGAAAATACAGTGGCAATCGCAACACGCAATGGGAAGGTTGGGTGTGATACCGTTGAATTGCACTGATCTGTGGAAAGGTCCAGTGGAATACTGACAAACATGCAATGCCTTTCTTACATCCTGATTGGTTGTATTGTCTATAAATTATATAAACTAGAAGAAACTATGCATGTACATGTAAATCTGTATTTAACAATGATAAGAATTCATATGACTGGTAACTCCGACATTAAATTAATAAAGTAAATAATAAAAGCTTAAAACAAATTTGAAATGACAAAAGCTGTTTGTGCTGTGCTCGAAAAGAATAAGATTGCTTATATGTCTTATATGTCTTATCTTTTTTTTATAATGTCATCTGCAGGCTTGCTTTATTTAATTCTCCTGCGATTTTGAGTTGAGGTCTGTGGAAGGTTGTCTCAGATTTGTGCGTTTCCCTTCACTGGTGACCGATTTGTCTGAGTGAGGAACTAAACCAATCAACTTCCCATTTTTCTGTTGTTCCATTTTTCTGTAGCCCTTGGCATAACTAAATTTAATAAATAATAAGATGAAAAAGGAATAATAATTGGAGAAAAATGAATACTTTCCCAATTAAGATTCACAGCCCCATGAAAAAAATATCTAGGGGGTGGATTAGAATTACTGATGGAACTCTTACTCAGTCTGCTCTACATGCCAGGGCATTCCACAACTTAAATGTTGCTCTGTTGGCCAGTCTTGTCCTCTTGTCGTACTTTGATTACCCATTACTTTGTTACTTCTTATAATGCTGTGTCATGTAGGAGTCACATGACTGTTCACTGACTTTGTGTTCAATTGTCTCTGTAGGTAATACGAAAAGTGGATAAACAAACTGCTCTGTTAGATGCTGACGATCCAGTGTCTCAACTTCATAAGGTAAAATTTTAAACACGTACAGTAATAAGTATTCAGTAGTAAATATTCAGAAGCCCTCAAAAATAGGTGCCTCCTGTGTCTCGTTTCTTTTAAGACAAGAGTCGCATCACGCAAGAGGGTTGTAACTTTCTATGAGGGGTAATTCGTAAAATTATTGTAATTACACATGCCAAACTTGAACTGTCATTGCACGTGTGCCATATTTTGTTTGACGGTAATGCAGTAAAATTGGAGCAGCATGACTTCAAATTATTTTTAATGACCATTCCAAACCATATCTAAGCTTTGCTGAAGTACGGATCCTCGATTCTATCAATCATGCAAAAAAGCCACCTCTCCTGGATACAGAACGAATCTCCCAGTCTCCTGGATAAAAGTAAATTGGGTCAGTTACCCACCAAAATGTAAATTTTAAACTACATGTTTTCCAAATATCCAAATCATCTGGCTTCTTATGCTCATATTTTATGGTTCTTGGCTTCATTTTCATGTGTCTTGCACGCAATTGTCGTTATTCGTTATGTTGCTGGCATTGCAAGCAAAGAAATGCACTGACTTTAGATCCTCTTTGTTACTACTATATATTAAACAACAGTCTGATTGGATGAGCATTCAACCAGTTTAAGTCCCTAACACCAGTAGATTCACATTTTCCAGAAAGGACATGACACTTTTGGGGTGGAGTGGGGTAAATGTCATTGAAGGAATTTTCAGGGGTGTGTGGTCAGACTAGGTGAGGTGAGTTGGGTTGGGGGGATGGCACAGAACAACAAATCTTCAGATTTGAAATCTCCAGAGATTGGCATCTCTGATCATGTTGATGGTAATTTGTCACCACTGAACTAGCTGATTTATTTTTCCAGGTGGCATTTTATATGAAAGAAACTGAACGTATGTACCTTTGTTTATCCCAGGAGAGAATTATTCAGTTTCAGGTAAGTGAAGAACAGTAGCTTTGTACACAGTGTACATTGTGTGTTGTTCACACAACAGGGGCTCAGGGTAGCCAAGTGATCAGGGTGTCAGACTTGAGATCTGGAGGGCCCGTGGTTCAATTCCTTTCCTGCTTCTGTAAATAGCCAACTGGTCTGCCTCCCACCAGTTGGGATTCTTAACTTTGTTGTGTTCATTTGTATTATTTGTTTCATTGTCCCTGAAAAGCCCCTCATTGGGAGTGGTCAATTAAGTATTCATTATTATTATTATTATAATTAAGTGAAGTACGATCGTCCGGGTGAGTGTAGTCCTGAGAAGGACTGTTTGTGATGACATTGACTGACGTTTCGACAACCTGAGCGGAAGTCATCATCAGAGTCAAGTGATTTGTGTAACGTCAGTAG
>OX419339.1:30110346-30142846 GCA_948470475.1 Galaxea fascicularis
TGTATTTACTTATGTGCAGTGGTGTAACCAGCTACAATCCGAGTTCGAAAACAAGCAAAAAATCAACCACCCTTCCCTCCCAAGTATGGAGAGAGGCGGTAACTTCTGAGGAAACTGTTCTGTCGCCTAAAAACTGCTAGAGAAACAATGAGTGGTTAACTCTTTATTCTAAATAAATTTTAAAAAACTATTGTATTATAAAACTGCACGCACTGTGCTGTCGTATTTGCTCGTGATAATGCCGGATCATAATGATAATTTCCCTGCCCAAGTGAAGTCTGTTCACTCTACCAGTCCCCATTATCATTTCAATATTGTACACTTTTGTTGTGACTACTGACCAGTTCAGCAACTACTCCTCCATTTCCCATCAGGAGTTAGGTTTATCAAACTGTACCACTCGGCCATCAAGAACCAGCACTTTATCATAGCCCATGATGGTGTTGATTCGGTGGGCGATGGTCAGTACTGTTGAATCTTTGAACTTGTCGGGAATGACTTTTAGCGGTTGCCTCATCCAAGATGATGATCTTGCTGTTTTGAACCAGAGCACGGGCCAACCACACCAACTACCTCTCGGCGACGCTCAAGTTTGATCCGCCTTCTCTCAATTGATACTTCAGTTGTTGTGGGAGCTCTTACACAAGAGCCTTCAGCTGCATTTCCTCTAGAGCTGTCCAGGTTTCTTGATCCGTATATTGTGAGAATGGGTCCACGTTTCTTCTCAGGGTGCCTCCAAAGAGCACTGGATCCTGCGTAATAACGGCCATGGACCGACGCGCCTTTTGAAGGTTGATAGATGTTAATAATAATTAATATTAATAATAATAATAATAATAGTAACTTAATTTAAGTCTCCAATCGTTCTAGCTGAACACGAGTGCTCTACTAATTGGGGAGACTGTAAATCAAATAAACTCTAAAATAAATAAAATGTTGGATTTTGGGGAGAGGGGAAAACCGGAGTACCCGGAGAAAAAACCTCTCGGGGCAGAGCAGAGAACCAACAATTTCAGCCCACTTATGACGCCGAGTCCGGGATCCTGCTCCCCCCGTTATGTCCACACCATCGATTAAAACCTGCAACACAGAGATTTCTTCATCCAAATCATCAACTGGATGCCAGTAGCAAATATAAGCCAAAACAACGTTCTAAGAAGTCAGTAGAGACCTTAAGATACCCCGATTCCGGTGTACGGGTACGGGTACGGGTAAATTACCGGTAGCTGTACACGTGATAAGTGGCGGCAAGTTTAACTTAAAGGAACAGTATCACGGCTGGGCATGCGTACTAATTCGTATTACTTTTGAAAGATTTTTTGAGCAGTCCGCCATCTTGAATTTTGCGTAAGGTTAGATTCATTGCAATATACTCAAGAATACGCCTTGGAATAACCAAGAGTTTTTACTTTATGGTTTCTCTTTTGTTTGTTCTCGAACATACTTAACTGTGGTTGCGTGTTTCTCAATAATATGGGTGGTGAAGTCAGAGAAGATTCCACGACGGTAAGTTTCTTTCGAGCCTCGTATGAACGTAACAAAATTGACTTATGAATTTTTTTGTTTTGATGTGAAAGACGATTATAACTTACACCAAACATAATATACCTCGTAGGAAAGCTGAGCCTCGTGCTCGTGCAAGAGTACATGCTCTACGAAAACGACAAGAGGAACCAATCACAGGAAAAAATGACAGATTCCCATGTTGGTAATACAATGGGTTCTTATTGGGTTTTTATAATAATCCCAACAAAAACCCAAACATTGACTAAATTGGGAAAATGAGACTGTTCCCAATGTCCATTTTGTTGGGTATTGTAATTTCCCATGTTTGGGTATTTTACAATATCCCAAAGTTGGAAAATCACAATCAAAAATGGGATTTTATTGGGAAACAAAAAAAAAGAAAATTCCCACTCTACCAAATTGGGAATTAACATTGCTTTTTTTAATTACCAATAAAAAACCAATTCTAACTTGAAATGGGAATTTAAGATTAATCCCAATTTCTACCCAATGTTTTGCATATTTTTTTGAATATTTTCAATTGAACCCACTCGGGGGAGCTCTGATTTTTATCAAAGAACACTTTCTTGGGCTAATAAAGCCAACAGCAATTATTATTGTAAACCTTCCTGAAACAAAAAACATTTTTTACTGAAACATGACAAATTAAAACAGCTCAAACTATTTTCATATAATTATATAAGCAATCCAGTATGTTTGCGGAAGGTTTTTAATAATTACTGATTTGTCTACAAATCTACAAGATAAACAGGAAACCCGGCCTCTCTACGTAAGCCAAGAACAGTCAAAAGTAATAACTCCAACCTTTCCATTTTATTAGGAAGAACTTAGATGTAACTTACAGGTTTAATGCAGTTCAAAGCAGACATGTTACTATTAAAAGTATTACAATGCAACAAACGTTTAAGATATCATATCAACTCAACACAATGTGTAACAGTAAAAACTTGCATAAAAGAACCTGTGTTTCCGTTTCAGGCTGATGCCATTCTTGTATATTGGGTCCTGGATCAGTGAAAAATCAGCCTAAAGCTGTTCTTAACATGTACTTAAATTCTCTCTGAAAATTATACACTGTATTGGACAACTGACACTGCTTTATTAATTGACTCCATCCTCTCAAATCAATAGGTGCTTGAACCAAATAACCAACACAGCAACATCCTAGTATTTCCTTATATATATGAAAACAGTTGAATTTATCAGGCTTAATTGGTTTTTATGTATATGGTGTTCTTTTTACCAAATTTCAGCCTGGATTGAGGTTCTTAATCCACTTGTTTTTACTGTATTAGCACAATGTTATAATCAAATAAACATACTTGCAAGTAAATAAAGCATCCTTAGGTCTGCAATGCAAGCTAATTCTTAATGTTATTTATTAGAATAAATTCTTCAAAACTGGTCTTTCACTTTCCTTTTTTCCTTGCTATAATCTGGATTCATTCTTTGGCAATGTTTTCAATACACATAAGTGGTGGAAAAAGTTTTTTTCAATTTTCCATGCAAAAAGATCCAAAAATTATGCCTGACAGTTGTTTTTACATTTTGAGCCCCCCATCAA
This sequence comes from Galaxea fascicularis, assembly GCA_948470475.1. NCBI lineage: Eukaryota > Metazoa > Cnidaria > Anthozoa > Scleractinia > Euphylliidae > Galaxea > Galaxea fascicularis. The sequence goes on from OX419339.1 coordinate 30,113,438, forward strand.
TTAATGCACAAGTAGTTTCAGTCTACACGAACTACAAATGAAACTTCTGTTAGAGTGCCAACTGTTTTTCCTGGGTATTTTTTGGTGAAATACAATGCAACCTCATCTGCTTCTCCAAACATAAAACAAAATAACATATTATGTTCCACTGTTTGTATCAGCGTGGAAATGGGTATCTATGACCTAGACTTTTCCTGTTCCATCACTCACAATTAAGACAGATTTTTTTTTTTGGCAAATGAAAACAGCAAAATGTTGCCCTCTTTGCAAGGAAAACTGAGTAAGATTATAACACGTAAAGTGCAAGTAAAAGGATCACTTGAAGGCGATAACCAAACTGGTTTCGTGTCTGAAACATACATTTAATGTTTTTGTAGGTTTGTTTCAAATATTTCACTGACATCATAATCATCAAGAAGTATGCCTGGTTGATCAACGTATCTATCATACATACTATTCCCTTCAGAAATTGCTTCTGCTACAGCAGAATGCCCCTTATTAAAAAGCCTTCCACAATGCGGCAGTAATAGTTTACAAGATTTTGAGCCATTTTAGCAAGTAAAACAGAAATAATCGTACATGCACTACTTCCTCTTCGTTCACCTAGTTTTCCTTGGCTTAACTGTTCCTTGGTAGTCCAAATAAAAACTAAAAAGAAAGCCACCTCTATGGCTTAGTTAAAGAAAGTATCATGATAATACAGATATTTAGTTACCACATACAGTTTGGCATGTTAAGAACACGTTGGGAGAGTAAAGTAAAGGAATGGACAATGTTTAGCGTGCGTCCATCCAATTCGGGATGCACGCGGATAGTTGGGAGAGCACGAAGGTAGCGTAAGAGATGCTCGAGGCGCAGCCGAGAGCATCTCTAGCTACCTAAGTGCTCTCCCAACTATCCAAGTGCATCCCGAATTGGATGGACGCACCGGCTAGACATTGTCCATTGCTTTTATAACATAGCGAGGCATTTTTCGCGCTGAAAAGTCGCTTTTTCTGTACTGATTAAATTACATATTCTCTTAACCGCGCGGGTGCATACTAAAAATAGAATGACTTGTTTTTCAAAAACACATTTACTTTTACACGCTTACATCTGCGAGTGACAAAATAAGTGTATCAAAATACCACACATAGGCCTTCCAGCTTAAAATATTTAGTTAAGATGTCAAGGAAAAAGTTTCTTTAAAATCACCATTCAAAATGATGCATGCTTTAAAACGTCTTGGGTCTTACGAGTCATTTTGAAGGGCTCGCCGAAGAGACCACGACTTAAACATTTTGAATCGTGCAGTTGCTGAAAATGGAGTCGAAATTACACGACAATTTGAAACTCACTCTTGATCGTAGAAACATACCAGTTAGTGTTTTTCTTGGTCTTGTTTATCTTCGAATATTTTTTCGTAATCCCGCTCGGATAAATTTGCGAAGCAGTTGTTTTCACTGGTAGCACTTTCGCTTTGTTGATCTTTAGACGCTTCCGATACTTCTGCAACCATTTCAGACACGTTTTTTAGGTCTTCAAAGTCATAGAAACACCCTACCTCAGATGCTGGGTTGACCAGCCATTATAATACCTAACGTTAAGTTAAAAAAGCTGTGAAAAAAGTTTTGCTGGCAAGAAATTTCATTGACACTGACGTCAGCCTTAACCATCTCTATGAACCATCCGTTTCTTTTTCATAAAATATTAGCCAATAAGAGCGCGCGTTAGAATGTAGCTATGTTATAATTGCCCCTGACATCTCCTCTTCCACGAATTTCTCCTGAATGCTTTCATCGTTGAAGATGCTCATGGCCCACCTCTTTACTTCCTCGCAAGTCCACTCTGAAGTTTAGAAATAAACACCACTATCAACTGAGAATTGCAGAAGAATCGTTCTACATTAATTTCGAAATTGAAAACGAAACCATTAAGTTTATACCTACCAGAGACATTATCGGCCACAACAAGATCGTCAATTTCTCCTTGGAATTCCCGCACACCGACAGGAACTGGAAGCTGTTTTGGTCGAACTTTCTCTTTCTGTGTATATGTCTCGTGTCCACTTGATGATACATTATCAGTGTCTCCACTTTCACTGTCCATTTTGGATGAGGTAAGCCTTAGCTTTTTAGCGAAGCGCGAAATCAAACACCACTACGCTCTCCGACCATTTTCTCCAACTGAGAGCCACAAGCGAGGGAGAATGTATTTTGTAATGTATTACCTCTCTTGAGTGGCTTGTTTTCCCGCCTCTGAACCGCCTCTGTACTTTGGAGGTTCCTCATTGGTTAATTTAGAAGTCACGTTTACGCCAACGTTTACGTTACTTTTATTTCCGCTGATAACGTCACCGTCGGCTCAATTTCAAATATGGCGGACGAGTGAGCCAACTCGCGATCGACTGTCCCGGGGAAAAAAATGGGTATATATGCACTTTATGTGTAATTCACAAGGCAAGGAAAACTTCCTTTAACGTAAGGAGGCGCCAAGAAGAACTCAAGGTTGGCGAATTATGGCGGTTTGCGTGGAAACAACGTGGGATATTTGTCTGCAACAGTGAGGCCGGATTCTCAATCAGAACATGTTCATTGTGCTTGCAACAATTGCACCAATTTCCCAAAATCTGCAACACTGTTCCCAATGCTGGGTTTCAACAACAGGAATTTTAATTGAAATTCTTGTGTAGTACCCAGTATTGGGTTTTCAACTTGGGAAATAGCCTTAAAGTTCCACTAAATTCCCATGATTACTACATTACTTTTCATGTAATAACCATTATTGGGTTTTTACATCGGGAAATTCTTCATTATTCCCAATTTTGAAAATTTGTACTATTTTTGGTGACAAAATCCCACCTAATTCCCAATCTTGGCATATCCTTTCCCACGTAGTACCCAGTGCTGAGTTTTTACTTTGGGAATTTTAAAGAAATTCCCATATAATACCCATTATTGGGTTTTAAATTTGGGAATTTTAAAGAAATTCCCAACTTGGGAATCCGATATTTTTTCCTGTGAATCGGGGTTGTTGCAAAGCTGACCTTCATCGCCATTCGAGTGATAGATGTCTTCCGAAGTCGGAGTCACTCGAGTAGCCGCACTTGAGCTTCGAAGAGACCCACGACGAGAAAACAATGTTGTTTAAGTTAATTCGTCGCTGTCCTCTTTGCCAAACCCTATCACACTCCTTTTTTGACGAGATTCTTGCGCTCCCAGGACGATGGCCGGCACGACCAGACATGGTAGCAGGTAAACAGACTTCTCAAATCCTCTCTCCTCCGCAGAGGCTCCTGCTGACAATAATAAATTAATAAGCGCGCGGGCGACGATGGGAAGAGGTAAAAGGCGGGAGCCTCTGCCATATAATAGGGAGCTTACGAATCGACGACTGCTTTCACGACGACGACGTCGGCACAGCGGAAAGCCCTACTACGCATGTGCAAATGGGTGTTGCGCAAGATTGAGCGTCGTCTCGTGGCCGGCGACGACGGCAAACAGAATAGGGACCTTAAGCATCGAGGACGACGACCGGAAGTGATCGAGACGACTTGAACGCCACTCCGCATGCTCGGCTCGTCGTCCACATGCTGTCGAGAACGTGAAAACCTGCGGTTTGACGTCCAGCAGTGAACGTGAGTAAATTTACGTGTATTTTTACCCCTAAAATCCGTTTCCCTGAAAAATCTAAAATCTCACTTGCTTGTTTGACTTTCAACGCATCTGTTCTTTGTATTTTTGTTCTAAAAACAAGAGAAAATCGTTTGATATAAGAACTTAGCGGGCTGCAGAGAAACGTTCTTGTTTGTGTTTTCGAGCAAGCGAATGAAGAAGGTTAAAAGGATGTTAATCATAACTGTTCTCGCCGAGAGAGACAAAATAAATCAACATTTTCGAAACATATATCGAAACACCTCGATGAGTGTTGATCTTATGAGATGCAAGCCATGCACTTTTTGAGGATTTTCACGGGAAGTTGATTGAATGGTTCGGCAGACTTCGACTGCAAACGGTTCAGTAACCCTTTTTACCGTCTTAACAGGGACACGAAACCTAAGAACTGACTAAAGACAATGAAAGTTGTAAACGTTTATTTTTATTTCTGCAGACACTCATGAAAACGTAAACCACGAACAGTTAAAAAAAACCTCAAACAGCAAATGGATCAGCCCCAAATTGCGTCTACTAACCTTCTATACTTAGATCTTTAAATGAGAACTCAAAATCCTCTAAATATTCCTCTGGTTCCGCCATTGCCAGAGAACCGCAAGTTTTGCCAGAGAACCGCACATTATATGGCACAGGTCTCCTCTTCTCTCTTTCCCCTTCCCATCGACCCAAGCGCGCTTTCATTTTCCCTCTCCCCAGCCTCCCAACGACACAAAAAGAGACCTCTGCGGAGGAGAGAGTCTCAAATCGGTCTCCAGGAAGCAGGATCTTAGAAATAAGTTAACAACTGTAAACTATAGATCCAGCTTCAAGAAAGCAATTCGCTTCTTGAGAGATTTCTGCACGGATGGCAATGATATAGTACGATATAAATCGATGATTTCGCTCCTCGGCAGATTTGAAAAAACTTGCCAGTATATAGATAAAAAATTTCGAGCGTTATTGTGCATGCGTCACTCCCATGAAGGGCTTTGCAATGTTTTCCTCTGTTTTGCTTCGGGATTTTTTTCGTTCAAAATTGATAAGACTTGAATAGAACCGGCTGTGCCTGAGTATTTTACGGTGTTAATGTATTATTTTTTCTAAAGATTGCATTAAAACTATTTCCTCGATTTCACAGTCGAGCGCGATTGTCCGCCATTCGTCGCTTCCAACGACCGTATCAGCTGCTTTTCGGTGAATGTTTCTTGTTAATTAGATGAGGGGGGTGAATAGGCTAACGGATCGGCGGATCCTGAAAATTATTTTGCCCGGATTTCGGATTCAGAGCGAAATTGTAACGGATTTGCGGATCCTGAAATTGCAGCGGTTTGCGGTTTCATCGATTTTTTGGGTCCGGATTTTGGATTTCGCTTGTGAGGAGGTTCGGATCGTGGATCTGAACGATCGTCAAAAATGCGTCGTTTCTGGGTATTTACATTTTTTGCCACGGACGAGGTCAGAACTTGCATGTCACGCATCAGGGAAAAAGTAACGCACTAAGACGAATAGGACGCTGTGACATGTTGCCAGCGGGACGCCAGTTATTTTTCGCGCTCTTTTCCGTGACACTGTGTCGTACTGGTTGCGATCGGCTCGATTGGAAAGCTATGGTCTTTGGCGCTGTTATTGTCCAGTTTGCCCGGGAGTTTTTCACAGAGTAAATTTGGTAAGTGATCTGAAGGATGACCTCTGACTTAAACTTTGACTTGGACGTATTTTTTAAAAGAACATTTCTGAAGCACGTTGTTTGCCGACCTATGACCTAACCGTGAGGTACATGCCGACCATGCTGCCGGACCTGCCGGTACGCCGATTTCACTCAGTTATCTGTTCGTGTTTAATAGGTAATAATGGAGTTGACGACAATAGAATGCGTTGCATTCTTTTACAATGAAGGAGCCAAAGGCGATGATTACCTTAAAAAAAAAAAATAAATTTCACTATGGAGCTGCCGTTCGGCAAAGAACAAACCGTCAGGAAACAACCATGGCCAGACATGGAACGATGCCGGAAATGATTTACCAGAGACAACTTCAGATATCTGAAGACAGAGTCGACTTGGCCTTGTCTGAAGGTTTGGAGTCTTCTGAAGTAAACGAGAATAAAGAGGAAGTTGAAACAGGCGAGAGTAATCCCGAGAATGTGGAGGTCCCAGAGTACGACTCAAGTACAGACGAAGATGAAGAACCAGAAGATGGAGATTCCAGCATTCCTGAACTTGACAGACGGTCCACTTTCCTGTTAGGAGCCAGGACTCCCTTTGGGCGACAAGTCAGGATTAACAACAGATTTCTAATTTAAAGGTAGATCTTTTAGTTTTTAGCACTTAAAGATCCTATAAAAAGTGTCAGAACGTTTTTAAGAAACTGTGCAGCTTACAGACAACAGCTCAAGGTGCAATTTTCACCTTTTCACGTGACAAGTAGCAGGACGTAACATGTCGATAATTCCGATAGTCGATAAAACTCGATCGTTGTCGATCGTTGTCGATATTAATCAATCGACAAATATCGGAAATCGATAAAAGTCGATCACACAATTTCTTGTGATTATCGACTTTGTTCGATTATGATTGAATTGATCGATTTCGATCGATTTCAATCGACAAGTATCGGAAATGCAAAAAACGATGTATGGCGGGAAAAAAGAGTGCAGTTGCCGAGCAAAGATCAATAAAGCAGCATTGGCTATACCAAGACTTCATTTTACCGCTTTTGTACTGTAATTGTAAGCTCGTATAAACCTGAATAACCACAGAGAGAGTACCCTTTTCTTCCAGCAAAAGTTTTTTAGTAAGCAAATCATTTCATATGGAATCTCTGAAATACTTTCTGACGAAGTGTTTTATAGCAGCTGTTATCGCTGTAAGCAATGATTTATGCGTATGTGTTAAACCTGATTAAACCCGTGCGCTTATCAATATTTATCGTATTAGAAAATTTTTATCTACCGAGCATACGAAGATTCTAGTTAATGCCTTTGTCACCTCAAGACTTGACAATTGTAATTCACTGCTATATGGTCTTCCTCGCGGCCTTTTACACAAGTTACAGCTAGTACAGAATTGCGCAGCTCGCTTAATTTTAGGTGGCGGCAAGTATGACCATGTCACGCCATTTCTCAGGGAGCTTCATTGGCTGCCCGTTGAACATCGTATTAATTTTAAATTACTTTTAATAACTTTTAAAGCTCTTAATAATTTAGCTCCTAGTTACATTAGTAATCTTCTGCACTTATACGCCCCAAATAGGTTGTTAAGGTCTTCCTCTAAATTTCAACTTCAAGTTCCTACATCTAATCTAAAAACTTATGGAGACCGGGCATTTTCTGTGTGTGCCCCAAAGTTGTGGAATTGCCCTCCTTACCATATTAGGTGTAGCCCCAGTGTTAGTGCTTTTAAGTCATCTTTGAAAACATATTTTTTTAAACGTTATTTTATTTCTTAGGTAATGTAAGTTTTATTATTCTAGTTTCTTCTTCCATTGTGAAGCGCTTTAGAACTTTTGTATAAAGCGCTATATAAATAATGTTATTATTATTATTATTATTATTATTATTATTATTATTATTATTATCAATCAAAACTTCAATAGTTAAATTTAATTTCCCAGTATGCTGTTTGGCTCCTATTGTCACCCTAACGATTAAAGGCTGTTGTAACCGAACGTGATGTAATGTACACAACTGTTTACAAATTCAACTACGCCTAGAATCAGTTTTCCTATGAAAATGTGCGAGGAATTTTCTCACCAAGAACTGTCATAAAATTAACCTGGGCGATCAGCCACAGAGATACCAGCGCCATCCAAACGTAACGTAACTGAACGAAAATAGTCCTGATGCATACTTGATTTAACGCAGCGTTTCTGATGAAAATAAAATGCCAATTCACTTTACTTTTTAATTACTTTGCTGGCCTCGATTTTCCCTCATCTAGACTAAACTTGGGCTCGTTTTGTCCCCCCTAAGAAACAGGTTCTCTCATCTCTCCCGCCTAGAGAGACCCTGGGAACTAGGTTGGTCCGAGTTATGTTACAGATCGCGATTTCGCTAAGCTGAAACTGTTAATCGATCATTTCTCGAGGTAATTTAAACATTCTATTCTATAATGAATAACAGACCACTTGGTTGTTCAGGTTTTTATTTAGCTTTATTGCCATACAGATTAACTTTAGAGCTGTTTACACTTTCATCAAAAAAGTCGTTCGAGCTATTATTGGTTTGGTTACTTGAATTTCGTAACATTTGTCTGTATTTTTGTCGATAAAATCGATAATCAGTTTTTAAAATCCTGTGATTATCGACTTTTATCGACAAATTTAACTTGTCGATCGACAATTATCGACAAATATCGAGTACTATTGACTTATCGACTACGTTTTCGATGATCGACTTTGATCGACATGTTACGTCCTGCAAGTAGCGAACGGATTCGGATTTAACAATTTTTTTTAACGGATTGACGGATTTGGTTATCAAATTAAAGCGGATCGGCGGATTTGCGTACCCCTATTCACCCCCCTCTTAGATGTACCTTGGCACAATCACAAATTATACCGTACAAATTTACTTACCTTTTGGCTCATTTCTGATTTCTCGCAAGCGATCGCAAGTAACTTCGGCTTCCCTCGCTTCCCATAAGTAAACACGGGTAGAGTGCCACTTACCCCGGTAAAACGGCTAGGTTACTGGGAAGTGAGGTCAAGTCATTACCAAATATGGTCAGACATGGCGCTGTGAATGTATTTGTTCGTTGGAAAAGGTATCTTCCAACTTGTGTATGTTTCCAACCAACTCTCTTTCTAAGTATTAAAAGAGAAAGTTACGGTAGGTAAAAAAGACCTGTCAGGAGTGGGATTCGAACCCACGCCTCCATTCGGAGACCAGAACACCCCTTGCAGCCGCCCGTTAGGATGGTATATGAACCTTAAGTCTGGCGCCTTAGACCGCTCGGCCATCCTGACGTCGATGCAGACAGGGCACAAATTATCTTTGATTTCCAAACCACCAATTTTCGTCTAGAGACCATGTATGCCGTACAATTCAAAGGGAAACTTTCGCAAGCTAAAATTGGATAACACTTGATAAAAGAGAGCCTGGTAAATTAATTTCCCTGTTGGAAAAAACGTCTGCAAAATCTCAGATATTGCAAACCAACTCTGTCAACTCTCGATGCCAAACCATCGATTTTCGTCTAGGAAACACGTATACCGTACAATTCAAAGGGAAACTTTTGCAACCTGAAATTGGATAAACACTTGATAAAAGCAAGCCTGGTAAAGTTCTTTGCCCGTTAAAAAAAAACATATGGCACATCGCTGATGTTGGCAACCAACTCTGTAAATTCTCGTTCGCAACATTACGCCAAGCAAGTACGAAAAATAAGTCGTGTCAGGAGTGGGATTCGAACCCACGCCTCCATTCGGAGACCAGAACACCCATTTCAGCTGCCCATTGGGATGGTATATGAACCTTAAGTCTGGCGCCTTAGACCGCTCGGCCATCCTGACGTCGATGCAGACAGGGCACAAATATTCTTTGATTTCCAAACCACCGATTTTCGTCTAGAAACCATGTATGCCGTGCAATTAAAAGGGAAACTTTCGCAAGCTGAAATTGGATTACACTTGATAAAAGCAAGCCTGGTAAATTAATTTCCCTGTTGGAAAAAACGTCTGCAAAATCTCAGATATCGCAAACCAACTCTGTCAATTCTCGATGGCAAACCATCGATTTTCGTCTAGGAAACACGTATGCCGTACAATTCAAAGGGAAACTTTTGCAAGCTGAAATTGGATAAACACTTGATAAAAGCAAGCCTGGTAAAGTAGTTTGCTCGTTAAAAAAAACATGTGGCAAATCGCTAATATTAGCAACCAACTCTGTCAACTCTCTATGGCAGCATCGAAAAAGAGAGCACACAAAATAGATCGTGTCAGGAGTGGGATTCGAGCCCACGCCTCCATTCGGAGACCAGAACGCCCGCCGCTCCCATTGCGCAATGGGAAGGTTTGTGAACCTTGAGTCTGGCGCCATAGACCGCTCGGCCATCCTGACTGGCGATGATGTTTAGTAAAAAAGTACCTTTGATTTCCAGTATACAGCTTTTCGTTTTGCAAAATACCCAAAGACAATCCTAAGGGAAACTTTTGCAAGCTGAAATTGGATACAGACTTGATAAAAGCAAGCCTGATGAATTAATTTGCCCATTGGAAAAAAACATCTGGCACATCGCTGGCTACCAACTCTGTAAATTCTTGTTGGCAGCATTACGCAAAGCAAGTACGAAAAATAAGTCGTGTCAATAGTGGGATTCGAACCCACGCCTCCATTCGGAGACCAGAACACCCATTTCAGAACACCCATTTTTTGATAAAACATCTGTCAAATCTCAGATATTGCAAACCAACTCTGTCAATTCCCGATGGCAAACCATCGATTTTCGTCTAGGAAACACGTATACCGTACAATTCAAAGGGAAACTTTTGCAAGCTGAAATTGGATAAACACTTGACAAAAGCAAACCTGGTAACGTAGTTTGCTCGTTAAAAAAAACATGTGGCAAATCGCTAATATTGGCAACCAACTCTGTCAACTCTCTATGGCAGCATCGAAAAAGAGAGCACACAAAATAGATCGTGTCAGGAGTGGGATTCGAACCCACGCCTCCATTCGGAGACCAGAACGCCCGCCGCTCCCATTGCGCAATGGGAAGGTTTGTGAACCTTGAGTCTGGCGCCATAGACCGCTCGGCCATCCTGACTGGCGATGATGTTTAGTAAAAAAGTACCTTTGATTTCCAGTATACAGCTTTTCGTTTTGTAAAATACGCAAAGACAATCCTAAGGGAAACTTTTGCAAGCTGAAATTGGATACAGGCTTGATAAAAGCAAGCCTGATGAATTAATTTGCCCGTTGGAAAAAAACATCTGGCACATCGCTGATGTTGGCAACCAACTCTGTAAATGCTCGTTCGCAACATTACGCAAAGCAAGTACGAAAAATAAGTCGTGTCAGGAGTGGGATTCGAACCCACGCCTCCATTCGGAGACCAGAACACCCATTTCAGCTGCCCATTGAGATGGTATATGAACCTTAAGTCTGGCGCCTTAGACCGCTCGGCCACCCTGACGTCGATGCAGACAGGGCACAAATTATCTTTGATTTCCAAACCACCGATTTTCGTCTAGAAACCATGTATGCCGTACAATTGAAAGGGAAACTTTTGCAAGCTAAAATTGGACTACACTTGATAAAAGCAAGCCTGGTAAATTAATTTCCTGTTGGATAAAACATCTGTCAAATCTCAGATATTGCAAACCAACTCTGTCAATTCCCGATGGCAAACCATCGATTTTCGTCTAGGAAACACGTATGCCGTACAATTCAAAGGGAAACTTTTGCAAGCTGAAATTGGATAAACACTTGATAAAAGCAAGCCTGGTAAAGTAGTTTCCCCGTTAAAAAAAACATGTGGCAAATCGCTAATATTGGCAACCAACTCTGTCAACTCTCTATGGCAGCATCGAAAAAGAGAGCACACAAAATAGATCGTGTCAGGAGTGGGATTCGAACCCACGCCTCCATTCGGAGACCAGAACGCCCGCTCCCATTGCGCAATGGAAAGGTTTGTGAACCTTGAGTCTGGCGCCTTAGACCGCTCGGCCATCCTGACTGGCGATGATGTTTGGTAAAAAAGTACCTTTGATTTCCAATATACGGCTTTTCGTTTTGCAAAATACGGAAAGACAATCCTAAAGGAAACTTTTGCAAGCTGAAATTGGATACAGGCTTGATGAAAGCAAGCCTGATGAATTAATTTGCCCGTTGGAAAAAAACATCTTGCACATCGCTGATGTTGGCAACCAACTCTGTAAATTCTCGTTCGCAGCATTACGCAAAGAAAGTACGAAAAAGAAGTCGTATCAGGAGTGGGATTCGAACCCACGCCTCCATTCGGAGACCAGAACGCCCGCTCCCACTGCGCAATGGGAAGGTTTGTGAGCCTTGAGTCTGGCGCCTTAGACCGCTCGGCCATCCTGACGTCGATGCAGACAGGGCAAAAATATCTTTGATTTCCAAACCACCGATTTTCGTTTAGAAACCATGTATGCCGTACAATTCAAAGGGAAACTTTTGCAAGCTGAAATTGGACTACACTTGATAAAAGAGAGCCTGGTAAATTAATTTCCCTGTTGGATAAAACGTCTGCAAAATCTCAGATATTGCAAACCAACTCTGTCAACTCTCTATGCAGCATCGAAAAAGAGAGCACACGAAAGAGATCGTGTCAGGAGTGGGATTCGAACCCACGCCTCCATTCGGAGACCAGAACGCCCGCTCCCATTGCGTAATGGGAAGGTTTGTGAACCTTGAGTCTGGCGCCTTAGACCGCTCGGCCATCCTGACGTCGATGCAGACCGAAGGCACAAATTATCTTTGATTTCCAAACCACCGATTTTCGTCTAGAAACCATGTATGCCGTACAATTCAAAGGGAAACCTTTTCAAGCTGAAATTGGATTACACTTGATAAAAGACAGCCTGGTAAATTAATTTCCCTGTTGGAAAAAACGTCTGCAAAATCTCAGATATTGCAAACCAACTCTGTCAACTCTCGATGGCAAACCATCGATTTTCGTCTAGGAAACACGTATACCGTACAATTCAAAGGGAAACTTTTGCAAGCTGAAATTGGATAAACACTTGACAAAAGCAAACCTGGTAACGTAGTTTGCTCGTTAAAAAAAACATGTGGCAAATCGCTAATATTGGCAACCAACTCTGTCAACTCTCTATGGCAGCATCGAAAAAGAGAGCACACAAAATAGATCGTGTCAGGAGTGGGATTCGAACCCACGCCTCCATTCGGAGACCAGAACGCCCGCTCCCATTGCGCAATGGAAAGGTTTGTGAACCTTGAGTCTGGCGCCATAGACCGCTCGGCCGTCCTGACTGGCGATGATGTTTGGTAAAAAAGTACCTTTGATTTCCAATATACGGCTTTTCGTTTTGCAAAATACGCAAAGACAATCCTAAGGGAAACTTTTGCAAGCTGAAATTGGATACAGGCTTGAAAAAAGCATGCCTGATGAATTAATTTGCCCGTTGGAAAAAAACATCTTGCACATCGCTGATGTTGGCAACCAACTCTGTAAATTGTAGTTCGCAGCATTAGGCAAAGAAAGTACGAAAAGTAAGTCGTGTCAGGAGTGGGATTCGAACCCACGCCTCCATTCGGAGACCAGAACGCCCGCTCCCACTGCGCAATGGGAAGGTACATGAACCTTGAGTCTGGCGCCTTAGACCGCTCGGCCACCCTGACTTACGATGCGGAAGCTGGAAAAGTATCTTTGATTACCAAAATACCGATTTTCCTTTAGCAAACACGTATACCGTACAATTCTAAGGGAAGCTTACGATGATACTCTATTTGTCTTTTATAAGAACCTTTTTTATAAGAGCGTTGAGGCTGAGATTTGCCACAATTTGAAGAACGTTCTAAGAACATAGGCAGGTTGAGAGTCAGTAAGAACGTCTTTATTTTGATCGTTTGTTTTTGTTGCGTTGTGAATCTCTGTGTTAACGCTTTCAATCCAAATTTACCAAGAGCTGGATGGCGCGACATCTTCTTCGCGGTATCAGAGCAAGACGCACAAGCATGTGACAAGCAAGTTGAGGTCTCCTCGTCAAGTCCGCACTGATTTATTGAAGTTTTAGAACATCTGAGGAACGTTTTTAGGCTCAAATCGCCAAAAAATAAGAACGCTCAGCCTCAGCGCCAAAAATAGACGTTCTTATAAAAACAATGTCTTTGGCGAAAAAGTACCTTTGATTGTAAAACATTGCTGTTTGTTTTTCAAACACCTATGGACAATTGACAAGCTAAAATGACAGGATATTCGTTGAGTACGCATGCACGGCGAATATTAATAAAATGTTGAACGGCACTCGCATTTATTTAAATAGTAATACATGGATGCCTGCCAATCGAAATAAATCCGGCCAAATTATCGGCGCCTTTAGCTGGTGAATGTATTTGTCCGTTGGAAAAGGCATCTTCCAACTTGCGTATGCTTCCAACCAACTCTCTTTCTTAGCATTAAAAGAGAAAGTTACGGTAGGTAAAAAGGTCCTGTCAGGAGTGGGATTCGAACCCACGCCTCCATTCGGAGACCAGAACACCCGTTTCAGCTGCCCATTGGGATGGTATATGAACCTTAAGTCTGGCGCCTTAGACCGCTCGGCCATCCTGACTTCGATGGAGAAAGGGCAACCCCAACCCAACTGCAACCCCAAACGTAACCTCGGGACAGCGGGAGCAGCATTTGAAAATGCATATTAAGTGACGGGGTATACTAAGGCTTAACCGGATCTGGTGTTGCCCTAATGTGTGGGTTTTCAGGGGGAATTGACAACCCAGTTGACTTCAACTGAAAGTTCTGATGGGTTATTTCCATAACCTGATGAGAATTTCAAAAAACTAGTGTTCATTCATGATAATACCGGTACAGTATTCATGCTGCAGAATTAAATCCAACTGATCATGAGAGTTTCGCAAATTGTTCATATTACAACACTATATAATATTTTGCCCCGAACCAAACCGAAACAATCATTAAACGACTACGGCACTACTTGAACGGTTAGTACATAATGCTTGAGGCTCACCTTACGGTACTGATCCACAGCCTTTTTCTCATTTTTGACCAAGGCTGTGAGTTTATTTGTTCTCTTGTGGATTTCTCAACATTAGCTGCTTGTTCCTTACCACAGGACATCTCCTTAAACACTTCATCTGACTTGGACAGCAGCTGACTGTAACTCAAAGCACTCAACTTCCCTCGAAGAGACTTCTCACCCAACCAGCAACGAAAAATTGACAGGCCTGAAGGCTTTTGTAAGCTTTGAGTTGCTCCTTTGTGAACCTAGTTGTTGAGAAGAGGATGCCTGGCCATTTCTCCATTGAACGGGAGTTAAAATTGCCATTCACTGAGTAAGGATCTATCCCTGCGGTAAATTTCAGCTTCTCGTTGTACACTTTTCTCTTTTCCGGACTGAGAGAGTCGCGATATTAAACCTCTGGGCCGGGTTGTTCAAAGGTGGGTTAAGATAACCCAGGGTTAGTGCGAAATTTGAATTCGGATAGGAAAGCTTAAAGGGAACACCGGATATCACGTGACCAAGGTATTTGACACCCTTAGGAAACAGCTATGATGAGCCTTGACTTAAACCCATGGTTAGGGTTGGGATTGCAGAAATGATGTCAGTTCCATTGACCTTTGCCAGTGTTTTGGCTTAGAGCTAGATTTGGGTCAGGTGCTGGGTTTGGGCATCCACAAGTCACGTGACAAGCATTCTCATCACACTCTGGAACCCTGGTGCGACTAGCCACACGGTACTGGTCTTGCTGAGACCAAAACATTTTGCGCTAACCTGGTAATTCAAAAACTGACCACCCCCCTTACTTGCACTTTGTGTTCTGATCCCAAATTGAGCCCTGCAAGGCTTTTGCCAACTACCCTCCCCATCTAAATCTTTATCCTTTACTACGATTTACACAAAACTTCCTAGTGTTACTAGTACCACACGTAGTTATCAGTTTGCATAGTTTGCGACATCAAAATAACAATATAGTGACAAAAGCAGGTTTTAATTAAAAAGCAAATTCAGTTTCATTATTTTTGTCTACAATTTGATGATTGAATACTCTAAAAAGAATGGAGAAAACTATTCAAGAAAATGCTTTTAACAAAAAGAAAAAGAAACCCGGGTTAAAGTCTAACCTCGGGTTAGCGCTAATCGGCCTTCGAACAACTGGGCCCTGATGGATGCCACACGTGCACGTACGCGTTCTACAGGCACATCCGCCATATTGTTTTGATCTGGCATGCAAGATGGCGGCGTAGTTACAGTTGCTATGAGATCACGTGACTCGTGCAAAACCTAACCTAGGTCAGCGGTCTCCTTTTGCGAGCCTCTGGAGGGAGCCTGTCTCCGGAGGCCCTACGAGAAAATTAAATAAATATCCCTGAAAACCAAATCAGAAGGTGAGAGACAGACCTCTGGTCGCAGGACCGCCGACCGGTTGGCTCAGTTGGTAGAGTGCCGGACTACCGTGCGGGAGGTCGTGGGTTCAAGCCCCGGCCGGATCAACACTCAGGGTCTTTAAATAACTGAGGAGAAAGTGCTTCCTTTGCAATGACATCTGCAAATGGTTAGACTTTCTAGTCTTCTCGGATAAGGACGATAAGCCGGAGTTCCCGTCTCACAACTCTTCACAATTAATTCTGTGGGACGTTAAAGAACCACTAGGGACGTAACGAACCCTGGCTGTGACCACCCCTAGTGCTGATCTGTTCTATTCAGCAAAAGTGGCCGGCTTGGCTGTGATGTCTCTAAAAGGCTTATGGTGTATGAGGCCACACGCATAACAGCCATAAGTCAATGGGACTTTGCCAAGTGCTGAAAACACGTAAACACAGGAGCCGATAGATTCGTTTCCATATCATCAAATTAGAACAGAATTTGTCCTAGTTCACAAAGCACAGCACGAAAATGACGTTCAGTATTCGGCGCTTCACGCCTCGTGGTCGAGGCTTCGAAGCATAATATCCCTCCTCCGAACGAAAAAAATTATCTCTGGCAACCAGGGTACTGGAAGGAGAAGGAGGAGAGGTCCATCTTACTTTTCATCCATTAGCCTCATGCACAAACTATAGACCAGTGTCGCCCTTAGTTCTTATATATGTACCTTTTTTATGTTTTTCTTATGTCAATATTTTAATTTCAAAGCTGTAAGTGCAAAGAAAGTAAAGTTGAAGGTGTGAACCGTGGGAGTTCGACACTGATGCATATTTGTCATGGTTGTTTACCATTTACAAAAGAATTTCGGAAGTTTCGGCTGGAATTTAAATGGTAAGGCTATTTTGGTGTTCCCGACAGGAAAATTTCCAAAAGTTCCCGAACGTCTTGAAAGGTAATCCAAAATTTCCAACCTGAATTTCCGGACGGAAAATGTGTTTACCATTTGCGATTTTCAGTAGTTCCAAGACCTACTCCAATTTTGATGCGTGTCAGGTGTTATTTAGTACGGGTTGTGCAAACGGCACACGCCAAGCCTAAACGGAATTTTTCATTGGGATCATTTGTACAAACCGTCGACCAACCGGTTTTCCCCGCTATGTAAACCGATTTACAGCTTGAGTTGAACCACTCACGTGATTTACCCAGAAACATCCAAACGGAACATTTTTCATACAGTGCCAAAATCGCGAGCAGTACGCGCGTGGGTCGTGTGAAACGAAAATAGAGTCTGATCTGCAATCCTACCTTGTCAGTTAAGTGTCAAATTACGGCAGACATCCTGTGGGCTTGTCTTGGTAGCAAACAGAACCTCATTTATCGGTCATGCCTGCGATTAAGTGGAGGAAAAAATCACTCTTTCGGCTTTTCGTTGTCCTTATTGTCTTTGGATGTTTGCTTACTTGGACAATTCTTCTACAACATGCGAACAAAAGTGAGCCCAAGATGATTGTTATTGGGCAAAAATCCCAGGCATCTCGAAGTAGTGTTGTTGACGTTCAGAACTGGCTCTGGTCGGCTAGCGCTCCTAACAGGAAATCCAGGCGAAGTCAAAGTATTGTTGAAAATGAGAGAAATTTATATGGGGCAGCCTTAGTTGAGAATGTTCTTGAAGGGAAGCCGGCGACAGTGCGGGAATCTTTCAGAAGGTATTCACAAGGTGATGGGCAAAGAGCTTCTCTTTCCGGAAAAGCGCCGAAATCTAAGTCGGGTCTTGATCGTCGTGGGAACAGGTCAGTTATGTTTGGCTCTCTCAAAAACAGTGACAGAAAAGATCAAGTTGTAAACAAGAAATTTGAGAGTCGAGCCACGGAAGACTCGCATTCTGACAACTCCGTTTTGGGTCATGACGATCAACCTGGAAAACACACGGAAACCTTGGAGAATGGCAACGACAAGCTAAGTACTCGAGGCGAGTCAGTGGGGAAAACTGTCTCACGCTTTCCAACAACAGGTACTGTTCAAAGAAATTTGGTTCGAGATCACGCTATTAAAGCTAAACTTAAGGAAGTGAAAACCCACAACGACGAAAAACACATAGGAGATTTGCATAAAGATCATATTATCTCAGTCAGACCTTACTACACTAAAGTTTCTATCGGAAGACGTGGTGAAGACAAAGAAAACAGGCCGAGCCCAGCGACGTTAGAACGCCTTTATACCCGACTGTATACTGTAAATACGACACTACTCGGAAATGCGAAGGCTTCAAGACGAAGTGTTATAATTGCAGCGCCGGCACGTAGTGGATCATCCTTCCTTGGCGACGCTTTCAACCAGCATCATAAGGTTTTCTATTTGTTCGAACCGCTCTATGGCGTTAATCCGCCGTCACACACTAACGATGTAAGATCTGTGCAGTTTCTTGACGGAATCCTTAGATGTAAGTTCAGTTCTGCGCGATATGTTCAACAGATTGATCGATTCCGTAGATTCTCCAGTAATGCTCTATCCTCTCCTCCGCTATGCGCACGCAAAACTTATCTCGAGACACCGAAAAAGAGGTGTGAAAGCTTGAAACCCGCCAATATGGAGGCCGTTTGCAAAAACAACTACAGCGCGGTCGTAATGAAAGTACTCACCTCACGACTTCCCGAGTTTAAGATTGACTCACTTTTTCCCGTTTGTAAGTCGAGCGATTGTTCAGTTCTCTACTTGGTACGGGATCCCCGAGCAGTTATATTTTCTCACATGAAAGTGGGGATGATAAAATGGGAGCAAATAGCTAACAGGAGCTCTTACAAAGCCCAGAATTTACGGCCGCGCCCGCTTATAAGCATCTACAGCACTAGCATTTGCCAGCGTATGGAACAGAACGTAAAAGTATTTCGAAACTTACCGAGGGGAATATCAAGAAGGTTTCACATGCTTCGCTTCGAGGATATTGCCAAAAATCCTGTTGAAACTCTGCGAACAGTTTTTAAGATGGCAGCCGGATTAGAAATAACAAACACTACTCTTCGGTGGATTATTAGCAACACTGGAACCGATCCAAAACTAAGCACAGTGGACGAGACGAACGAGTTCTCAACTAAACGAAATTCTAAAGCTGTCCTCGATAACTGGAGGTTAGAAATGGAACCTTGTTTTGTTGACATCGTAGAAGAAAGTTGTCGCTCAGTGATGAATCTACTTGGATACAAACTAATTAAAAGGTCATCGAAAGTGCAGTACGACCTTAATGTGCCTCTTGTAGACGACTAATTTTTTCCTTTTAATTTTAGTACCTACAGTTTGTACATGTAAAGTTTCGACTTTCCCATCATCGCAAATTTCACTGGATGCCGCCTCCGTTCGAGAACTGATAGCAAATTGAGTTTTGTTCGTCCGCGCGAGTTCTGCATCAGTTCCTTCATCAAGAAACGGAAGTATCTTTCAACAGTTTAAAACTATGCGGATTATATGCTCCTGAGGGATATTAAACATCGCCCAGAATGCCCGTTGTTCTTGGGACATTTACTTGCTGTTGACCAAATATCTTATGTCTGTCCTATTGCGGTTTTTAGTTAAATGAGCATAAGAGGGAAGAGTCTCATTGGCGGACGGTTTGCGATAAACGCGCGCTATTTTCGGCAGGAAATTTAGGTTTTGTTCATTAACTTGAAGGTTTTGGTCATCGAGACAGCGAACTTTGGTCCTATTATGTTTGCTATTGTATATCTTATTCGCACATCTTAAAGTAAATTTGACGCTTTCACAAACTCACAACGCCCTGGAAAAGTAAAAAAAAAAAAGAGAGCAGGAATTGTATACAATCAGAAACAGCGAACCGATAAATAATCCCGGCCTAAGTAGGCAAAAATTAAAATGCGCTTTGGAATGTCATTGTCATGTAAAATGGATATCTGAATACTCGAGTTCTTTCTGAGGGAGAACGCGCGCGAAGCATGTCCAGCGACACACTACGCGCGCGCACTCGCTCAACCGCAAGACTTTTGAACAACGTCAATTTCTCCTTGAGATTGGCATCGTTTTGTGAAAAACGCACTGTGGTCGCATAAACTTCAAATAAAACAAAAAAGTTGATAGTGAGGTGGTAATGCGAGCAAGACATTTCCTTCTAATTTGTACCATCTAATGCACCACAACCTGCACAAAAATGTTTTAGAGATTCACCATGTAATCAATAAGCCGTTTCCGAGTTCATGTCTGCCTCCTCTTCAAAGCGAGTCTAAGTGCGAAGTTTTTGTTATGAAAATTAGTTTTGATCCATATGTAAAGTAGAACTAATTACCATCACAATTTGGCCTTTAATGATGTTTCCATGATCTTCCGCTTTTCCTCCCCCTCCTCCTCTTATCAAAGTTGCTAACAGTGCAACACCATGCTCGAGACTTTGAGGAACAGCATTGGAAGGATGAGAGGGCGGGGGTGTGTATTGTATCTCACACTTTTCTTACAGGGTTGTTTTAGAGAAAGAAAAGATGTTTTGGATTGCGAATGTCTCAACAATTTTGCAAGTGGTTGTAGCTCCTCGCTGCTCGTTGCGTTTTGTAACCATGTGCTTGTTCCAACGTTAACTTCACCCCGATCATCTCATCAAATGGTAAGCTTTTCAGTGTTACTTTCCAAAACAATTTCAAGTTAGTAACACCAGCGTATTTTCCTTTAAGGTTTTTACAACGTACCTTATGTCCGTAAAGCCCAGATGAGTTGTGAAACAAAGCGAATGCAAATCTCCGTTGTGGTGTGCTATTCAAGATTAAAATTACCTCGAGCAAGTTTACAAGTGTTTGTGTGTAGTCCCCTGGACAAATAGTGTAGTGCCCTATTGCTGCAATTGAAGGATCTAACTACAACGCCGGCGGTGGTATCATGTATTGTTACTCCATTAAATGTTTCAACTTCGTGACTACTTTCTTACAAATGTTACAAAATGCCTTAACTATTTTAGCGGAATCAAAGAGTAAGATAAAAAAAGTTTTGAAGAAAACGGCTGAAGCGATTACCAGCTGGATTAACGCTGAAAAAGTTCAAAATTAATATCCTTCATACGATTGCTCTCTGCATATTGCAATTCCTCTCTTGTCCCCTTTAAATGCAAGGGCGTAGCTAGAGGGGGGGTCCTGGGGTGCCCGTGGACCCCCCCCCCCTTTGTAAGCCTTTTCTTAAGCAAAAAAACTACAATATTTCGGTGACGATTTGGTGAGTACCCTGTGTTTGACACAGAGTGACCCCCTTTGAAAAATCCTGGCTACGCCCATGAAATGTTAAACAAAACAAGTCAAGAGGAACTACTCATCTGTTTAATTTTACTGTAAATACCGCATATCTGGTATATGTATTGCCAGGAAAGGCTAATTTGTTTAGCCACTAACTATGACCGGCAGATTAATCCCACACAAGCTCCAAGATGGCCGTGTTAGCACCATTCAGTGTAGACCACCCAAGAATACATCTGCACCGCAAGCCACCGCTTTCTTCACCGGTCGCGGTCAAGCACAGAAAAAAGATTTATTCAGTTGTTCAGTGATACCCACAGAGGTGAAGTACGTAGAGATGGCGTTGTATCGAATTCCACGGAAATATTCACAGTTTTTGACCGCCTGAAGTGACATCGCCGAAGCCTTTCTTTTTAATCTTAAGATACAACAGGACAGCGGCCATAACGACGACACAAAATACTACGGCTCCAACGATTCCCCCTACAATGGCGCCCGTATTGTTTGCTCCTAAAAGATAAAAAAATAAAAAAAAACATTAAAACCATATTTTTATGTCTAACTAAAACCTTCAAAACGTCAAAACTCCGCAAGAGCAAGGACGTACGCTACAAGCCGTGGGCCAGTAACGTGACTGCTGTGTTCTGAATTCCTCCGCGTGTTATGCAAGTACCCACGCACTGCAAATGCCTGAAACTATCAGTTTAAAACAAGAGAGTAAACTCTCTTAGTTGAAAATTTATGCACTGTTGTGTTCTTACTTTCTTCGACTCATGACGACGTTCGTGCGTCTTTACTCTAACCACACATTCTTAAAGCCAAACCCACCAAATCGCGGTTGCCATTCATCCATTGTATAAAGAGACTTACTTAAAAGCTGTTATGGCAAAGGCTCATTGTGCCTCTACAACCAGGTCACGTGGAGTGTTTTTAAAAGAGTGTGGGCGCTCTCGCCTCCAGTCTTCAATTGAGGGTAGGAGGCTGACCAATGATGGCTAAAACGTATCTAACTCAGTTTAATTCATAACACGTCTTCCGATCGAAACATCGGAGCAATCGTAAATTTGGATGTTCTCTCGCGAGGTTCGCCAGCTGTAGCCAACCACCATTAATCCGTGAAAGTACTTTACAAGCAAATGATTTATTAATTCATTCTTTTTCCCCAAAACGTGGGAGAGACCTGCCCCACTTCCCTCCCCCCCCCCCGGCCTCTCCCTCTGCGCGGTACCTGACAACCTTTCAGCTAAGTTCAGCTTGTGAATGGGATGGTCACAGGACACATACCTTGAGTATCTGGAGATCCTAGGTCGGTAGATCCTGTTGTTGGGTTTACTGAGGTGGCTGGTGTGATTGACGCTTCAGCGTCAGTTCGTGGATTTAAAGAAGCAGAATCCGATAGTAACACTGTCTTCGTTGTGTATGCTGGAACACTAACATCGTCAAAAGCTGACACTGAGGATACCATCTCGGTGACAAGAACGACGTTGGAAGTCACTGAAGATGTCGTTGTAGTCGTAAGGGCCACAGTAGTGACAGATGGTGTTGGGTAAAAACCCGTGGCAGTTGTAGTGCCACTAGTAGGTGTCGCTGAGGATACAGAAATAGCTGTCGATATTAACGCGGTCGTAGAGGCTACGACAGTGGTTAAAGTAGCTGACGGTGTTGTTACAGTAGTGACAGATGTTGTTGCGGAGGAACCCGTGGCAGTTCTAGTGCCACTAGCAGGTGTCGCTGAGGACATGACAGCTATCGATGTTAACGCGGTCGTAGAGGCTACGACAGTGGTTAAAGTAGCTGACGGTGTTGTTACAGTAGTGACAGATGTTGTTGCGGAGGAACCCGTGGCAGTTCTAGTGCCACTAGCAGGTGTCGCTGAGGACATGACAGCTATCGATGTTAACGCGGTCGTAGAGGCTACGACAGTGGTTAAAGTAGCTGACGGTGTTGTTACAGTAGTGACAGATGTTGTTGCGGAGGAACCCGTGGCAGTTCTAGTGCCACTAGCAGGTGTCGCTGAGGACATGACAGCTATCGATGTTAACGCGGTCGTAGAGGCTACGACAGTGGTTAAAGTAGCTGACGGTGTTGTTACAGTAGTGACAGATGTTGTTGCGGAGGAACCCGTGGCAGTTGTAGTGCCACTAGCAGGTGTCGCTGAGGATATGAAGACAGTTGTCGATGTTAACGCGGTCGTAGACGTTACGACAGCGGTTGATGTAGCTGACGGTACCGTTACAGTGGTGATAGATGCTGCGGAAGAATCCGTGGCACTTGTAGTGCTATTAGTAGGTGTCGCTGGGGATATGGAGACAGCTGTCGATGTGGAGGCTACGAGTGCAGTTAAAATAGCTGACGGTGTTGCTACAGTAGTGACAGATGTTGCTCCGGAGGAACCCGTGGCACTTGTAGCCCTGCTAGCAGGTGTCGCTGAGGATGTGGGGACAACTGTCGATATTGACGTGGTCGTGGAGGTTACTCCAGCGGTTAAAATAGCTGACGGTGTTGGTACAGTGTTGACAAATGCTGCTGGAGAGGAACCCGTGGCACTGGTAGTGTTGCTAGTAGGTGTCGCTGAGGATGTGGGGACAGCTGTCGATATTGACGCGGTCGTAGAGGTTACGACAGCGGTTGAAGTAGCTGACGGTGCCGTTACAGTGGTGATAGATGCTGGGGAGGAACCCGTGGCAGTTGTAGTGCCGCTAATAGGTGTCGCTGAGGATATGGAGACAGCTGCCGATGTTAACGCGGTCGTAGAGGTTACGTCTGTTGAAGTTACAGTGACGACTGATGTTGATACGTTAGACGTTGCTACAGTAGAAGAAGAGAACGTTTACGTGATAGACGTGACAACATAAATGTTTTTCCGCTTTACAAAGACTGTACACTGGATTTACTTGCTTTAAAGTGTTCCTCTACACTAACCTTGTCTGCCAGTTGAGTTGATGCACTACATATGTAAAACTCAGGTTTTACGCCACTCATCACTGGCTATGAACTCATGAGTCATCTTATTTCGTTTTAGTGAAGACTTAGTTTAGGTGCGTTCTTTGGGACGATGCAGATCAAAATCAATGATCCAAGATCATTCGAATCATGGTTCATCAAAGGGACCGAGGAAACCTTGCCCAGAGTGGATTCATCGGTTTCTTTGATGCACCGTGATCTGAGTGACCTTGGATCATTGATCCTGATCTGGGTTATCCAAAAGAAACACACCCTAGACAAAAAGACTGTTCATTTGACCAAGAGTAATCCCAAAAATAAATGCAGCATCTTAATTTCTTTCACATGTTCTTTGAAATCGCTGAAAACATCACTCGAGCCAGTTTGTCCTAAGATCATGATAAATACACAAAACATAAAAGCCTGATAACTAAGACAGACACCGAGACATTAATAGATGATGCAGTGTTTTGCAATTGACTTCCACAACAACAAATTATTTATAGTCTTTTGTCCGTGTTTCGTATAATATACATTAAATAAATGCTTACATCTTTCGCACTCTATCTTCCATGAACAAGCACCGGAACAAACAATGGATGAATACGCAGTACTCTGGGATGATGGCATCCCAGTAGAGGAAGAGTTCGTGCCAAACTCAGATGACGTAACAAGCAAAGACGAACTTGCACTGACGACACTGGAAGAGCTAAGGGATGATGACGTCATGTCACTTTGCGATGAAGTCAGAAACATAGAATTGGCTGTAGAAAACCACAAAAATGTGACTGTCAATAGAAAAGACCATTGGTGGCATTTTTGTAATTCTTGGACTAATTATCATCTGCTTTTTGGGGGATTTACTAATTGACATAGGTCGTGCGTCGCACTCCGTTGGTCGTGGGCAGTGGGTTGTGGGTTAGTTTTGCGTTTGTTGTAGCTGTGGTCGTTTTTACTCACCGAAAGAAGAGCTGTTCGTGCCAAACTCAGATGACGTAACAAGCAAAGACGAACTTGCACTGACGACACTGGAAGAGCTAAGGGATGATGACGTCATGTCTCTTTGCGATGAAGTCAGAAACATAGAATTGGCTGTAGAAAACCACAAAAATGTGACTGTCAGTAGAAAAGACCATTGGGGGAATCTTTGTAATTCTTGGACTAATTATCATCTGCTTTTTAGGGGATTGACTAAGTGGCATAGGTCGTGCGTCGCACTCCGTTGGTCGTGGGCCGTGGGTTGTGGGTTAGTTTTGCGTTTGTTGTAGCTGTGGTGGTTTTTACTCACCGGTAGAATAGCTGCACGTGCACACATGGGAACAACTGGACGGCAGTGGCGAGGAGGAGGCAGAAGCGGAGATGCTGGTGGCAAAACTGATAGAACTGGTGCTTGTACTCAGTGCGGAGTTATCTGACGCGTTGCTAACTGAAAAGATTAAAAGAGAAAGGTTACGATTTTTAACCCCTTAAGCTCTGACACCAACATCTATATTCTCTTAACTGGCCATGGTCTTTTCATATTTCTTACACTACTAGTTCAGAGAATTTGGTTAAACATCGAGACATTCCATGTTTGATTATCATGTCCTTTATTCTCATAACCTTACGCTTGCTGAAATGGTGATACTGTAGTGAGAAAGTGGGGCTTAAAGCACTTAAAGGCTTAAGGACGAAAGCACCCGTTAACTGCGAAGCCCGGTTAGAAGTTGAACTTCGGAAGTTCATACACGTAGCGGATGTTCTGAGGTGCGACGTTATGTGGGGAGAGAGATCCTTGCTAGTTTCATTTATCATTTTTTGATATATTTGACTTCAATATAGAATGCAATGTTAAAGACTTTATGACTGGTCCCGAGGAGAACATTGAGATTCGAGGGAAACAAAATTCGCTGTTCCCCAAGGGACCAGTCATTAAGTGATTTGTTTTTTGCAAAACAAATGGAAATAAAAGCAAAACCAAATTTTGAAAAACACGCTGAGATTCCAGCGAAAACATCAGGCCACCTTCAACTGCACGCTCTGATCACGTGCAACAGCAGTCAACGTTTCGCGGTAACAGTGAACTGTTTCCCGCTGATGTCATGGTTTTCGCAATGTTGCTCGCTCATGGCATTTGGCGGGAAACAGTTTTATTGTTAAATGTCATGTGACCCTGAATGGACGCGCTGTAGCGGGAAAAACGCTAGCTATATAACAAATTCGAACAAGTAAAGATTTGGTAAACATCTGACAATAACAATCTGCGATAAAACATTACATAGCACGACGTTTCCAGAACGTCATTATCAAATGAATTCAAAGTAATTATTTTACTTTCACTTGATAATGACGTTCTGGAAACGTCGAAACGTCGTGCTATGTTTTGTAATGTTTTATCGTAGATTTTTGTTGCCAAATATATAACAAATATTGTTGAAATAGGAAGGTTTGGATTTTTTCATTAAAGTTTCAGCGTATAATTGATTAGTATAGGAAATCGCACTACCTCGAGCACAATTTGGGATTAATAGGTACGGGTGATTTTGCGAAAGTTCTCAAAATTGTACGAGCCTTTAGGCGAGTGCAATTTGAGAACTTTCAAAATCACGAGTATCTATTAATCCCGAATTGTACGAGAAGGCCGTACGATTTTTTATTTATTGTACATTCAACAAAATTACGAACTTACGCGCCGTTGTCATGGAAACTTAATAGGTACCCCTACGGAGTACTACTTGGGATTAATTGTACTGCTCTCGACCAATCAGAATTGAGTAATTTTGTTGAGTGTACTATAAGCACAATAATACACGACAAATTGTCACGATGGCAATGATACCTTAGAATGGTGTGTAGCTTCCTTAACAAAATTTACTCATTTTACGTTTTTTTCACGCTTTCAAGTCACATGTAGTCGCTAGTTTAAATTATCTTTTCTTGGTACTCAGTATGATGAGACTCACTAATGAAGGTCAAACAATTTAAAAATCATAAAATATTTATGGCTGTTCCATTAGGGTGATTTTGAAAGGATTTCAGAAGACAAAAAGTTACAGCAACGATGGGAGCACCATTACAACTATGCCAAACGTAACCAGACGAGCATTTCTCTCGCAGATCATATCCGCACACTATACTATAACAAGGCCAGCCAATCTCCGTTGCTGTTATTAACATCCAACCACTAGTTGTCAACGATCCGAAAAGCCTGAGAACTGATCAAATTACACTGCTAAACGCCACCGTTTACATTTCGTTGTTACAGAGTGACTCTTTAAACAAAGATCTTTAACTTTTTTCAATGAAGCGTGACCCGCCATAGCTTTTGACAGTTTTCTTGACATCTTTTCACAACGTTCCGCCAGATTTTGGTAAATGCACATGTATTTGATCATCCCTCGAGTTTGAGTCTCTGCCCTCAATAAATATGGTTTTTAAAAAACGATATCAATGCCGATAAAAGATCACAAGTTTCTTCCCTTGTTGTTTTCAGATTATCATTTTATTTTTCAAAATCTTAGTTTTGAAAACTGAGGGTTACCTATATGATTTCCGACCAAAATACGGAATTCAGCACCGTGTTATCTCGAGTGTTCCATTTCGCGAAGGCGCGAACGGTTTCATAACCAAAATTTCTGGCATCCAGGTTACCGCATTTTTTTAGCCACTGTACCCCCTTTGGATGCCTTTGGAACGTAGAGTGATGACACTTCAGAAAAATTAATCAGTCACATCTTTCAACCAAGACATACTTGTTCGATAAGGAAATTATGCTGCTGACAGAGGAAAACAGTAGGTGATACTTCAAAATCAAAACACCCTTGAAAGACGGTACCCTTCACAGTACTGAGTAAAACAGTACTGGGTCGGTTGGCTTCCGTCCTATTAAGTTGTTCCCTTTGTGTTGTGGATAAATTACTGAATAATATTGAGGATTCTTCCTACGTGAAAAAAATCGTTTGGTATTATTTGGTTCACTAAATCCAGCAAATTATATCGTGCGGTCATCACAGGTTTTAGGCAGATTTGTCCGACACTAGAACGGAAAATAGAGTTTCCAAAAATTGCACTTAAATCACAGTTTTGGTGATCAAGTTAGACACGACTTTCCATTGAGTGTGAAAGATCAAAACCAGGCGAGATTCCGCTGTTCTCAACTTTTTCTAGATTAGAGGATCCAACGTTCGCCACTTGTGAAGACTCGGCTGCACTCAAGATTAAATTAGCGTGTGTTACACATCAAGTGCCTTTCTAAAATTGGAATTGTTTTGCTTGCCGTTTAGTCGGCCTACCTTGAGTGCTGCTGCTCATGCTGCTGCTCATGCTGCTGCTCATGCTGCTGCTGATGCTGTTGCTGATGCTGCTGCTGCTGCCGCGTGAAATACACAGGGAAGAGATGAATATCCAAATTTTCAGGGTGGCTCCTGATCCCTTAAATCCCCGACTCATTTCTGATGCTAAAAACGTAAAAAAGAAATCAAACTAATTGATTACATCAAATACTTCGATCTAGAGCACCACCAAAGAATTTATAAAAGTATATAAAAACAGTAAGCTGTTGTGCCACTTGCAAAGTTCATGTTAGAAGTAAGAGTGCTAAAATGACAAATTTAAACTTTAAACCCAAATCAATTACCTCGGACCCTGTATTCACATTTACCAGCTTTGGACTTCCAAATCTGGATTAACTACTGATTTATATTCACCACCTTTAAGATTATCTATCTCGGTATCTCCTCGGCTCGCCTTGTTTTTATTTTTATTTCGTTTCTTTGATTGTTTTCACCTGTTTCGTGAAATCATCATTAAAATTAATTCTACCTCTGAAATTGTCTCTGTAATAATTAAAACTCGGGAAAAGTCAAATGAAGAGCTCTAGGGATCGGAAATGTGATTAAATATAAGTTTTTCATCTTTTTCCACGCAAGCCTAATGCTCGGTGGCTTAGCGCGGAATTTTACTTTAAGCCTTGAAAGTATGGAACTAAACCGGACCAACGCCTGCCGACTTGTCGTGCTGGCCCAGTAATAAGACAGTTACAGATGGTTTCAAACTGAACCAAAGAATTTCAAACCGCCTCAGCCTCCAATAACGTAACAATGACTCAGAGCAAGTTGGAGCCATCCTTGACTTAATGCGAAGTTAACAAGATCGAACGTACCTTTCATCAAATGTGTCTCAAATTCCGCCTTTGAAATTTGTTTTCTTAGAAAATTGTTTCTTTGTTTTTAACTGTCTTAATTTATCTTGTGAAATCAGAAATCAACTGCACGAATACCACAGCAACGCGAACACCAAGAAAAACGATAACTTACTGAATAACGACAGTTTTTATCTCCTTGACGATACAAAGGTTGGACGACGGAGCGAATTTTCCAGAAGAATCTAAATTAATTGGTATGACGAGTTTGCAGCGGTCTGATTTTAAACTATTAAACCATGGCAACGCAAATTCAGAGTGATAATAAACAATAACGATGAGACGATAAGACAACTTTTTTGTAAAAGAAACGGTATTCAACCCTGAAAGTACGTGCGTACAAATTTGGATTACCCATTTAATAAATCAATCGAAGTTACCAGAACTATACAAACGAATGGGGTGCTTTT
>OX419339.1:30150346-30320346 GCA_948470475.1 Galaxea fascicularis
ATAGCTAAATCCCTTAAATATTTGAGAGCACCAAATCCATTTGAAAGATTATTAAAAGCTCCCCACGTGTTTTCACTTGACATGAAATAACAAATCTGAAGTTTTAGTATAGGGCTCAGGTGATAGAGATTTTCTCGATCTCGATCGAGGATTTCGTCATATATTGTTTGAATCTCCACGAAAGGGTGATTATACCGAAGGTTCTATTTTCTGAAGAAGAAATGAAACAATAAAACTGTAACTGATATAAGAGCCTTGACAATTGAAATAGAATATCATAGCTAGTTGTCACTCATGTTATTCAATGTATAATTACTCAAGTTGTTACCAAAGTAATTAAACTAAAACAATTATTCGCCTTAGGCTAAGACTAATATTGGTGAATAGTCCCCCCCCCCCCCATATCCCCACCCCCTCTCCGATGAATACTAATTACTATAAGACTCATTGTAACACTTCAAATGTGGACACAATGGACTCGATATTTGCCGTGCGCAGTCAACCGAAATCCTGCACCGAAAAAGAGAACTATAGTACCTTTACTCTGGCAATGTTCGAGTGTTTAAAAATACTGGCTTATGAGACACCATGCAAGCACTTTCGAAGGATGCTTATCAAGGTTAAAAGGAAAAAATTCGTTTGTGCAGGCGTCCAAGGATGCAGGTGTGTATAAACGACTGTCGACCGAACGTGCGATTGTCAATCCCCAATACATCTTACAATGAGAATTCGAAAACCGTGAACACTTGGATTTGATTTTGACATTTTCTATTGTGCAGCAACCAATCAGAAGCAACCACCGCCAAGTTAAATTTAGAAACAGACGCGACAGATTAATTTAAGAGGCCGAATTTGATTTTCCGCCCGTGTGCACAGTTTAAGTAAAATAATTGCTTTTTTTTGGTGACATTTTAGATCTGTCGCTTCTGCGTTCCCACCGCCAAGTCAAATTTAGGATTGAATTTCATTGGCTTTGAAATCCACAAAGTCGAAATTCTTTGTTAACGAATCTGTCTCTGATTGGTTAAAAAAAGCTCGGATGGCCCCGGTTGAAGTCGTTGCACTATAGAAAGAATGTTCTGTCCTTTATTTAACTGATTCCTTTTTATGCTGCAATTCAATTGCAAAATATGAATATTCGCGTCGACTTTACTTCAAGTTTCATGTTCGACCAACGGGGAGATTTCAAGTTTCTATTGTTTTTTTGTTCTTGCATTTATGGTAACCTCTTATGGAATACACTAAATAATTGCTTGAACATCATTTTCCAGTTTCTATAAATCGTTGTTTACTAAGAGGGGCAGTAACCTCTTTAACAATGAATATCTTCGCCACAGGTACAATCGTAGCACAAAAGCGCATTGATTATTGGCTCGTTGCTTAACTCAAAGTTGTTATCGCAACGGCTGCTGTCTCCACAATTGGCGCAAATATAGTCTCCTACATGCACGAAAAGAAACTTTGCTCACTCAAAATTGCGAAACACAGCATTTTGTGAAAGAAAACAACAACTTGCCAACTGCGAATTCGTGGAATGGAAGTCATTTCTTTCCTTGCTTGCCTTCTTTTCTGACTATTTTCTCCTACTTTCGCCGTGCGCGGATGAAAGAGCTAATTTGATACTCACAACATAAAGGGAGTCGTTTCATTTTTCACGCACAGGGGAATGAGAGGTCAATACACGATGACGAATAACACTGCAAATAGAAGAGGTAAGCTCGTGTATTTTTCAGTCATACTCTGCCCTCTTCAAGACTTTATACATTTTGTGCGTGGGGCTTTTAAGTCCGATGGTCTGGCATAGTCTTTAGGAAACACAGCATCTTGTTTATGTCAGTATCCTCTCTACTCTTTTCTCAATTTTTATTCCCCATACAGGTCTCCGAAAACCTTTGACATTTCCAATGTCAATCAGTGCACAAATATGGGTATTTACCTCCTTTATGACGGTTTCACACGGAAGCCAAGGTAGGTCCATCTTATTCACCGCATCCCATTTCGCTCTATAGCATTACGTTTTCACGTACACGTTATTAATTATGATTTAACGTCTACACGAGTAGAATATTAGGCAGAATACAAGTCCTACTTTTCTTTTCTTTTATATCTGGATATTTCTTAATCTTAAATTTTTCTTTGCATGTTATTTTCGGTTGAATAAAGTCACTGTACAGTTTTGCCAGGTCAGTATCTTCGGTAAATCTTGTACTTGTCAATAAACTGCATATCATTTATTGGCCTATTAAACGAAAAAATATCATAAACGTTCCATTCCACAAGCTTGCACGCTGTAGGATCTTGTGGAGATGTGTGGTGAAAATTCACATTTATAATTGTTTTCCATTCACTTCCACCGGCGATTTCTCGATTGGTAGAGGCCGTTTCCGTTGACCACCTTGCCTGATAAATGATTAGCAAAGACAGTATTCATGATCTGGAGGAAAACTCGGCAATGCAGTTCAGTTCAGTCTCTTATTTGCCTAAGAAATATCTTTTACACTGACACTTTGACCATTGATTATATGAGTTTCTGACTTGAATATTTCACTTCCTACCTTTTTAACGAGCACATGTAGCCTCAAACGTGCCCAAGATATTTTATTCTTTAGACGTTAATTTGTCGCACAAAATTCTTGTCGTGCGATATTTTTTTTCGATTTCAAATCAACGTATGGCGATCTGAGATTCAATCAACCAGTTCATTTTCTTTTGAAGTAGTTGTAAGATTTTCGATTTTAGATTTTCACATCATTAAAGTATGCTATGGAAACAACTCGAAACGGCTTAATTTCAAGGGACTCTATTGTTATGTTAAACTGGTAAAACTTAATTATTTTTCTTGGCCCGCGATGTTCAGCTGCAAGTTAACCAAACTTGAAAAGACAAACTAATTTTCTTCGGGTTTTTTTTCTTTCATCTTCGTCTTTAACCTAGAGTTCGATTTCTGAGACATGCTTTACTAATTCTCGTGGATGTTTTAAGGAATCATGCAGTTTCTCGTAATAATATTTTTTTCCTTTTTCGTTAATGCTTCAATTCTAATTAGCCTTTTTCTCCATCTCGTCTCTGAAAGGCATCATGTGTAGTTTATAGTATGAAGTTTTAATTATTAAAGAATCAAGGATGAAAGAAAATTCATAGAAACTTTGTGTTTCTGTATATAGCTTACTATGCGGTGAAAATACCGTTTGCTAAGAACTCGAAAAAAAAACTAGATACATCCCTTTCTTGTCATCTCACTTGCTGCTGATTCACTAAATAACTTCGCAAAAACCTGTATCTATTATTCATGAAGGTAACTTTGTTTGGTTTTCTGTACTTTCAACTTGTGCCCGTTCACTATCGTATCATTCAAGTCCCTGAATAAAAACACTCTGAGCCCATAAAGCTTTTGATACGATAATTTTGTAGGTATATCAGATTTCGGTTTAAAAACGTCAACTCTGAAGCAACTATTAAACGACAAATTTTCTGATAAAAAAACTGAAAATCCAGCTGATGTTGAAATAGAACCCTCGCAGCTGCTGAATTTCGTTGCACGAAATACAAATCGATATCAATTTTAAGACCACCAAACAAAGTGTTGATTTCTGCGTTTTATTTTCTCAAGAAGCCACAGTATTATTAAATGTCAAGAATTTATAATTTCAGTGTTGTAGAGTTCGACTTCTCTATAGCGGTTCGCTCACAGCAGGTTTCCACACCCTCTGGAAAGCTGCGTGAAGTGACGACACCCAGCATTAAGTGCATGTGTAAAGAATCCAGAATATCCTGGCATGTATTTCACAAGAGATGATAGAACCACCCACAGTAATCATGGTGAAAGGAGTTGAGTAATTTAATGTTTTGGTCAGTGTTTCCTATCAGTGCTTTAATAACTTTACAACTTTGTTTTTTTTTTTTTCTTGAGTAGCTGGATGTCGAACACAAAAAATGCTAAACAAATAAGCCTTAATTTGCCGGCATCGACCAGTGACAGAGACTTTCGCTATCATACGATAAATATAAATGCATGAAATAGTGTTTTTCTCACGAAATTCGATCTAAAATAGGGTATCTCTAAGTACTTCTTATTATATAATAACCAAATCAATGCGCGCGCTCTGATTGGTCAATCAGCTATGGTTTATTGTGCTAGTAAACTCATGGAAATTTCGCGCGTTTTCTGAATTATTATATACAAACAATAGACCACAAATTTCTATGGTTTAGAGGCATGGTAAACCACTTGAGATGTCGGAAGAACACTCGACGAATTCATGATTCGTGATTTCATAATTCGTGATTTACGAATTCTTCTCGTGTTCTTCCAACATCTCGCGTGGTTTATCAGCCTATAAACCATAGACATTGGCTAACCTCGTTTTTTCGGTCTGCACTGAAACTTACCTTCCGAGTTTTTTCCCGTTTACTTATGGCTTAAGCACAAAGCGCGCGGACCATAGATCAACGGGAAAAAAAGAGGATCCGTAACTTATGGTCGCCGATATGTTTTCGGCAGTCACCACTTGTCACGTGACTACGTTGCAAACGTTTTGCGGGATGATTCTCAGTTTTAGGTATTCCCTGCTTACCTAGTTGCTATTTTTGAAAATTCCCCATTCCCATTTGTCGATTAACCTTGCGATACCAATGCGATGCTCTAACCAACTGCGGCATTAAACCACTGACGTCGGGGGCAGATCGCACCGGATCGCGAAGTCACGGGTTCAAACCCCGTTGAAGTCCTGATTTTTTTTTTTTTTTTTTAGGCTTCTGTACGCAATTGCATAAATTGTATTCACAACTGCGAAAATCATTCTTCGTTTGATTTTTAAGTTCATTCGTTAATTCATGACGAAGTACAGCCAATCATGCAAGAACGATTTGACTGTTGACTCAACTTTGTGACAAGTTTCTTCTTTCTCGTTTATTTCTTCATTCGTTTTTGCTGTTAACTTTCAAAGAAAACTAAACAAAGAATCCACATTTAAAAGTTATGTTTTTTATAACTTTTTTTTTTCAGGTGTCACTGATTCTGTATACTCTTCCTCGGTGGCATCAAACTCGACTGTGGTAAATGATGACCAGGCACTCTCCGTCAATGTAAGTGACATTCAAGTGACCACGGCCACAATGATGATTAGTGCCACCATCTCTTCCCCTACTGTGGACCCTTTGCCGTCCAACTGTTATCACGTGTGCGTGTGTAACAGTTCCGTAATGGGTGAGTGTTGATCCGTGAATATGGCTTCGTAGAGGTTAGAGCGATGAAATGTTCTATTTCCAAATCGATAGCAGAGCCTGAGAAGTTTAAAGCCTGTTTTGGTCGCTTTAGTAAAATTTCTGCACAGCCCAAAAAATAAATTATACATGCATCACTGCCATACCCACCCTGTTCCAAAAACGAATAGAGTTTGAGTCACTGAAATGCGTGTATAATTAATGTATGGGGCTGTGTGGAAATCTTGCCGTCACTTCCAGTCAACACTCCACTTTGAACTTGTTAAAGACTAATTTAGGAGCAAAAATTGGCATGGGTTAATGCTGCTTCTTTAAGACTCAATCGGCTTTTGGATTTGCTAACAGTCCTTTTGTTTTGTGGACTAGCTAAAGCTATCATAGTTAATATTAACCATGATGCCACGATCAAGCAAAGATTTGAGTGGTCTTGTCTTTTCTGGTATTCTTCTATGAACGATGGATATGACAGCCAATAAGATGTCAATGTCACTGGATATGACGCCAACGTCATTGGATATAACTTCATCGACAATCAGCGTCAGTTTAGCGCCATCTCCCTCCATCGCTGACATGTCGTACACGGTGACCGCTAATGCCACAACTACAGGTTACAACTCTTCTGTATGGTTAACGCGGATTTCAACGCCATTTGATTGCACCAAGAGTAATTGCTGGATAGAGGTGGAGTGCAAAACATGTAAGTAGCCGATTTTCATTTCAGGGCCGACTTGCTCGAAGCGTGATTAGTGCTAACCATTGGTTACAGTACAAAACCTAAGGTTGTCATAGCAGTGCTAACCACGCTTCGAGCAACCCGGGCCCAGCTCAATACGTGCTATCAAAACGCCGGATGTACACGGGCCATCGTATAATAAAGTATAGACGCATGAATGACGCCTTGAGTCAAAGAAAGTAATAAGTAAAATAAATATTTAAAGAGTATAACATCAGAAGTCTAACACGGCGTTAATTAGGGTGAGTCTCCATATCGAACTGGCAATTGGGGAAAACCGGCCTACTCGGAGAAAACTCCCTCGGAGCAAGATCGAGAACCAAGAACAAACTCAACCCACATAGATTCAGTTTGTCAGTGCGTATATCCTCTAATGCCTCGGAAGACTTCGAAACATGGTAAGGGTCTACGTTACGTTACTCGCCAACGGCTCGTAGCGTACTTTTTCGTTGTTCACAAATTTTGACGTCATCAACCTCATTCCCAGGGTCTCTGGGAACGAGACTGTGACGTCATCCGTGCGTTATAAGAGTGTGCACGCACTGACAAATTGAATCTATTTGTTAAATTCTGTCCAAACGGGTGAGAGTACCACTATAGTTAATTCATGCTGAAGATTAAAACGTGGCTTTTTTATATCGAAATAAATGCCGAAAACTTGAAATAGGGTTTGATCCACGGTGACAGAATCACAGGAACGGTGCATATATTTCGGTAGACTGCGAGACACGTAACTTACTAACAAACCCTTTTTTTTTACTTTCAGTTGTTGCGCACATGTCATTGACTCCCTTTGTCGCATCAGTCTCGTCTCCACAGCCTGCGTTACCCTTATCCACAAGGATCGCAGCCTCTGATAACGAGATTGATGTCCCATCCTCTGCTTCGTTCTCGTTACCAGTCTCAATAGCGCCGACAGGACCTCCGTGCCCAAAAGAGAGCCAGGATTGCCATGGTAAGTCTACAAAATATCTCACAAAATAACTGACTGGATGACAGATTGACTCGTTTGAGATAATGGCCAAATTAATACTTGACTGGACATTTAGTTATCTGACCTTTATTCTCTTCTTTCGTCTCACGTGCTCTTGTCTTCAAACCTTTTTTTTTTTACTTTCAGTTGTTGCGCGCATGTCAATGACTCCCTTTGTCGCATCAGTCTCGTCTCCACAGCCTGCGTTACCCTTATCCACAAGGATTGCAGCCTCTGATAACGAAATTGATGTCCCATCCTCTGCTTCGTTCTCGTTACCAGTCTCAATAGCGCCGACAGAACCTCCGTGCCCAAAAGAGAGCCAGGATTGCCATGGTAAGTCTACAAAATATCTCACAAAATAACTGACTGGATGACAGATTGACTCGTTTGAGATAATGGCCAAATTAATACTTGACTGGACATTTAGTTATCTGACCTTTATTCTCCTCTTTCGTCTCACGTGCTCTTGTCTTCAAACCTTTTTTTTTTTTACTTTCAGTTGTTGCGCGCATGTCAATGACTCCCTTTGTCGCATCAGTCTCGTCTCCACAGCCTGCGTTACCCTTATCCACAAGGATTGCAGCCTCTGATAACGAGATTGATGTCCCATCCTCTGCTTCGTTCTCGTTACCAGTCTCAATAGCGCCGACAGGACCTCCGTGCCCAAAAGAGAGCCAGGATTGCCATGGTAAGTCTACAAAATATCTCACAAAATAACTGACTGGATGACGGATTGACTCGTTTGAGATAATGGCCAAATTAATACTTGACTGGACATTTAGTTATCTGACTTTTATTCTCCTCTTTCGTCTCACGTGCTCTTGTCTTCAAACCTTTTTTTTTTACTTTCAGTTGTTGCACGCATGTCAATGACTCCCTTTGTCGTATCAATCTCGTCCCCACAGCCTGCGTTAACCTTATCCACAAGGATCGCAGCCTCTGATAACGAGATTGATGTCCCATCCTCTGCTTCGTTCTCGTTACCAGTCTCAATAGCGCCGACAGAACCTCCGTGCCCAAAAGACCACCAGGATTGCCATGGTAAGTCTACAAAATATGTTCAGAAGAGTGAAATATTTGAACTTGCCTCTGGAATGTTCTTATGCAGTGTAGGCTATTCCAGAATGTTCTCTATAAATGTTTCTGGAAATAGCTGAGTCACGATTACCAGAGAGTTCCAGTATGTTTAAAAATAGACATGATCAATGTGATGGACAAGTTACTAAAAATAGTCCAAGATATGGAACATTCTAGATCACAGCTAGCAACCTATATAAGTAGGTTTAGTTTCAGCAGGATTACTATTGTTATGGTTTTATTGTTCCTGTTCTTGGTTATTGGTCTCGGTCTCGTTCTTGTTCCTATTGTTGGCTGTTCAGCGAAAATCAGTTCAGTTTCAATCGAAAGTTCAAGAAGGCTAAGTTCAGTGGTAATTGTCAAGTTGTAAGTTTTCAAGTTCAAGCTTCCACTTGTTCCAATAAAACTCTGACAAACAAAATATCTCACAAAATAACTGAATGGATGACGGATTGACTCGTTTGAGATAATAGCCAAACACTTGACTGGACATTTAGTTATCTGACCTTTACTGTCTTGTTTCGTCTCACGTGCTCCTGTCTTATCCTCATACAGTATCGACTCGCAAAATTGTGACTGTTGAATTGTCTTGTCTTGTCTTGTCTTGCCTTGCCTCGTCTTGTCTCTACTTGCCTTGAATTGGATCCGATTAGATTAAACTGAACAAACAGACAGACAGTAGAACGACTGGCCGTCTGCGACGAGTGACTGACTGACTGATGGACTGACTGACCGACCGACCGACCGACCGACTGACTGACTGACCGACTGACTGACTGACTGACCGATTGACCAACTGACTGACTGACTGACTGACTGACTGACTCACTGACCTACTGACTGACTGACTGACTGACCAACCGACTGACCGACTGACTGACCCACCGACTGACCGCCTGACTGACTGACTAGTGGTAACACAGGACTGACTGCTGATTATCTCAAGGATGCGTGTGGTATGCTCGTTCGCTTTGATTTTTAATGGGGGTATTTTGCGCGGTTAAGAACAAGGAAGAACTTGGCAATTTCAATGGCAATTTGAAAAGAAAATTTGAGGAAGCCACGCATTTTTTAGAGAAAATAGGCCACAACTGCTCTGAAACGGGTATAGACAAAGTTTAATGGTCTCTAAATGCGTGGTTATCGTTGGATAACAAGAAGCCCTAGTAAGATCTGTTTGCTCGCATTGTGATAAAGCGCACAACAAAGTTGTTGTCAATTGAGTGTCGTAAAGCCAAAACCAAAGCAATTGCTCTGACCAATCACAAGAGACACAGTAAACCAATCAGAATTGCAAGCGACCGAAGCCAAGCGAGGGAAAATGGGCGAGTGCTACTCACGATTGGTTTAGGTTTTATGGCTGAGAAACTGACGCAAGTTTTGTAAACCAATCGTAGAGCAAGGTAAAGTAAAGCCAAAGCAAACACGAATCACTTTCGACACTCAATTGAAAACCGCTCTAATACTTTTGAGCAAAGAGGCGTCGCCTTTTTTTTTTAATTTATTTTTTTGGTTCCTCCTAGCTGATACACAGTTATGAAAATATAAGGTGAAAAAAGATATATTAACAAATTAAGATTACCGAGAAAAAAAATTGAATTACATAGTATATTGGAAGGAGAGGAGAGGGGCACTTCTAGATAAACTAACATTGTGCCCCCAAGAAGTATAACAAGGACTTGAGATTTTAATAAGAAACCCTAACTTCCCGACTTCTGAAGCAATCCGTAGATTCACAGAACGCATTCAGAGTATGAATAGCAGGGGCTTAACTGCGCATCCTCATGTCAGGAGCCCGTAATCTGTTACTAACGGAGGATCCTTAATGGAGACCAGAACAGATCACGGGTGTTAGGGCCGCGGGAAGGAGTGGGAACGGAAAACATAAATCCTCGAGTCGTTAATAAGAATATGCAAAAAGTTTCCAATAGACGCTATGGATTTTATTCAAAGTGACGGCAGTTAATTGTGACCGTCTTCATAAATGATATTTATTCCTTCTATATAGAATAAATGGTTTGATGCACTGGTTCTGGAACTTCCGGTTACAACAACACCGGTATGCTGGATGACGACATCAAAGTATATGGACAGAAATCACGTGACTGGAGACCTCTTTGGCCTCTATATTTTTCTAATATAACACGCTACTTCAGCAAACAAAGCTCGAAGAATGCAATGCTTTCAAATGTTACTATAGCAATTAATGTTAGATACCAAGTGCATAATGAACAATATGAAGAGGGCGACCACTTAGGCACCACTCATAATTTAACGATTTATTACCTAGAGGTTTACTTTTCCATAAAAAATAGTCGTCAAGGTCCGTATTCTGTGGACGTAAGGGGTGAGAAACTAATGTCTCACTTTCCACTTGATAAATATTACTACGTTGTCACGAAATCCAAAATGCTGATTGAGATCATAATGATTTTGCTTTCATCTGTCGTCTGTGATTTCTGTAACGAGCACAGTTCAGGTCAGGAACAAGGTGTACCCATCTCCAACGTCACCACTAGGGTGCTTTTCCCTTCAAATGTGGGAGGGGTACGTTTGAAGGCAAAAGAGCTCTGGGGGACGAGGTTGACCCAGCCCTAGTTACTGCGAGCTAAAAGTGCACACAGTTTCGAAGGATTTTGAGATACGCTTTCGTCTCGTCTACGAAAATTGTATGTAGTAAGTTGTAGCTCTGGTTTATGAAGCACGTCGCATTCGAATGAGTCCTACCTTTACAACAGTCCTTAATTATAAAAGGGATGGTATGCATGTACTTAGTCAGGCCGATAACCATCAACGATTCAAACCTGCACTAAATTTAAGCACTTTAGTTTTTGCAATTGTTTTACATTTAACTGGAATGAAATTTCAGTGAAGCGAAATTGCTAAGATAAGGCGTTCTCTATTTTATACAGTGTAGTAGGTAGTTAACATCATTTTTCCATCTAAACTGCAGGTGTGTGTAATGGAGACAACTCAACTTGCGCCGGCTGTGATGATGTACCAAACAGCGGTAAGATAAATGACGCTTGCGGAATATGTGGTGGTAAAGGGACAACGTGCACCGATATCATGAAAACCATCCCGAGAACCATTGCAAGCTGTGAGCCGAGTATTTTGGTGTTTGGAGCGGGGCTGAACGACGGAGTTAAGACCGTTTGTGCTTTGTACGACAAAGATAATATGGTATTCAATACAACAGGTAAATAGTGCCAGGACGTTGCTGATTGATTGATTGATTGATTGATTGATTGATTGATTGATTGATTGATTGATTGATTGATTCAATCTTCTACTGTTTAGAAAACAAGCACTTTGTGAAACAGAAAGCAATAAAAGGCAGCTACTCCTAAGAAGGTCTAACATGCATAGTGTCCCTTAAATCTAATCTTTTTTTTTTCATAATTGATTCCCTTTCATTAATTCTGATTATACTTTCAGCAAGCTCGAGAAATCTCACGCATGCTCGATGCGAATTTGAACCGTGGGCCAATTACACAGCTGGCGAGTATAACTTGTCAGTTACAGTTGTCCACAATAACAAAACTGACGTGAAAACCAATACGTCACTTCTGGTTTACTACCACTCGTGTTCAGACCTTTCTCTGACAAGTGCTTCACCCCATGAAGTTTTAATCGATGAACTCCCGCGAAACGTGACGTTGGTGGGCAACGGTTTCTTTGATTGGGAATTCGCAGAGACGGTGTGTTATTTTGGTTCCCAGTCTACACGCGACGTCGTCTTTGTCAATGCCAGCGCTATCATGTGCAAAGTAAGTGGTCAGCAATAGATTAATCAATGAAATTTCTAACTTGTTGCATTAAAGTTTTTTTTAGAACGTTTTTCACCCGTATCGAAACTAATAGACGTCTGCTTTGGTTTTGCGTTGCTTTGCTCTGTGATTGATCAGAAAACCTAGTGAGGGTGAGGGTTAGGCTTATATTTATTCATCAGTCAATTCCAGCAGTGCCCACCCCCCCCCCCCCCGGGCACCGCGGGGCATTTGCTCACGTTGTCTGTCCCGGTGGTGGGGCATTCGCAATTTTATTGCAGCTCGGGGGCTGGGTATTTGCGTTCCCCGGCGTGTTTTCAAAAGTACCATGGAGGAATTCATCGGCAAAGACCAGGTGTTTGTTTGAAGATTGCATGTTTTTAAAGGCATGTTTCTCAATTTTAGATATTTATTCATTACTTGTAAGCACATAAATAAAAGCAACAACTCGAACTATATTTTGTTTATCACATATCGACCAGCAGTTTTAAAATTCATGAAAGTCAACCTGGATTAAAATACTTGAGGCATCAAATGATGCGATCTTCAAGACAGATCTTGCAACATCACTTAATCAACTAGCATGTACTTTTTTCCTTGAGGTCTTACCATTGCATTAAAATACTGAAAAGTGGAACGTTTTATTCACTGATTAAGAAAAAAAACTGCAGAGGTGTTGGAAGGCGACGATCCCGGGGGCGGAGCATTTGCCCTCTTCCTTCGTCCCCACCCTGGGCGCATTTACACAGTTTATTTGTCCCCACCCTGGGGAATTTGCCCATTTTTTAAAAAAAATGCTAATGCCCAGGGGTTAGACCGCGGGTGGGGTTTACCTTTACTAAAACAATTAAAAGTAACTGTGAAATAAATGTTTTTTTTCCCCAGGGAATTATAGGTGAGCTGCTGGAAACTCGTATGACATTTGCATGCAACGAATACATTCACTTATTCCGCTGGTGTATCAAAGTATGCAAAGCAACATTTTTGTATGATATTCACTTTTTGTTAGCAAATTCTTATAACACCGCCTTTCTTAAACTTGTAGATTGCCGCGGTTGAGACTTCAACCCACCTTTCCTTGTCAGTTTCTATGGATGGAGGATTGCGGCGAATTCATTCTGCCGATCTCACAGTGTTTGCTCGAGCGCCTAACGTAACAGTAGCTAAGTTTAGCGATACAGCCGCCGAAATTTTGGTTTCATTTGACAAAGACGTGGAATTCGTTGGCGAAGAAACGTGCAACGTCTTCTTTGACAGTGCAACTGTTGCCAATCTAGGAGAAAATCCGGAATGTTCTCTCGCTACCACTCAATTGTTAGAGATACTCCTGGGAACTAACCCTTCTGTCTTAGTTGGTGAAAATTTGGTTTTTGAGAATTACATCTTCAAGGCCAGCGATGAAAACTTCAGTAAATATCTGAGTGGTTCGTTCCCAGTCCGTTCCCCCGATAGTCAGTTGACACCTGTGCCCGCGATAACTGGTAAGTAGCGGATTTTTTGACCGTTCTGTATTGGTAATAAAAATAGAAGAGCCAGCTAACAGTGAAAACCCAAACAGAGGAAATAAGTACATAAGGAGCCATAGTTATCCGTTTGTAGTGTTCTTTTGTCGGCCCAGCCAACCAACAGCCAACATTCTAAGGTATTTAATCGAAGTATACAGCCTCTCTGGACCCTTTTGTCAATACGTGGCTCACACAACTAACGATTAGATATAAATGTAAGACAGTTGTTTGTTTTATACTCGAGGTACCATTACCATCTTTCTCGAGAACCCTGTGCTTCAAAATATCATTTTTCTTTTTTTCTTCTTCAAATTTTGCCTAGGGAATTGAATATTACAGTTCTTCCACTCAAAATCGTTAACAATTACCTCATAGCCAACAGCTTGTGTAATGATTGTAGAACCCTATTTCCATTCCATTGTTTCCTTTGAAGGTCCCACGACGCTTTCTTCCTGCGGAAATCTTACGCTCTCTGGTTTCCAGTCCTCGGGTGGCGGTGGTCGTCCATTGAAATTCCAATGGTCTTTAAAATCGCTAAGCAGTGGAGCTGACGTTACTGGCATAAACAACATCCTGAACGCACTTAGCAAAGATGCCGACAGTATACTTATCCCAGGGACTATACTAACAGCTGAGACGACATACGAGTTTGAACTGGGAGTGGCCAATTTTCTCAACCCGTCAACGTTCGAAAAAGTCACGCATTCAGTTATAAAAGCCACTGATCCTGTCCCTTTCTTGTCGATTTTTGCTTCAAGTGATGAAGGAGAGGTCTATGTTTCGGAAGACCTGTTAATTAAAGTCACAGCTGATGTAGGTGTTCAAGATTCTCTCCCTTTCTGTTTTTCTTGTTTTGTAACCAGTCATCTCGTTGAATTTGTTCGTATCCTTTTATTACTGGTGTTGTTGTTCGCCCTCTTCAACATTTTCTACCTTTTTCTCCTGTTTTCCTTTGCTTTAGTTTTCGTCTTCTTCTTCTTTTGTCATCTTAGATGTTCTCTTCTATTTTCTGTTTATTTGTTGGTTCTTACTTGTCCCGATTTTGCTGTATATTTCCCTCAAACAAACTCAGTCTCTTCCCTCTCATCGTAGGTCGCTCCTTGCGTGAACGACACAAGAGTGAGCTTTTTATGGACTGTCACCTGCTCCGATCCTAGCGCACAACAGAGAGTGGAGAGCAGCTCTTCCTTTAAGTTGACTAAAACCAGGGC
The DNA here is from genome assembly GCA_948470475.1 of Galaxea fascicularis. Lineage (NCBI taxonomy): Eukaryota > Metazoa > Cnidaria > Anthozoa > Scleractinia > Euphylliidae > Galaxea > Galaxea fascicularis. Next base: position 30,164,842 of record OX419339.1, read on the forward strand.
AGCCCTAAGCATAACGAAACGTATACTGACTGGCGATGTCACCTGTACGTTTAATGTGACTGCAAGCATGAACTATGATCCCAGCGTAAAGAGTTCCGCCAAAGTGGACATCAAGGCCCTGTTTTCTCCTCTTCAACCTGCCATTGTTGGAGGTGAGAGAATTTTTCTTTAACTTACTTTTCTCTAAAAGTTACACGTTAAAGTCTTCGGCTTCAGATTATTTCCGCCATTAATTGCTCCATCCATGAAAATAGGTCGTACCGAGACTGTTGGCCGTACGACGATGCATTGTTATCGATTATTGTTCTCCACTATAGTCGATCCTCCCGTGAGCGGACACCAAATTGCGGTCTCGCGGGTGTCCGCAAGAGGAGGTCCGACTGGACATGTATTGACATATTTTGAACTAGAAACATATACATTACAACAACGTACAAAAGATAACACAGTAAAGAGAAAGTGAAGTGTACGCAGTGACCAAAGTAGCTCAGGGTCGCAAATTGATCACTGCCACGTGTAATTAACTGGCGTAGACACTAACATAACTATAGACGAAACAGAGAAAAAAAGGTGCATTTGTTCCGATGGAAAAGTTTCCCAAATTTTTTATGAAACAAAGAGGGCTTCAAGCACGGAAAAATAAGCGCGAGCACTTAAGTCTGTTTTTTTTTCTTCCCATTGGTTGAGAACTTGGCCCGAGTTTCGCCAACCAATCACAGAGTAAAGTGAAAAAAAGTGAGTGTCGTAAAACCAAACCTAAAGCAATTACTTTGAACAACTACAAGATGCAGACAGCTCAGCGAACCGATTAGGTAATAGCGAGCTTAAGCACGCGCGTTTTTGAGACGCGAACGGCAACCGGAAGTGAGATGTTTTCCCTTTTAACTTGTCTTCACACAACTATATTTATATCGCTAAGTATCCTTTCACTATTAGAGACCCTAAGTTTAAAAGTATGGTTGAGACCGCTATCCTGGGGTGCGAAATATTCACTTCCGGTTGCCGTTCGCGTCTCAAAAACGTGCGTGCTTAAGCTCCCTATTAATGACATCAGGTAATGACATGCAACCGGCGCCAAGCGCGGGAAAATACGGGCGTACAACTAGTGACTGGGTTTGGTTTTGCTTGTTTTCATTGGCTGAGAAAGTGGCGCGAGTTTTGTCAACCAATCACAGAGCAAAGTAAGGCAAAACTAAAGCAAACGCGAATTACTCTCTTTTATTTAAGGTAACAGACAGATTGGAGTTGACGATGGAGTCATTAAATTCGACGCCAAAACCAGGCTAAGAGACCCTGACGAGTCCACTCTGCAATTGAAGTGCGGTTGGCGTTGTCGAGTTGAAAATGACGAATCTTGCTTCTCGGCTGTGAAGAATGGAGAACCGATATTTCCTTCAGATCCCGGTTGCATATTTGAGGTGCAGAGTAATGGGTTTACTGCAGGAAAGACGTACACAATCAGGTTGGTTTGATCAAAGCATTCTTGCTGATTTGAGTTCAATAATTTTACTTTGGATTGTTGTGATAGCTTACATGAAGTGTATTCTTGGAATTGATACTCGCATGGTATCGAGGTGAATTAAGCATGGTGTTAATCAAGAAACACGTGTAGTTAACTCGAAGCTAGTGTTTAACCAAGTAACTCGACATGGATTACATACCAACCGTAATTCGGAATTTTAACATACATTTGTTCCTAACAGTGTAGACCTCAGCAAAGGTTCACGCACGGCTAACACGTCCATCATGCTGACTGTAGTGGCGGGTAATCCCCCTGATGTTTGGGTCGGAGAGACAAAGAAAACAATTTTGGCACACGAGAGAGTCGCATTGGAGGGGTTTTATAGAGCGAGTGTGCAGCCTGTTAGGGTACAATGGAGCTGCTTAAGAGAATCTGGTAGGTTTGAGCTCTTTTTGTGCTCTTTTCTTAGCGCATCATCCTCCCAGCATTCATTAGACAACAATTACTTTGAGAGAATAGTAACTAAAACGTTACAGCAGAAGCTGCATTTTCTGTTTCTCTCGCCGCAAAGAGCAAGTCCTCCTGATACCAATGGTATGAAAATCAGAAATGAATGCGTCTTTGAAAAACACATGAAGTGTTAGCATTGAATCGATGTCTCTTCAATTTCCCCGCTCAATCTGATCATATTTGTCTTTTCATTGAGCTCTTCCAATGGGTTGAGAACTTCAATATTTACCAGTCGGATGCGCAATATCCTGGTACCTACTGGATCGAAATATATGCCAAGCGTTATATACCGGTCAGCAGGTGCACAAAATATAGGAATCGAAGGAGCAAAGAAGTGAGATGCGCTTCACACCGACAACTCAATGTAATGGCCATTTCTCGAGCTAGAAAGGATACTGATCATAAAGGACGACGTTCTGAGGTCAGAACCTTCTAAATAAAATTGACTAGTAATATTTTCTCTTTCTTGTTCCTTAACTAGGCTTTGCGTTTGTGAACGTCAGTGGCTTGACTCTCATCCACCAGTATTTTGCTGATGATGACTCGTTAGCTTTTGTGATTATTCCCGCGGGACGTCTCAAAAAGGGATCCAAATATCGGTTTAGGCTGACTGTTACTAACGACGAAGGCAAGGATGGTGTGGCAACAATGGATGTGGAAGTAAGAAGCAGTCCCACCTCCGGTTCGTTAACTGTTGATAAGGACACCGTACAAGCCTTGACAGAGGAAGTTACCATGAAAGGTTAGGACAAACTATAACTGTAACCAGGATACATACACATCGGCTGAGATACGTCAATATGTCTTGGGGGTTGTATGAGAGAGTTAAATCAAATTATATGGCAAATAATAAATCCATTGATGAGTCCTTAGAAGAGCTCGCGGTTAAATGTATTATCCTTTTAGAGCCTAATGATGATAGTGATGATGATGATGATGATGATATTGATAATGATAATGATAATGAATAATACTTTATTCAAATACATAGAACAATTTAAGACGAACGCCACGAGGTTTACCTCTATGTAAAGGTTCTCTAACTAACTAAACTAAATAACTAAAATCAGAAGATGTATGCGTATACAATATAGATATAGATGTAAAATCTGTTTTCGATTCGCAATGATTCCGTTCATTCTGCCTCTGAGCTCGGATTCACGTTGAACAATGCTCCGCACGCTGGCCTGGACAAGTTACCTTCGCCAAGAGTGTTCCGTTTTCACCTTATGTGTTCTTCAAGAAACCTTATTCCCGTGATGTTTTGACATTTATCTCAAGCGAAATAAGGTAACCTAGAATAGTTCTAAAGGAACGCATGCACCCTAGTTTCGATTATAACATGGTCTTTGCGTTTTGCAGCTGTTCAATGGACTGTTGAAAATGATGCTCAACCTCTTCGATACGCTTTTGGTGAAATAGTCGAGGGTGATTGCGAACCCTGGGGACCCCCATCAGACATTCCGGAATTCAAGGGTATAATGCCCTCTGGATCCGGCTCTGACAACATCCTTACACTGTGTGTTATCGTTGTGGATAAGTATGAATCGTTTGCGTTGGCAAAGAAAAACATCACCTCTAATCCAGTGGCTTTAAACGCAGATGCTCTTGATATCTTGTTTTCAAATACCGTTGAGGATCAGATCCGTAGCGGTAATTTGGATCAGGCGTTGAGTTCTATGAGGAACATCGGAGAGACCGCGAAAGACTCCAATGATACCTCAGGTAGGAAGATATCTGTGAGGAACTTAGCCACTGTCGAGACGATTTACGTCTGTTACAACGTGGCTAAGGAAAGACTTCAGTTAAGACGCAGGAGGTTAACAGCAAAGTTTACCCGTACAAATGAAAAAAAAGGGGTAGTTTATAAAGAAACTGTGGTGCAGTGTCGGTGGGGAAGTACGCAAAAATTTGGTTTTATCGGTGTAGTTGATAATGTAAGTTGACCACCGTACAGGGATTCTAAAGCTGATGTTTCGAGCATTAGACATTCGTCGTTTTGGATTCGCTCTGACAAAGGACTAAAGCTCGAAGCGTGAGCTTTTAGAATCCATGTGGTGGTCAATTTACATTATCAACTCCGCTGATAAAACTAAATTTTTGTTTACCAGTACAGAGACATTATCCGCAAAAATAATGTTGGCACTAGCTAGTGGTAACTTGGTCACGGTGAATAACATGAGATTCCCGTTCGATCGAAGGTTTAGTTATGGAAATTAAAACAGACGGAAATGACTGACCTCACTGCAGCTCATATTAATTAGTCTTTTTTAATTAATTACAAAATAATTACAAAGATGAAAAATGCAGGGGCAGAAACAGAAGCCAAATGGAAGCAATGTGGCAAAACTGTATTCTTTACTTTGTACTACTAATTTGATGATCCGACCAGTGTTTCTGCCAACTCCTGTCCTATTCTCAACTAACTATACAATCACATGTGTTATGGTAACCACTCAGCTTTTGGTGATGGAGCCGTAAAAGGCAACTAAGTGGGGTGGCGGTGATATCTGTTTCAAGTGAGTAAGAAGTAGCTAAGCAAGCTTTAACAAAGTAAAATCTATTTTCAGACGAACTAAAGCAAAATATATCTAAGAAGATTCAGGATTTTCTTGTTGATTACCTGGACTCTGCTGTCGTTAGTCGAGATAACGTCCTTCCACTTTTCACGACTCTGGTGAACACAAATGCAGCGACAGCGGAGAACAGGTGTGGATAATGCGGATAGGATAGACATTCTTTTTATCTTTCTTCTTCTTGAGACTTTACTGCAAGATTGCAGACTGACTGATATTTGTGCTCACACCCCTTCATCTGAACAATAAAAGTTGGTGCATACTATATTGCACACAAACAAAAGAAAATTTGTATTCACCATGTGTGCTCAGTAATCAGTGTCAGATCAGCTAATGGTTATATTTGTGTTTCTGCGTTTTAAGTGAACACTAGTGCTAGTGTTGGGGTCATTGATAGTGCTAGTGCAATTTACGAAAAATTTCAGCGCATAAACAACACTCAATGTTATTCTATTCATCTTGAAGCGAAAACGAGCTTAATTTTCAATACTGTCATTAGTGGTGCGACATTCACTCTGGCAATAGAAACCCTTCATGGGTTAAACGAAATGACAACAGAGGAGTGAGAGGTACCCAGCTTTAGAAAATACAGCCAATCAGAATGCAGGAAAATCATTATATTCGTCGACATTCCATCGAACCTTCCCATCAATCAGTGCAGTTCGACGGTATCACACCCAACCTTCCCATCGTGCACTGCATTGATTATGTAATGCCGCGTATTTTCTAGGCTCGATTTCCGCCGCTCTCTCGTGTCTGGTCTGGGGAGGAGCGCGGACTCCTCTCCCGAACAGCGGCTGGTAATCGAGCCTACGTATTTTCATGACATGGTATAAACAGTTATGCAAGGCTCACTCTTGGTATACCATGGAATATTCCATTCGTCACTTCTATTTCCTTTGCATACACACTCGCCTAAAGGCTCGTGTGTATGCGAAGAAAATACAAGTGACTCGTGGGATAGGACGGGATATTCCAAGGTATTCCACTCGAACGGCATTCACAACTAGTATTTATTGGACCTTGATGTTCGTTTCCCTTTTTAAGTTCCAACATGGCCGGTGCAGCGGTGAAGATCATCGGCGGACTTGGAGACAAATCTCTCAGTAACAACCAAGCGGAAAAGTTGTTAACATGGGTAGTTGACCTTGCTGGTGATTCATTTGACGACGAGGACGACACTTTCCTGGAGGTATAATTCATTCTTCCTTTTTTGGTGCCAAATGGGAAATCTGAAAGTTTCGACTCAAAGAAGGCACTTCGTAGCTGTCCCATAACCCTTGTTTTCACTCCCACGATCTCAATATTAATTCTTCTTGCTGTCTGCCATACGTTGCTTACAATGTTAGTTTTCACTGAGAATTTTTTTTTAGTTGACGAAATTAATGTCATCAAGTTGTGCTTAGTGTTTACTAAATACCTTAACAGCCAATGCCCTGAGTATCTGTCCAATACACTGACACGGGTTAGTGATATTTCTACGAGGCAGTCGAGGCATGGAAGCATAAGCCTGAGATACCCAAAATACTTGCCTGAAACTGAGGGAGGAAGACCTTTTCCAGTCGCAGCAGCGAAAGAGTGGAATTAGCTTGCTATTAACATTAGATCTAGTCACAATATTAAGCTTTTTAAGAAAAATTATGTGAATTTTCTTAAAGAATCATACATAGGTCTCGACCATTTCTCAATTTCTTAGGTAAACTCTAATATAGTATCTTAGTCATTAGCCATTTTATTTCTTACATTTTATGTATAGTATAACGAGGGCCACTAGTTTGTCAGTCTCAACTGTAACGCGTTTTACCCTCGTTAAATAAAGTTATCTTCTTAGCTTCTTCTTTTATTCTTATCACCTGTCTGCTTGACAATGTGAGGGTATTAGAAGGATAAATTAACTATTGGTCACTCCTGGGAGTGAAAGTGATAACAATCGTTTTCCGTTACAACGGAAACCGACAAAGCAACACTTAACTAAGCTAAGCCTGACTTTTTGTAAGGTTTGAAATTTAAATGCAAAAGTTAACCAAATCATACCTCAAGTTCATTTGTTCCACCCGCAGTTCCCACATGACTTACTTCACGTATTTCATATGTTCTGTGCGTTCAGACAATCCAAAATTTAAGTCTTTATATTAACTTCAAACACGTGTTTTGTCTACAGAATGTGGTCACCGTTTCTGATGACCTACTAGAAAACCTCGCGGTTGATTTAGTCGTCGGGGATCCCCCAAGGGAAGTAGCGGACGACAGGCTTGGGATAATGAATGTGCGGGTCTCCCACTTAAAAGCGGAACTTCCCATCAGCAGCAAACCTGGAGCTCCCAAGTTTGACCCGGGAGAGGCGCTTGCGAGAGAGTTTGGCACCATACGGACGTGCGGGGGAGGGAAAACTTGTAGTGGAGTAATTCTGAAGCTTGTGCAGTACAACAAAAATTTGCTTAGAGAGGATCCAAAGAATAAAAACAATGACTCCGAAATTTTTGCCTCTCAGGTATGTATTATAACCACCGGGAGGATCTTTTTGTCATTTTTACAAGTGCGTGCATTGTATGCGCCGTCCCTTTCTAAACAGCAGAGCGGGGGTGCACGAAACTGAGAAACATGGATGGGGGATTCGTCTCGTTCCTTTCCCATTCTCGTCTATTTGATTTTCTCCTGGCCCCTACTTCGACGCGTTCTTGATGGCTTGTGCTATCAACTATTCAGATAGAGACCTCCAGCACTCTAGCATTCCACCATGTTCATCGTTCGATCATGCACACATGTGTTAGAGGTACAATGTACTTGGATTACTCCTAACGGAATAGAAAAGAGACAAGTACCAAATCTTGTTCATACTGGGCACGCAAAAGAGGAATTGCCGTGATCCACATTACTTCTGGCCATGAGTCTTTGTAGAAGAAATAAAAATAGAATATGGCTCAAAGAAAACTGGGAGCTGCTACGAACAGATGTTCAGGTCCATAAGCTCTGAAACATCCCGAGTATGCTTCTGTTTTCAGGCAAACGTTGAAAAGACAGTTTCGTTTCTCATTGCCAGATATATATATATGTAACTAACTGCAGACAGTACTGTTTCGGCCTTCTGGGCCTCATCAGTGCAGTGCTGATGCTGGGATGAAGGTAAGGCTATATAGAAAACCGTGTCCCGTGATTTTCATCTGATCCAACAACAAACATTTTTCAGCGGTGAAGTTGTCAATTAAAATCTTTCAGTACTGTACATGTGTGCAACCAAGTTAGAGACGAGGCACTGTGACTGTATCTATCGGTGAAAATCTTAAAGTAAATTAAAGGGAAGGTATTTGATGGGTTGTGAACTGGACAACTGCCAGAGGCCTATGCTCAAAGGATCTAGGAACGGGAGGTGAATAATCTCGCTAGAGAAAATGAGTGAATCTTCACTATACTTTTTCGAGGGCCAAAAATATGGAATGCTTTACCATTTTCAATTACTTCTTCCCGTAGTTTATATACCCACCACAAAGAAAGCTTCTTGACTTCCTCAGAGTTAATTGTATAAAATGTCCGACTCTCTTATGTCTTTATAGTCTTGCCACTGCATGCTAAAAATAAGTTTCAATACCGTCTTTATTAAGTCTTTACAGTTTCAACGCATCTCCGAGGGGACCTCTCAGCATAAGCCCTGGGGTTTCCTGAGGTCTCCTCGCCACCTCTTCATTTTCTTGTTATTATTCACTGAAAGCTTCTGTAAGCCTTTATTATTATTCACTAAAAGCTTCTATGTATGTATGTGGTGAAAATATATTAATATAAATATGAATATATATCTCAAGGCATGCATGGCGTTTGGGATCCATGTGATCCGACAACAGCTTTGACCTAAACGTATTTTCCCTTCACAGATTGTTGGTCTTGAGTTAAATGATCCGATCGACAAGAAGAAGCTTCCTGTTCAAGGACTCTCAACTCCTCTAAAGCTGATATTCTCCATAGGCACAGTACAAGGTGATAGGGAGGCAGCATGTAAATTTTTTAACGGGACGAGAAAGCTCTGGCGTTCGGATGGTTTGGCGGCAATCGGACCCTTCAATGGAATACTCACTTGCGAATCATCGCATGCAACTTTCTTCGCTCCGTCACGTGACAAAAAGAATTCAACTAACGCCACCACCACCACTACTACTACAGCATCACTCGTTACCACTGTTGAGGGTAAGACTTATTTTCGGAGAATTATGTCTATCTATAATAGTAATCTTAAGTGCCTTAAAATATTTTATTTACTGGAAATTAAGGAGAATAATCTACCCAAACATTATGCATGGTATTAAACAATTTCTAGTAAACGGGTAAATTAAATGATGACTGCATCTCCTTCTGACAGGTAACTCCTCGGTGAAATTATAAGTACGGCTGGGCGTTTAAGGAACGCACACGTTGGCATACCGAATTAATAGAGCCAAATGCTTCGCTAATAAAGTATCTTACGACATTTCCGTTTTGGGCAGCTAGATTACAACAAGTGAAAAAGTGAAGACACAAACTGACAAATGCAGGAAATTTTAAGGGGGCCAGTAAAGCAATTCCACGTGTGGAAGTCACCGACCCTTAACGAAGTTGCACACGGTCTACTGCTCTTCGAGCAACCTGGTAGTGATGACCGTTTTACAATCAATAAAACCACCTTCCGCGTAGGGACTTGTTTAGTAGAGTTGTTAGTAAACCAGTTGTGTAGATGCGAGGTCAGAGTTCCTCATAGCAAAGATCTAGAAAAGTAGTGTTTTGCCGGAAAAGAAGCGGTCATATATGAACAGAAAATAAAACGGGATCGAGGTAATGCACACAAATAGCTTACACTGAGTCGTGAACTAAAAATTACTCATAAATCTACCCGCTGGGTGGCTGATTGGACTAAAGAGGGTTCCATACAGATCGTTTTTCTCTCGCATGGCCAGCGCCCATATTGGTTCAAATGAAACAAAAGAAAGTCTTTGCATAAAAATGGAGTTTAATTCCCAAAGGGTTAGCCTGGTATACCAATATGGCCGCCATTCCTTTGTTGTAGCACACCAACACGGGTCAACACACCGCCGTGACGTCATGTGAAACGACCTATAGATCGACAACGTAATTTTAACTGTTTTTGTTGGGACACCTTGCAAGAAAGCTTTCGTGAGTGAAACAATCTTGCCGAAAACTTTAAGTAAAGTTTCGGCTTTGCTTTCATGATCAGGCCGGTTATGACCAAAAAGGTATCATCATAGGTGTCGGCTGTGCCAACACCTTGAGCTCCACCCGGCTATTCGACGGTGCTTACCGAGGCAAGCCTCAGTCTGGTCCGGACATATCTGATGTTTTATGTTGTTGATCTTGTAGCAAAACCAGCGGAAGAGAAACGTTACACAGGTGCCATCGTGGGTGGTATCATCGGAGGCGTTGTGTTTCTCTTCATTGTGGTAGGAATCATCTGGTGGTGTAGTCAGAAGAAGAAAGTACACACAGGGAGGGTATCCCCGGACAATCCACAGGAATCCCTCGCTTGAGCGCGACGAAGATTTCAAGGACATACGCTCACATTCAATTTATGGTAGAGTGATTTAGTTTCTGACAAATTCTGCAGGATGACTCAGTTCGCTTATTAGACTAATCTTATTTTCTCTTTGCTGTTACATTTTGGAAACTAGTGACTTTCGAAAACTCTTGACCTGGAGCCACAGATGTTAGATATCCCGTAGAACTGCGCATACTTACAGTTCACCGCTTTTCTCCGCAGTCAAACCTTTTTACTTGGTGAAACTCTCGCTGAGAGTTTCATGTGTTTTGCAGGGTGCACAGTAAAACGCGTAAAACTCTGTTCCTTGACGTGTAAAAAGCGTCAAGAGACAGCAATTAGAACAAGCATGGTAATCGCAAAACGTTTTTGCGTCCCCGGCATGGATGGTCAAATTGTGGTCAATACTTCACGTTTAGTACATCAAAGTTCACTGTGCCGCAATTTGTCTTGAAATGAACAGTGATTATTTACCGAGTGTTTTCTTTAATAGCACGGCAAACTGCAAATTCAGGATTTTTTTTCCATGTTCGAATTCAGTGCTATTTAGTGCATGCTCTGAAAAGCTCTGTGAAAGGTTACAGCATGGAAAGCTCTCCTATTCTATTTGACGTCACATGTGGAGAATATACACATCTTTGTGAAAGATACCAAGTATCGATTTATCACAAAGTCAGGACTAAAACGAATTAAACGGGTCTTGGAAAAATTTCCCTAAACACTTTTCCCAGAAAACAGTTACAGTACCTCATAAAATTGTTGTAAAATGCAGTTTCTGCGAGTGCTCATCTCCATCAAAATAAACGATAGTTCGGAAGCCTTTGCCGACTGAAGAGATGACTAACATAGAATAGGTCATTGGTGTTCCAACAACCTTTTATTGTGGCACCCAAGCAAAACGTATGGTGTTTGGCAGCAGGCAAATGCATTCTAGATTGGCCACTTCTCGTCTCACCTTTATGGGAAGAGAGCTCGTACCTGAACACAGCGCTAAAGACCTTGGGGTGATTTTGGACACTAACTTGGCATGTGATGATGATGATGATGATGATGATGATGAAACTTTATTGAGGTGTCTAAAGAAGCCTTCTAGCTTAGGTTAAAAAACCTATACTAATTAGGGGACACAAAATAAATACTGAAATATAAATTAAAGTACAAAATTTGTGACATTAACAATATTTATAGTATGACAAATATGTCTATGAATTGCAGAGATGACAGCATTTGCATCCATTGTCCAATAGTGTAACTATATCTAATGTGCGTATTTTAGTTTTAAAACATTTTAAGGTGGTAACTTCTCTCACGTCTGGGGGTAATTTTCCCCAGAGATTGGGCCCCAAATGGCGGAGGGAGTGCTTGTCATATGTTACCGTGTTGTAAATCAGACAGCCTTAGGTTATACTTGGATCTATGCTTATTAAAAATGTCATTAATATAGGGGGGACATAGATTGTTCTTGGCTTTATACATTAAAATACAAATGTCTTGTAGTCTGCTGTTCTGTAAATGTGGTAGTTCTGCTCTTTTTAGAAGTTCAGGGTAACTTACATTGGTCCTTAAAACAGCACGCAGGCCCCTTTCTTGCATCCTCTCGATTTTACGAGAATCACTGGCTCGGCAAAAGTGCCACCGTAGGTGGCAGTATGTAAGGTGCGGCAATATTGCTGTTTAGCATTTTTCGGAATAAAGTCTCATAAGGACGCCAATTTTCTGACCGGCAATTTTACAGATCATGTTAATGTGCTCTGAAAAATTCAGCTTAGAATCTATTATGACACCCAACAATTTGAGAGAGTCAGTTGTTCTAATATCATGATTGTTTACTCTGGTTACTTGCGTGGTGTTATTATCGCTTTGGCCAAGTCCGATGTTCATGATTTGATATTTCTTTAAGTTCCCTTGAGTTGTACCAATTAGTAACTTGCTGTGCACTTTCCTTTAGCATTAACATAACAGAGGACTGATCCAGTCCTGTGTGATAGATCTGACGAACACATGGCCAAAACTGTCTCTTCCCGCATCTCCTGTCTCGCACAAAGCGCGTTTTTGGAAACCGCGTCCGTGTAAACGTAGCCTTAGTAATACAAATGTGGTAGCCTCACTTCCGGTTGCCGTTCGTCGCTCAAAAAACACCAGTGCGTAATTAATTAAGTTCCTTCCCTGCTTGCAGAGGCTCTTTTCCTGGTGTTTGCTGGCGGGAGAAAAGAGACCTCTGCCATGGATCGAAAATAGCTATAGCGATGTTTCTCGTTACGTCACCTATTGTTATTAATGTGCCAACCAGAGGTTTATTGGCTGTTGAAACAATACATGCTATTGTTCGGTGGCTGGCAAATTTGAATATCAAAAGAAATTTGACGTCAATGTTTGTAAACAAGAAACATCGCAAAATTGAGCATGCTCCGGCGGCTTAGCGACCGAGCCATCACGCGATGTTCGTAGCACGTGACCTTTCACTCAATGTGGGCTCAATAAATAACAGCGGAATTAAAGGAATGCGCGAGACGCAACGGGCTGAAGTTGCAGTCAGCGAACAACGCAAGGAGTATGCGCTTTAGTGGAGCCGTCCAAGACTGTGGGCGGCGGTTAAATCAAAGCGATTTTCGATTCATGGCAGAGGTCTCTTTTCTCCAGTCAGCAAACACCAGGAAAAGAGCCTCTGCTAGCGGGGAATTAAGTTCCCTTTTAATGCAGATATACAACCTCGTTCCTAGGACCTTTCGCTTCCCCCAAAGCGAAGGAAAAGGTCCTGAGAACGCGGTTGGGCAGATAAACTGGCCCTCGATTATGGAATGTACATTCGAACCTCTCTCTGCAAAGGACATTTTCTTTCGTCCCGGAGGACGGTCCGGGCATTCACTATTTTTTTCAACTTCTCTACTATGGCCACTTCAAGGAATGGACACTAAAGCGCGTCTAAACTGCCAAAGGCAAATCAAAAACCCAGCTATGGCCTACTGATAATCGCCCAAAAGTTTGGCTACGCCTAATTTAGCTGTAAAAGCAAATTCTAGGAGCTTGGAGACATTTTTTCCCCCAATCGATATTTTTATAAACCACTTTTAAATATGAATAAACTCTTCGGCTCTGCTTTGGGATTTGATTCGTCGCGATAAAATGGAATGGTGCGCGGTCAAAGCTAAGCGATTGGACCGAGCTCTCCCCAATTTCCCCTCCCGTTTTGACCGCGCGCCATTCGAGAGCAAATCGAAGCAAAGAGCCTGTTCACAGGCTAGATGTTCAGCCGCATTTAGGGGAGGGTACCCTGGACCCTAGTGAGTGGCGTAATACCAGAACTCACCTCAAATACACATGTGGCTTTCAGCTGGTTTTCTTGAAACAATACTTAAATATGATTGGGTAATCGACTCTTAATTATCGCAGTCAGCAGGTGACAGGCAGGTGGTGAGACACGTGATGATGAACAATTATTCCATGGGAATTACAACAAGCCACAGGCTTCAGTGGATATATTAACATTCGATCTAAGCACTGACATGGCGCTTTTTGTACACACAAAAGCTACCTGCACAGTTTCAAACACAGTTTGCGATTCGGCGGTTTTTGAGAATGTGCATCGTTATGTGGTTGACACAATCGTTTCTGCTTTCGTTTGCTATTTTCTTCTTGTTTGGAGAGGAATTCGTTTTACACCGACAAGAAGACTTCGCGTGTCACAAAGTTATTCCAGCTGCCACAAATAATTTCATTAACAGGAGGAATAAAGATTCAGAATGTTGGAAGATAGAAAAGTCGGCAAAGTGGCAAATTATATTTGGAGTGCTTTCTGTTGTCCAGACCAGCCTCCTGAGCGTGGTTTATGGCATCAGAATCCGTAGGAAGTCTCCTATCCCTTCCCTGAGTGTTGTTTGTACTGCCTGCTGGGCTCTGACTTCAATTCTTTTGTCAACAAAACTGCTCACTCACTTTTCACGACAAATTTCAACGCCTCGAATAACAGAAAATGGCAATTATGAGTCAACACTTTTCATGCTTGCAAGGGATGCACTTATCTGGATTCTTAAGACTGCTTTCCAAAACCTTGGGTTTTTTACACCCTCAAGACACTCTGTACTTATTAGAGAAAAGGGGAGCACCTCCTCGCATCAGAAAATGCAAGATGGGTTGTATTTTTGTTCGTTTGAGCTTAATGGCCAATCTTTTGACCAAGCAGGTGTGAACATATCGCGTGCTTTAGTTGTGTCGATTGTCGCATACGTTCTTTCGAGTGGTTATGCGCTTTGCCTCGTTTTAAGACATCATGCGCGCAGTGAGCTTATCTTGAAACCAGTGGACAAATGCATAGGGACACCAGCTCAATCGGAGATTGAAGATCGCAAACAGGGGAATTTAGAAGAGGGAAAGGCAGGCGAAGGGCATACGCGCAGCAGTGAAGCAGCCGACAAGAAATGTGCACTACGCAAAGGCGTTCACGAATTTAACAAGAAGGACATGATCGTGGCCTTCATGGAAGAAGACAGTGACGAAGACTCCTTTGTGCTTGGTTGGCGATTGTGAAGACAGTTTACAGACGGACCATTAGAAAAGCGATGCGAGAGTGAGACAAAAGCCAAAAAAATAAAATCATACAAGGTAAACGGCAAGAAAAAAATTCGTGCAAAGAAGGCAAAGAAAAGTAAAAGTCACGCACAAGCAATAGATCGTTTTCAGTCACGTGACCAGCGGCCATATTGGTTCAATGAAACAAAAGAAAGTATTTGCATAAAAAAAAAAAAGTTCAATTCCCAGAGGGTTAGCCTTGTGCACCAACATGGCCGCCATTCCTTTGTTTTTGTGCAACAACATGGCCGCCGTGACGTCATGTGAAAACGATCTATAGGCGAAAAAACAAATCATGCAAACTGAAAATCCCAAGGAGACCACCTTGTATGACTTGTGAAAGATACCAACAAAGAAAACTTTTAATTTAATTTTCGAAAGAGACTCTGCATATGTGTGCCATTTCGTTGTAACATATATTCTTGTATGAACAACGTAATTACTGAGTATCGGCATTACCGGCCAATGAGAAAAAAATAGTGCCGAAGTTAATTTTGCAAGTACTTGAAATTTTTCTCACCCAATTATTTTCAAACTACAAAAACGAAGAACAATCATGAAAGACTAAAACATAACACATTTATTACAGAGCAATAGAATTCATCTTCTTACAAAAATGGTTTGAACTGAATGAACCATCACATGCATTCATAATCCCCCTTTCGGACTAATTAACAATTAGACACGTGGCCCTTGAGAGCAAAGGGTCTAATTGTTTTAGTATCACCCAACTAGTCGGACAGAAAAGGCAACGATAAAGTTAGCAAATGTAAGTTGAAGAAATATTTATCTGGGAATAAAACGAAAGAAAGCGTCACGTTCGATTGCTACTCGGGGATTATTAATAATAGTCCTCTAGTAGCGTAGCCAATTAAAATGCAGGATTTGCATTAGTCCACTAGTTGGGTGATACCAATGTAACTTTGTAACAAGCACCTTTAAGACAAATAACTCCGGTTCTTGGCTTTTCTTAACAAGAAAAAGAGCGAACACTCCAACAACCATGACGTCAGATAAGTCGCGTTGCTACGCAACTTCTCGAAGAAATTCGCGGGCTCAGCAATATGCTTCCAGCAGCCCCCCGCTAGTCAATGAGAAAAAGAGCTGCGTGCTTCATTATTTTGAGCGAAAAAGTTTGTTTCCCCAACTGTACAATCGGTAATTTTATGGCTTGATATACGACAATCTCTAATTGGAAATCACGTCTTGATGCTAATTCTTCATGAATCGGATAAGAATGTAATACTAGAGTAGGATTGTTCAAAGTAACGTGTCACAATCTCAGCAACGCTCAAAATGACCAACGTTTTGAAAAGTGACACGGGCCTGCAGTGACGACGAAGAATTTTCACGTTATGAAGACGACACATGCGTATTTCGTGGTCCCGTAGGTCAAAGAGAAGTGCCTGTTTATGAAGCTATTGTAAAATCTTGATCCTATCAAGAACCCCATGTCGCAAATAAACGTACTTCTCATCTAACAAGTCAATTTCTTCAGGTCACCGTGTTCGCTTCGTGGGCGTGTTATCTGTAATTTCTTCAAACACAGCTCCTTCATTCGTCTGCTAATTCTCGTCATTAGAGAATAAATAGTCACATTTTTCTATACATGTTTGAATTAAGAAAATAAAGTACATTTGACTAGACATTTCCAGACGAGTGAAATCTGGTCGAATTATGGTTGGAAATAAAACCAAAGATAAGTTCCTTGATTCCATGAGATTCTCGTTGGAAAATTCCGTGACGCTGAAATGGGACAGAAAAAAAATCAAGTCAACAACATTTCGTTGAAGTCACGTTTCAGCTTTAGATTGGATTCGAAGACTAATCACCAAACAATCAGCCTGGTCTACGCACGCGAGATTGGTAGGGCATGTTGGCGGTCGAGCGTCACAGTCATTAAAATTATGGCTGCTGCGGATAAGCCGAGGATGGCACCGCCGTCACAGTCAACCAAAACATGGAGTCATACATACCGATTAAGATGAAACATGATGCGCTTGACAACAGCCAAGTTGTGAGGTGGAATATCGTGAAGAATCTGCTTGAGCCGCGCCAGGCGATCGTTAGCATCAACATGAACTGAAAACAAAGAAGGTAAGGTTCCCGAGTGCACAGAACTACCCCTTACTAACCGAGTTCGAGGTCCGTACTGTAAGTTACGGACCGAGTTTTTTTCCCGTTCACTTATGGCCCAAGCGCAAGGCGCGCGGGCCATAAATCAACGGGAAAAAAACGAGGATTGGTAACTCACAATACGGGCCAAGTGAGAAAACGAGGTTAGTAAGATATTTTTTATATATCTGAGGTTAATCAGGCACGCGGGAGAGGAAACTCTCAAACTTTAGCAGGCCGTACAGTACAACACGGCCCGCAAAATTGACAACTCACAACGAGTGATATAAAAACAACCTTTATTTTAATGTCAAACCGAATCGAAAGCCGGACTAGCTCTAAGTTTCATGCGAACCCTGTCGCCATGAGTATCACCTTGAGGAAAAGCCATAATCTGATTGGCTGCACAAAGGAATTTTCAAGGTATTCGATCCTGAAGGCTCAAGTGAGCTTTTTCTAACCTCGTTGCTCTTGTCACATCTAATAAAATTCACAGACATTCGCTAGTCTACATAATCTTGCTTTTCTTCCCGAGCTAAACAATTAAACCAACCAAGTGTAATGAGCATAAAGAAAATATCCCTGTATGCGTTCTAAACTCGGTGCTATTAGCATTGTACATGAATCTGACACAAGACCTCGGATCTACTACTCACCCATAGCTTCATGTAAAGAAGACTGAAATGCATTTGGTATTACAGGTTCTGGAAGAAGCTTTAAAAAAGACTTGAAAGCACCCGTTACCGCGTGCACCCCAACCCCCAGCTCGGCCAACTCGACTCGGGGATCTGGTAAAGAGGATAGAAATTGCGATAAGGTTTTCGATACCAATTACAGCAAAGATACCGAATGTGTAAACAATGTTGGGGTAGGGGTAAGTGGAGGTTGTGAGGGGGGGGAAGGGGGGAAGGGGGAAGGGGGGGAAGGAGTAGGATGACAAGAGATTTGGAGATCTTGAAGTCTGAGGTTAGTGGTATTATTGCTGTAGACACAAACACCAACAGAAACGAAACGAGATTCCTCGCAAGGACATGGTACCGTATGTCTTGTGATGAAGGCGAAAAGAAGATTCCAGCCCAGAGGAATTACAAGGAAATTAAGCGCAACAGTTCTACAAACTGACAGACTGTTAGCACCTTGTTTGATCGTGTACCACCTGCAACTCTGAAATGGTTCTAATAACTTTCTAACTCACTTTCTTCAACTTTTTGTTCGATGAGTCCAATGTCTGCTTGATTACCGTTAACCCGGTAGATTCCCTCAATTTGCATTCCTTCAAGTAAAAATAAACATAAAAAAATGTCATCGTATGCAGATTAAACGCAATGTTTTAGTTAAGAAATAATTGGCAATTGAATTGTGCGACGCAAAAGCCTACCACTTCTACAAGCACAAAAGCTCTTGTCAACAAGGCGCGTTTGGAGGAAAGCTTGTTGCGTAGAACAGTAAAATTTTGGGTCTTGATTATCTTGACTGCAGTTGGCTGTGGAATACGACTTTTTACCACTTGCGAGTTAAGACTTGTGATTTGCGACTTGTTGATTACCACTTACGACTTAGACTACCCCTCCCCTTCAATTTCTTTCATAACCGAGAAGACACTACAGTAGCCTGGCACTAGGGCTTTTCAAGGAGTAATGGCGGACGAAGCTAATCGGCGAAGCGCCGAACATTGTAAAGTGTTATTAATTTGCAGTGTCTTCTTAGTTTTATCACCACTTGATTCTTGTGTTTATCATCGCTGAGATCTTAAGCTGGCGATCGAAGAATTAGTTCGAGACAACAAATCTCCCGACATTATTTTGAAATATCTAGAGAGGGATTTCAACAAAAAGTGGAGGTTAGTTGAATTTTTGAGCTGTCGGGAAGACCTATCTCTTTTCAATTTTTTTTGCTGCATAAGACTCTAGATAGCTGTGTTGTATTAAAATGTTGACAACAACCTTATTAGACAAAATATATAAGTTCTGTAAGTGTTATTTTTTTCAGTTCTAAAACACTCCGAAGATTCTGCCAGGATAATGGAACAAAGCGCTATGGCTGCAATCGTCTTCCACGAGATGTAATTGTGCAATACTGGTAACGAGTGATTCAATTGAATTGTATGTATAATTTTGAAATCGAAAACGTTGGTTTCGATTTATTTTCAGCAACCCCTTGGGAACCAACGTTTTCGATTTCAAAGTGGTAAAAGGCAAGTCACAAGTCGTAAATCATAACTCGACAGTGGTAAACAACAACTCGACAGTGGCAACTTCAAAACTAAGAAGTGGGTAATTGCCAATAGAAGTGGAAAGTCACTTTCGACTTTTCAGTTTTGATTTTCAATGGCCACCCTCGGGCGCAGTAGTTTCGACACACTGAGCGGAAGTCATCCTCAGCTTGAACGGGAGGCTCAAAGAAAAAAGGTACTGCATTTATATGTAACGCAATCTCGGAACGAGTCCGATTTTTCAATATTTCTCACGACATACCTGAACTCTCTACAAATTCGATGCACTTGTCCACAAACACGGGAACATAGCACCCAGGATCACAGATATTTTCCAGCGGCTGAGCGAAGTATGTAAAATTGTTGACTTTTTTTTGTCGACTTTCAAAAAACTTGTCAATTTTCTCCTTATCCTTCCTCTTCTTTTTCTCTTCTCGCTTCTGACGTTTTTCGTCTTCTCGAGATTTTTTCTCTTCCTTCTTTCGCTGTTTGAGAGCTTTCTGTTCCTCGCGGGATGCTTTCTTTCTGGACGATGACCAAGGCTAGGAGAAAAAACCGATTAAGAAAGATTAAAATAATTTTCGTTTGTCCCTCAAAATGTGCATTTTCCAATTGCTCTTAATTTGTTTTGCCGCTACTGGCAGAATGGGTTACCAGCACTGACAGACAACACCCTAATATGGATCAGAGAAAATAACCTGTAAACAACAGTTTTCAGCTAGACATGCGTGGTAAGTTCCCCGAACAAACAAAAAGCGAGGGGGTTTGTGACTGCCCGTTTAACGCAAATCCCTGTGGCACATCAACATTGGGCTAGAAGGTAGGGGACGTGGCAGGCGTTCAAAGGCGAAGGAGGGATAGGGGAAAACGAAGAAGCGCGCCCTTCGCGTTCTCGTGCGCCTGAATTCCTCCTTCCATTTCCCAAACTACTTAGTTGGTCTTCGCGTCGATGCACACTAACCCTTTTAAACTATAACAACATCTCAGAAGCAATCAGCTCCCTTTATTAATCACCCTTACAAATTGCCGTTAAATACGTTTGAAGTCACGCACTCTTATGTCTAGTCCAATAAAAGACTCTCAGACTGGCGTGCAGTAATGGACATTGGTGAAAGCAGAACTCACCGACTTTCTATGTTTTTGTCCCATCGGTGAACTCGGATCATCTTCGGTTTCCTGCAAAATTGGGTGAAAATCGACAGATCAGAGCTGGACCTAAACTATTAGATTTTCATTTTACACCGCGCAAGTTGATGAAAATATTTGATGAGCGAACAAAACAATGAAAGATACTAAACAGTATTTTCATCACAACACAAAAAGGTTTACGTCACAATTACACACCTCTTCTGTCCCATGATCTGATTCTCGATGAGGAATATCCAAATGATTCGGCTGCAAAAAATAATAAGGAGAACCAATCCGTAACAGGTACAAGCTGACAAACCATTAATTTGCGTAAGTTTCACCAATGTTTTACTATACGTTCTCACAACAAAACAAGCATCCGGCGACTTGAGCTAGTCACATCTCGGCAGTGAGGCCTCCAGAAATGAGCACCACTCTGGTAAAGCTAAATAATCATACATGTACCCCGAAATGATAACCACAAGACCAACATCTTGTCCAGTAATACAAGTAATTGATTCAAATATTGCTAAGGAAAACACTACATCATATCTTAAGACAGCATTTCGATTCGTGCGTCCTTGATTTAGAATCAATTACGTATATCGTTCACCTCTCGGCCACACGTACATAAGTAATATAAAAATGTTTCCTCTTAACTTCCTCACGCTAACACGCAACTCAGCTCCTAGGATTTTAAATGCTTTTCAGTTTCGGAGCGCTTCATGTCTGTTTAATGCTTCAAAATCCCATATCTATGATATAGAGTTCTTCCACGTGGCTGGCCCAATTAGCGCATGGTTAATAAAAAGCCAATTACAACTAATTAAAACTAAACCGCGAATAGTACTGGCAAAATGTTAAAATCAAGTCAATCACGGCTTTTGGATTCGCACAGTAAATCCAGTACGTTTAGAAAACGAAAACCGTTTTCGTAGAAGATACATTTGATCGACCGCACGAGCTAACCCAGTCCCGTGATGGAGCTTCATGTACTTACCCTGGATGATCCTTTGAATTTTCCCCTTTCCCAGGTTGATTCATCTTCTTGGCTTGAAGACATGGTCCCACCCTTCCGTGTCTCCTTCTTGGCTACAGGTTAAAGCACATGTAAGTGAGGACCACTTAACCACCTATACATGGAAAAGTTTTAAACCTTCTTGATAGAATTAAAAGGTGTTTGATACGAGCAACAATAACGAATTCATGGATCTAACCGCTCCCTCTCCGATAAATTAACTTTAATTTTGGTAGCGGGCGCAAGTTATTCCCTGCAAACGGATTTAAAACACTACGCTTCCAACGCGTGTTACCCATCAACTCAAGATGCAATATCAAAAAATCGTTTGCGCTTCCTCAACGACATAAATCTGATCGACGCAGCATCACAGAACTTTAGAAACGCCTTTAATTCCTTCATCCATCCATGGCAAAACTGTCCTCATTCAACCTTTCCCTTGCGCTAATTCAATTTCATGAAAAACAGGCTTTCATTAGAAAAAACTGAGAGTGCCGAGAGGAGCTTACTCACCCCACTCCTGCTGTCTCTTTAGACTAGAGCGTTAGTCCTGATTACAGATTTTTTCCCACCCCACCACCAACACACTCGAGTTTATACCTGATCTCCTCCCAGAAAACAGCTGTTTCTTGTGTACCTCAGTAGGTACGTTAGGCGTGCTAGTCTGGCCGCTACGCTGCGTACTTTTCGAGCGCCGAATACCGCTCTTCTTCTTGACCACACGCTCCTCAGTTCGAGGTAGAGTAGCTTCATCACCAGTCCCCTGATCAGAGGTGTTGCTGTCTCCTCTTCTTTCACGCCTTCCGGGGACCGACCGACCGAAAGCGTCTGGAAACCAAATTACAACGTCAGTTCCCTTTACAACTTTAACTGTACTTTCAAAGCAGAATGATTTCCATATCAAGGCGTTTAGTATAACATAGACTATTCACGGAACCACAAAATGAAAACAAAAACAAAACGTGTTCAAAAGGAACAGAACGCCCTCTCCGTCTTTTCCCTTATTTCAATTGAACATAAAAGCAGATAAATCAAATCAAAATTTATCACTCTTAAACGGCCCAAAAAGCCGCATCTTGCTAACAGTACTTTCCTCCACCCTCACCTCTCCGAGATACTCTCTCAAGCGTACTAACATCTTCCGCGGAGTGAGCCAGTCTCAGAGATCCTTTCGACGTAACTTTGGCATGAGTCTTGGGTTTCTTGTCTGATGATGACGGCTCCTCGATTACAGCCACAGCATAAATAGTCTGGCGAGGCTTCTCCGATATCTCTAATTTCTTTTTCAAAGCGTCTTGCACTTGAGCATATTCTGGGTCACTAACATCCTAAAAAAAGCAGATATAAGCAAAATGGCTAATCAACAACTGCATCATCGCACCCTGCGAAAGGTCTCCTTCGATCGCCGTAAAGGCCACCCAACCCTGAGATGCGTGTGAGGGCAGACCACAATAACGGGTACTACGTTCCTTCAGTGCTCTCTTTTATCAATATGTGGGTTCTTTTAAGCGAATGGTACACGGTTCAACATTTGTTGAGCAACAAATATGTTGCAGCTGCTGTTCAACAAGTGTTGAACAGTGTATCATGTGATGTTGAACGTTGAAATACGCCGTTCAACATGTTGAAAATTGTTGAACGAAAACAGAGCTTGGTTCTATTCCGTTCAACAAGTTGCCGCAACAATGTTCAACATTAGTTGATCAACAAAGAAAAGTTAAAGACAATCCTCAAAGACAAGACAAGCCCTCATCATTAAAGACAAGTTGCCGCAACAATGTTCAACATAAGTTGATCAACAAAGTGAACGATGTTGATCCGTGTATCGCTTTAGTTACCCTTCGAGTTTCGCGTGGATGTGGAGGAGACACGGCCATCGGCACTGCCCAATGGCATGGTCATCTGAACTGACGCAAACGTTAAGCATACTGCTAAGCCAAATAACCGGTCCAATCTGGGATTTGAGCCCATCTTAATCCATTACTTGGCAAAAATGAAGCATCACTTTGGTTCGGCTACTCAAGCAAAAATTTGTTTTACGTTCCAACATACAATGTACACAGCTCAATACTGAAAACTCCACGTGCACTTAAGACACACCAGGTGTAAACATCATACCTCTTGTTGAGCTAGAGGTGCCCCTATGTCAGAGCTCTTCCTATTCAGATCAGGCACAGATGAATGGACCTCTTGCTGTCGCGCATTCATCTTCACCCACACATCCTGATTGGGTATGACCATCTTGTTATTAAAGAAATCAATTTTTTCTTTGACGCGCAAAGAATAAGGATCCCCTACTGACATGGAGGATGGCCTGGGTTGGAGATCAGCAACTGCGGCATACTGGTTTTCCTCCTTGTCATCCTCAGTCCTAAACGTGTTGTAGCCCTCATCACAATTGCTCCTCATTGTGTCTGTTCCAGAGTCAGCTGGAGGGAAGTCCTCGCTCAGGTTGTACTTCCTTTGGGGGATAGGTGGTGGGTCATCCTGCACCATGGGAGGGGTCTCTCGTGCAGATTTTTGCTGCTGCACAAGATTAGCATTGGCATAGAGTGTGTTCTCGATCAAGTTCACCTCGCTGTCATTCATGGTGAGTTCTTTTGACTTCCTGAATGAGCGTTTTCGAGAGAGATCCACCTGGGCATACAGATTATCTGTTTTGTTCTCTCTTTTCTGCCACACGTCATTATTAGGAGGGGTGCTTCCAGCCACAGGACCTCCCTGTTGCAAGCTAAGGAACAGTGCATTAGGCGTTGATGTTGCATAAGGCTGCAATTCATCACTTCCTCTGGAGTCCCTTGCTTGCAGCGAGCTCTTCACAGTTTCTATAGTGCTGTATGTTGCAATTACCTTAGGCCCCTCAGACACAGCGTAAGGATCAATTTCTGTTCCTTCTGACCTGCGATTTAGGGCTTTCGGGGAGACCGGTTGCCTATCGTTGAGACTTCTCCTTCTGTTGATCTCATCTTCGATGTTTGCAGGTTTCTTGCAGGGTGGTTCTGGAAGAGGATCGTGCTTACGGCGGATTGAGTTCTGTTGCTGCTTCTGAGACTGCCGCAGCTGTTGCTCATTCAGGAACTTCTGATACGCCATCTCACTGTCTCGCTTCTTCTCCCAAACTTGGTTGAAGAAAGCAGTGAAAGCACCAGCTATGAAAATAAGAAAAGAATAAGTTAAACCTTCAACCCCTAAGACTGATCAATGTTTAAATTCTCCTTTTAAAGTAACACTGGTCAATCAAACACCTAGGTTGCCCCAACATATCACTTCAGGTCGGTTTCACTAACCTTGATGCTGAAATTGCGAAGAGGTGGTTTGGAATTTTGCAAACAGTTTACTGGCCAGATTGGTGCCATCAGCCAACAAGGAGGCAGCTACATGACTGTGAAAAACGACGCTAGCTCCAGAGGCACTGCCTGTTACAGCAAGAACCTGAATTGGAACTTGAGGAATGAAACCTGAGAATCCACTGTAATAAAATCAAAGACCAAACATCAATCAAACTTATGCAATAATCCCAAACAGAGAATGAATTCAACCCTTTACAGTGCCAGAAACAACAGTCAGTCATTGCACATTGTCTGACAATATTTGGAAAATGTCGAGCCAATTTCACATTATGATCGGACATGATGTCTGAACATGATGTCCAAACTCAAGGCCATTTCTAGTTGGCCGCTTTTGGCCACTCTAGTAGCGAAAGGGTTAAATACAGTTTTCAAAATTCCATATTCACCTGCGCTAAGCTAATTAATGTCCAGCCAAATTAGTACAATGTCCAGTGCTGCTTTACGTCCTAATTGTGATCACCATATAACTTCTCCTTATCATATCACTAATATGTCAAGTATACAGGGCATGAGGATACAAGAAATGATCACCAGGGATCAGTTGAGTTAACATTTATACAAATTCTCCCTACATGTAACATATAAAATATCTGAGACCTACAAGGAGAATAGACATGTTGATAATAATTAAAAGGAGAGCTTAAAGAACCAACTACATGTACCTCTTACTGGATGAAATCTGACTTTGTTACCTGAGAGTCCCAAGCGAAGCTTTCCTCATCGCTGAGTAAACCAAAATGTAGCCATGGAACATTTGGTAATTAAGACTGTAGGCCCCTGCGAGACCAAAATAATAAATATTTTGTTGGTTCCCATATCTAAGACATAATCTATGGACTGACTTTTGAATTTGAGAACAGTTACCATTATGTTTCCAGAAAACAAAAAAGAGTGGACATACGGTGATATGAGGTGAGAGTAATCTGAACACGTCTCCTGTCAAACCCAAGGTAAGTTTCCAAGATGATTGTGTCAGGTCTGGTTGAACTACGCCAACAGTTTTGATGATGAAGCAGTGGACCAAGGATCAGCTCCACGGGGTAAGGATCACCACACATTGCACAAAGCATGATCCTGAAAAGAGATTTTAAATAAGTGATTTCACATGGCAAATCAACGTTAGCAAAGGTAATCAAAAACTAGCTTTGGTAGTCAGCAGTCAAAAGTGGCAGCCAGGCCAACTATGCACTCCCAGTGCATACTGACCAAATAGGAGGTCCAAAGTTTGTAGCACAGGTACAAGATAATTGAGTCAAACACAGAAGATTTCTTACTTAACATCTGGATCACTGTCCTTCAAATCCTCTGTGGAGAGATTTGCACGGGCTTGTTGCTTTAAGTTCTCCAGAAGTCCTCTCATGGCATCCACGACCTGGGTTTCATGAATCGTCTTCCCAGCTGAGAAGCGAGCCACTGGTAGATCAATGAATGTGGCATTGTACCTGAACCATAAAACAATCACCAATACAGTACATAGTGTGAACACTTGTTGCAAAGACTAAGGCCCAGAACAAACGCTGTACTTCACATGAGCCAAACGAAACTCAATCATGTTAAACTCAGTTCATGTGAGGTACGGCATTTGACCCAGTTAAGTTCAACTGATTTCATTTGGATTGGCTGAGGCCTTCTTCACGGCCAGCCAAGCATGAAAAATAGCTGAAGATAAAGTTTGGATCAAATGCTGATCGTCACATGAGCCGAACCAAATGCATAATCATGTTAATGTATATCAATGTATAAGTCAACCTCAATAAGTTTATTTTCATGAAAAAAAAAGTTTATTTTCTTGGCAATGGGCTGGCCATCTATCCCAGCCAATAACTAAGCCTGTGCTCTGCAGCAAGTGAATGGGAAAACTAAGACTAATAATAGCGCAACAAAAAAAGAAAACAAATCTAGAATAAGAGGGCTACAGCATGTGTTTACAACAAAAGCCTGTTTTATGCCTTGGTTTACACAGGACAATGTCACCACAGTTTGCATGCCTAAAAGCTGGACAGCAAATAAGACACCTACAGTATTTTGACAACTTAATAATAATAATTAAGTAGAGTATGATCGTCCAGGTGAGGGTAGTCCTGAGGACTGTTTGTGGTGACATTGATTGACATTTGGACAACCTGAGTGGAAGTCATCAACAGAGTCAAGTGTTTCAGTAGATGGTATAAATACTCTGGTCGTTGATATGATAGGTCAACTAAGTCTTGATGTTATTGGTCAACTGTCAGTTAAGCCTAGTTATCATTGGCTGTCAAGACTGTGCACAATGATTGGTGTGATTGACAACTAGGTTTAACTGACAGTCGACAAATCACTTCACGATTTCGTTAACCTGGACGATTGTACTCCACTTAATTATGATATGACTCCTGGGTTCAAACCATTTACGATTTTAATAATAATAATAATAATAATAATCTATTCAAACGCTGTATATATACCATAATTGAAAAGGAGGACCCTAAGGTTATCCCTATAAAACAGTACACAAAATTGATGGAATTTAAATTGAAATGTCTAAAATAATCAAAAAATCTTTTTACTAGCTAAAGAATTAATGAACGAATAAACAAAAATAAATAAATACTAATAAGTAAAATGTCCCTCCACTTTTTCAAGTTTGGTTTGAATCTGTTGATTAGTGTAATTCCCAATACCTGGAACACAATTCTTGCCCCTCCTTTCTGAGCTGGTGAATAATGTCATCATTGTTTGGGTTCTTGGCAAGGATTACAAACGTTGGGGGAGGGACCTGCATTGGGTTTGACTCGTCAATGCTGTCATACTTGGACTTGACACTCATTTCATCCAGGCAGTCGCGAACAAAATCCAGAGACTCAAGAGAACCATACACACAGAAACAACCTGAAAGGATTAGCAGATAAGGCATCAATAACACTTTGAGCCCTAACAGAGACCAACGTCTACTTCTTCCACAATATCACCATTTCACAGGTTATGAGAATGAGGAAAATAATCCTCAAGTGAAATGTCTTGATGTTTAACAAAAATAATTCTCTGAATTACTAATAATATGAAAATAATATGAGAAAACCAGTTATGAGAATATGAAAGTTGATGTCAGGGCTTAAATAGTTTAAAGAGTTCATAAGCAACATTGTGTTGACATTGCCTGATTTGCATTTTACTGTTGTAATATAATATCTGCACGCCCGTGATGAAAGTGCATAAGGTCTTCACAATTTTTTTTCTGAAGATGCTCTTTTGCCATTCCTTGATAGACAATCAAAACTTCTGGAGTCGCTAAAAGGCATTTCTGGGTGGCTAGATAACACCCTAGCTACATATATAGACAGTTTCTTGGTTAGGGTTTGCGAGGCAATGACTACTGCTTAGTGTGCACACTTTACAATCCAGGTTCCAGCGATCCAGGTTTGGCCTGTGGTTCTTTACTGTTCTCACCGTTACTTCTGGTGACATCAGCAGAAATTAATTGACATTACAGTAATGAACATTTGATTTCCATCCACGCTTTTTTAAGTCTTCACCCACAGCCCCTCTTGCAAAAACTCATTCATTGGGTGTGAGTCAAAAAAGAATCATTGGTCACCTTGTGACGTCATATCGGTCCCTGATAGTGCATACTCAGGAAGATCCACATCTCCATCGACCAGTTGATAATCCAGTTCATACATTCGCCCATCAAGAGCAAACTCCAAGCCGTCTGTGTCTCCATAAGAACACTGGGCCTGTAGAAGCACAAAAAAAATAATCCTGGAAATAGACTAACTTTACATTAACACATACACACAAATTATTGAACACAGAGAAAGATTAATATTGTTTTCAGTACATCTCATAAATATTACATTGCTCTGAAACAGAATAATAAAAATAAAGTTGGCACAAACATAAGTAAGGTAATGGAATGACTTGCTTTACTTTAAAAACAAAAAAAAAGACAAAAAAGGGCGTGTAAAACAAACAAGCTTTTTTATAATGCAGTTAACCCTTTTACCACTTGATATTGCTTAAATACGAGGGATCAGAAGCTAAAAGGCTAACGTTTCCTTTGGCCAATGGCTACCAGAAGAACAACAATCTTGGACAAAACGGTTGATAAAATTGTTTTTGTAAGCCTTTTTACAAGAAAACAATGATCAACAAAGTTTTAAAGCACCTCTCCCACCAATTCAATGTTCTTTATGGCACCTACAGTACCGCTCAAAAGTAAGTTGACAGTCTCAACTCGAAACTTGATCCTCAAACTTATCAAGAATCGAGTATCGCATCTCGAGGCTCAAGTTTCAAGCAGTTTTGAGACGCTCGAAGAATTTTTTTGAGGATCTTGATTACATATTTCAAGGAAACAATTAATTTCTTGAACCTCAAACAATAAGAGAAAACAAAAGTTTGGCTGACAGTTAACCGACTTGTGAAATGAAATCAGCGACTGCGAGTGTTCGACTGAAATCTGTTTAAAAACGGTTCTTCTACCGCATTTATAATCAGCCAGATTTAGCAAACTTGTACGCCCATCTTTTCTTGCTGTGAACATGCCGAAATTTTTCATACATGTATAGTGCACCAGAGAAAGCTGAATTCTTTTAAGTCAAAGTTTAAAATCAGTGAAGGGAACTAAACGTAAGACTGAGTTTTTTTGGCAGCTGTTTCACAAGCTGAAAATGTAACATCATCGCTTCTGAGATATTCTCACTAAGCAGTTTGGTGCATTCAATTAAACTTGACTGGACTTAAAAATCTTCACAAACGGCATTTCCTCAGTCTCCATAATCATATCTTTTTGTGATAGTTGGCTAGACTTCTATTTGTTCACTTAACCCAGGTTGAAAAATTATGGGAACAAAACTAAAAGATTGTGTCTTTTTTGTCAGCTGTCAAACAAGCCGACAATGGAAACACAATCGCTCCTAAAAATATCCACACTAAAGCAAAGCAAGAATCTTTCGAATTCAAACTTCCAGAACAGCATTTCCTTAATTAGAAACACACAACATTTTCGGTAGTACTCCACACAAAAGTTACTGTAGTTGTAGTTGTGCCTGCGTTGTGATTTATCGTCAACAACAAACACAGTCCATGGGACGATAAAACTGTAAACTTGAGTAGTGTCATAGTTGCTATCATGTTTGCTTGTAAACGAGAACTTGCCATTTTAGACTAAACTAAAACTAGAAGACTACGAACAAGATAAATGAAAATACTGAGGTTGTCGTGGTAAGCTGTCGAAAGCTTTTTACTTTAAAACAAACTGAACTGTGGATTTTCCTTGAGATGAGACATGTGAAAAACTGATCACATGAAAATTTCTTTGTTTTTTGTCTCGAAATGCATAGCACTTGACTCACTCGATGCACTTGACTCAAACCTTTGAACCTTTGAGTATCGAGGATCAAGTTGCAAAGATTGAATTTCGAGGGACTGTCAACTTACTTTTGAGCGGTACTGTAAATGTTTCCCTAATAGCGGCTTAACAAATTCAACATTAAAGGGGGAGGGGGAGAGGAGGGAATGCTTTAGTAATACAGTTGAGCCACGCATTCTGGTCAAGGATTTGTGGGCTTTTCTCAAGTACAGCTGTATGGCAGTTTTCTCCAAGATGGACACAGGTACAGTCAGCACCACAGTTTCTTTAGAAACTACCCCCTCTATTCATTTATGAATTGATAACAATCTAATTGCTAGAATAAGAAGACTGTTTATGCCTGAGTACACACCCGAATTTCTGATTCCATTGCTTGAGCAAAGCCTGCGCTGCCCAAAATGAGTAAATTAATTTGGCTGTCATCACTGTCTAATGTCTCACTACTGTCCATAAACTGAGGTCTGTGAAACAATAACAAAGAAACATCTTTAGTTAGTAGAATTTACAAATTACAAGTGGTGAGAAAAAATAGAGTCATTTCTAATTGTCTTATGTCGTCACCTCCATTGTTTCTTTATTTGTTTACTTTCTTTTCCAACAACTGTGGCTCATGCTTTATTTGGAAACTACAGCGGTATACAAGACTTACATGTAACCTTACTTGGTGATCTAGAAGCAATTAAATTTGGGCACACTTTAGCAAGGTATTAATTACAAATTGAGCAAAAATTGACACCAAAAATGTAATGATTACAATGTTGATGCCCTTCAACTATGAACAGCATGCAATTTTGTGATTCTCATAGAACCAAAAGCAGAACATGGGTTGAGGGAAATCAAAACAGATGTCAATGAAATCAGTGAATAACAGTCAAAATAGATAAAAATGTGTGAACAATGCCACCTGGTATAATAGTAGGATTCAAAACCTCACAATTCGGAAAGTCTTAGTCAGCGTCAACCTATATAATTTTCTTTTTTACATATTTTAACCAAGACTGACTCCAACATTTCAAATGCTCAATTGGCATAACAACTGCTTGCCATGTTTTCCATGCCAGTTTGAACCTTTCTTTTGCCCTTTGGCCCGACTATCTATCCAAGGGCATCAAAGAATGTGATTTTTGCTGAAGTGGCATTTTCCACAGGGGATAAAGGAGATAATTTCAGCAGGTTTATGGATCGGTTAATGATGCCACCGAAGCAATTACCTTATTTGTATTCCTTGGTTTTGTTTAGCAGAACAGCTGTGCATTTCAGAAGATCTCTATTCAAGAACAAATTATTCTCTATCAAGCCTATAACACAATTCTTTGATATCTTATGTGAATCAACAAACTTTGCTTTCTGCTCATCCTTGAGTTACAACAAATGGACCTTTTAGCCCATCAACACTAATTTCAGCTATGGGCTGTAGCACTCATTAGAACAGGTACACAGTAGCAGACAGCAACAGAACACCCTGATTACTTACTAAATTGTTCAAGGAATAACTGAAGCCTGAAGTAGCAACAAACAATCAGTTAAACTGTGAGATTCCAAAAGCTAGGGATAAAACAGTTACTTGTTTTTACTATCCTTAGGCAATCAGCAGAATGCAGAACATACAGAAGTTTGTGGAGATAAAATCAACAGATAAAAAGCCATTGTTTGACAATCCAAAATGTAATTTAAGGTAGAAAATACATGTAAGAAGGCTGTTTAATCTATCTACTGGTAAGCATTGTTCTGTCCAAAATAAAAAATCAAATTGTTGCAAGTTACATGTACAGGGTTGTCAAAAAATTTTAAGCAGGAGAATCGGCACTCAGGGGACACAACACAATGTTTCCGCCTACATTTTCTATTTTTAGCTGTGACTCGTAGCCGGTGAAACTAGGAAAGTAGCTAGCGATATCACCAGTCGCCAGCACCTTCTGGCAACCCCACATGTGTCTTTCACATAATAATAATTCTGCCTCTGCAATCCTAAACTGTGGTGGAATAGATCGCATGCAAACATTTTTATGCTGGTATCAAGGTCCAAATATTGCAAATACAATGGTGAATTTATGCAATGACTTTTATCTTTTACTCTGTAATTAGAGACAAAAAAAATTATTAAAAACTGCTATAAAACATAATGAATAATGTAACATGTAACCTCAAATTTAAAATATTCCTTAATCGACATTTTGAATGAATTTCAATAATAATTGGAATGCATCTCAAGTGCCAAGGCCTTAAACACGTTATAACAAGTCTATTCTCAATAAACAATACTGTAAGTTACATGTTTTGGGAAAAATCCAAGATTGACATTTGGCCACAGGAAAACCGTGGGTTATAAATTACTGTATGTTAACCAAGTGAAAACATGCATATCAAAAACCTTTGTCTGTTTTGACAGCCTGCAAGCTAAACCAACACTTAAGAATGAAATAATCTGTCCGATTGTCATGCTTTAGTCTGGAAGAGCAACAACATAAGCTTCTTAATTATGGGGAAATTCAGGAACTGAAAAAGTAATTTACTTCACAGAACGACTTAATATTTCAGTCAGACCAGATGTTCTGCATGAAAAGTCTAGAACAAAATATGCACATTTCGTTTTGTCTTTTCACAACAACCCTTTGATTCAACACGAGGGTGAAGAAAAAACACAACGCAAAACAAAGCGATTTTCCCTTCGGTTTCTTACACACTGGAATGTAGTAGCTGCTGTCAAACCATGTGTAAATATTTTGAAATGCGAACTGGCAAATAAAATAAAGGACTGAACATTTCTTTGTACTTTACAGAATATTTTAATTATGAAGAGAACGTTGAACTCGCATTAATTATCATGATTCGCCGAGAAGAGAATTATATCATATATGCCCCGAATTTCATAAAATTGACAGATCCAACGAGAAATCTAACTCTAAACAGTTAATACAATGTACAAAGAAATTATAGATTAGGTTGAATTCTCCACCCTACGCGCGATCGAAGGCGACCAAGTGAAAATTGGTAATCGAATTAAAATTACCATGGATGTTGGGGACAACAACCGCGCGGAAGATTCGAATGTAACATAAATACCTGTAAGTAGTAGCGGACACAATCTCTTGCATGAGGCGATCCCGACACCTTTCGGCTCCGCTCAGACATCTCGTTGGGCTGTACAACAACGCGATGTGATTTATGAGGCCAATTTCGCGATCGCTGTCCAGTTTGTCGAGTCGTTTGTAGCGATCATCTTCACTTAGAGCATCTTTGATCAAGCGCATGTCCTCTTGAGAGATTGAGGGGCGCGTATTAGGTTCCAGTTTTGAAAACAACCCCGCTGATTCAAATAACAATTCCTGAAAATCGGCTTTGGCTTTCTCGGTAATGTCACGACGGTAGGTGTCGAAGATTTTTGTTTTGTCTGCATCGTTTAAGTACTGAAAACTTTCTTCGTTCTGCAGAAGAACGGCTGCGTCGACCCACATTGTGCCGGGTCGAATCTGCGGAGTCAACTCCAAAAGTTTCCTGAATTCGTTTTTCATGCGAAGCCGCTTCTCTTCGGCTTTTAATTTCACGGCATGGTTCTGAAACACTTGCTCTGCTTGCGATAAAGACAGAACATCGAATGGAACACGTGGATCGTCTGTAAGCAAATGATCGCTTTCATTCCACGTCGTTTCCTCGGGCAAAACGATCATCCATTTCAAAAACTCCTTATGGTTTCGAAGTGCCTTTTGACAATTTTGCCAGTTCCACTGGCAAAGATCCATAGACGAGGCAGTCGGCATAAGTTCATCCAAGGCTCCTGGGAGCCTAGACAAGTAGCCATTCAATTTTCTCTCCTCGAACTCTTTCCTTAGTTTGCGAATGTGCTTATTGAAGAGTCTCTTGCACGCCTCCAGCCCGCAAAGATCGCGGTGAATTTGAAATTCCCTTTCACTTTCGACAAGTTTCTTCGTGTTTTTCCAGATCACACGAAAGTCAGGCACTGTCGTATCTATAAGCCTCTGAAAATCCTGTACAGCTTTCGCTAAAATGTCTCTTTGAGTCCTTTGCGCCTCAGTAAAAGGAATCACTTTCGAACGCACCCTTCCACGATCGACGAGTTGGGCCAAAACTATAAAGGCAAGGTCAACATTCACGTTTTCATGAGATGATGTTTCGATGATAGGAACATTCAACTTTTTCGACTGAGCAAAACGATGAACTTCCTGTAATAAATTGAGTTGTGTATCGTCACATTTAGTCGCCACAAGAACAAACGGTTTTTTGCTCTTCTGTACATAGGTGAGAATCGATGACAACAGTCGCTCTTGTTGCTCCTCGAGTCGTTTTGACTGAGTCGCTTCGGCATCATAAACAACGAGAAATCCATCAATTGTAACCTTTCCCCCAGGTAGACACACTTGTTCGTAATCATTCTGCAAAGCAACCTGGTCTCGGCTGATATACATCAGCTTTTCGGGGGATGAGAGTTTTGAAATAGCACATCTCTTTGGGTAGGGTGCATTTCCACCTCGCGATAAAGGCATCAGAGTAGCATCGTCGATAAACTCCGTCTGTTCTATCACATGGATAACAAACTCACTACCGTCCTCTGCTGTCTTCGTAGCAAAACCCCAGTATAAGAAATGGTCATTATTCAGCACTCTGCCACCGAAGTCGGACGAACTAAACACCGAGGAGTGCTCAGTAATGTATTCGTCGGCCAACGGCCGAACGAACCGATTACACAAACACGACTTTCCCACTCCATAAAACGCCTGATCTCTATCTAATCCAGACAAACCAACAACAGCAACGTTAACACTTCGTGCTTCGCCTCCTTTCTTTGACATAACGAGGCTTGGAAGCCCGAGCGAAAACTTGTTTTCTCCTACCCGCTCAGTACCAAACAATCGCCGCCATTTTCAAGTTTTTGTTTGAGTATAGGCAATCACGTGACCGATGCTGTAATGCGAAGCGCCCGTGCAAAAATATTGGTGAGGTAAGCCGGTTCAAATTGCGTAAATCATAGCCGCCAACGAAAATAGCCCGAAGCCAGTGACTCAATCACCCCAACAAACTTGGCAAAGATAAATCTTGACAAAAAACGCACTGTGTCGCCGCTTTGTCAAAGGAGCGTTTTATTCCGACCGGAAGTTTGCAAAAACGTGCGGCATTTCGTGAGGGGGCGCGGAGTCGTAAAACCGGAACGTAGCATTATTTTATCAAAAACCACGCGAGTTTTCGGCTCCAGAGAAAAAAAAATTTTTCTTTATCAAATATGGATTATTATCTAAATATTTGTAGCTCTAACATATATATGGTTTACACGGGGAGAGAAAAATAACCTATGGCTCTTCAATTTCGAAGGTGCTCCAGACGCTAGAAGTCTCACCAAGTTTACTGTGTTGTGGGGGTAAGATTTTTCAGCGACGTAATGTAATGTTTCCGTTCTTTTATATTCAGTTTGACATATCCACAGACTAGTTTTACCGGCTCACCTACACTTGCAGACAATGGGTTGGCTTTATTTGTTCCTTAATATGCATATATCATTCAATGCGCACCTCATGTCCACTCTACCTAGATAACGAGTATTTAAAATATTCGATCTAGTATTTCTCATCGAATGATCTTGGAAAGGCCTAACGGGTTAGGTAATACGCTACAAGGTCAATAAATCAGTATTACATCATTCGGAGGAATGTAACATATAAACCGGAAAATTTCTATCTCTTGTATGACTTAGAACCCTCTCTACGCCCTTGAAAATGTCATTTTATGAGTCTATATTGTGGATTAAGGATATTCTATGATGGCCAAACTGAGGCATTATCACTGTCCAGATAACTGCGTTAACGCAAGTTTTAGCAGTGGTTTATATGTGGGAATTTTAAAAGCTTCGAAGAAAAATACTTCATATAAAATTATATTAACTCACTGAACAATTCGACGCACTATTGCAATTGAGTTATCTATTCCTGAACGTGTCGCCCTTCATTAACGTTGTTTTGTTTCAACGATCGAGTCATTAATTCAATGTAGATTAGAAGCCATTGTGTCTATATCCACCGACCGAATCAGTCTGAACAAAGATAAAAATAACATTCTTGATTTGACAATGATGATACTTCTTCCCAAATCAGCCGGAAATACAGCAACCTGTTCTTTTACTTCGTTTGATCCGGTCAATGGCGGTTATCCGACAACAAAACACAAGCTGGAAAATTGCCATGTATACTGAGGTATTTCTATTAAGTGGTTTTATAAATAGAGCGACGGGGTGACGGCTGACCTGCCATGTCAAGTTTAGGCTGAAATGATCAACCACTGTCATGAACTAATATATGGCTTTTTTTAACCGTTCAATCACGATCGCGGATTTTCCCGGATTTTCTGATCAACTTGTCATATTGACCATGAACTAACGGTCTTTTGACACTGCTGGAAAGAGTACCTCTAACAAAAACCAAATCTGGGAGGTGTATCTTTTAAATTATATGTAGCAGAGTCGGAAAAATTCCCAGCAGTATCAATAGATTTTCGCAGAAGCCCATGAACATTCCTGATTTTCGTTACCACTTGCAATGGACAACATCAAAAATGGAAAAAACCTTGAAAGGCCCTTTTTGTTGTAAACATTTTTACGTACGGGAATTCGTTTTGCAACAAGCAACTATCGTATCTAAGTTCCTTGTCGGTACACTCAAGAGAGAGACCAGAACTTGTTTCGCCCTCTCCAGATTTCTTGGCCGACATCTTCGGCTTCTTTCTCGCACAAAAAAAGAGGAACTGAAAGCAACTTTTACAAAGACGAGCGCTTTTCAACGCTATCGCAGCGATCATAGACAATTTGTGAGTTTAACTTAATCACCAACCCCGCCCCCTCCCCAATGACCACCACCACACGAGTGGAGCGAGGCAGAATTCAGAAGCGTAACGTCTCTCGAAAACGGCTCCCCGCCCTCGATCGCGGTGAACTGATCCACCATGCAGAGCCAGAACGCGCGAAACGCATATGCGAGATTGCCCGTGCCGTTTTCAACACGACTGATTTAGTTTGAAATCGTAAACATGATGGTTCCATGATGAACCAATAACATCACGACTTCGTTGACTAATCACATCAATGATTCAGTACCATCTATTTACGTTACATAAATCACTTGACTCTGATGATGACTTCCGCTCAGGTTGCCGAAACGTAAGTCACATTAAACAGTCTTTCTGAGGACTACACTCACCCGGATGATCGTACTTCACTTAGTTACGATACTATGTAGTTTCTTGGTGCAATGTGCCTGGCATTTTAATCGTATGCAAATATTAATTAGTTGCACTTTTGCGGGGCAACATCGATCACTGAGAAAGCCTAGGAGTCGAGATGATTCTAGCAATGTTTGAAAATGCTAAAAATGAGAGTTCAATGTAATACGAAGCTAAATTTTATAGTTAACCTAGGCAGGGGGGCAATTCTCCGACCAGTGAGTGTAAAATCGGCTTTTCATCGATCTCCGTTAACATGCTTACCGGCAGCATCTGCAAGAGTAAAGCAACCGTATCATGACCTATATATCATGCCGTCTGAGTATCAGACTAAGCCCTGTAAGAAAAGTCAAAACGTTGTTGTTAAGCTATAGCGAATATGTTTCACACCTGCAGCCCAATCCTTTGAATCCAATCATTTGAAGCGAGGGGATCGTTCAGTTATTGCCCATGCTTTTAGCACGAAGTCAGACTGGCGTCACGTTAAAAGAATTCACCGGCTGTACCGAATCCCTCAAGAGAAAATTTTACAGAAAAGGAAACTTTGCACGAATCACATCTTTGGTTGCCGGCAAGTAGCCATGCCATTCTAGACGAGACTCGAGAAAATTTTCGCACCTGTCTCCACTCTGAAGTTAACGTTAAGCCATATGAAATGCGATGATCACAAGATTTGCGCTTTAAAATCATCCTTTCTCAAGAATAGATGATATTCAAGGAAAAGCAAACTTCCATGAACAGAACTTGCCGAACTTGTAACGCCCAGAATTCGAACGCTTACTAGGCACAGATAACCTAAAATACTATGCCGGTCAGAAAAAAATTTTTCAGTTCTTTTCGGTGCATTTGCATTATATATATTCCACCTTTCTACATTTCCTTGACCACTTTGGCCAATGTTCAGAGTTGACTTGCGCCCTTGTCTTATCTCTATAACCTTGATCCAAAACCGAGATGTCACAAAGGCGCACCTGAGCACAAGTTTTCAGTAGGTGACTGCCAGACCGTGCTTTCTGAACACTTACCACACAGGTCAGGCCTTCAAGTGACCAAGTAAGAAACTACTCATCTCAGATAATTTCCGTAACCAGACTGGTAGAGAAAAAGAAAAAGTTCACGAAATTAATCATC
Source organism: Galaxea fascicularis (assembly GCA_948470475.1). NCBI lineage: Eukaryota > Metazoa > Cnidaria > Anthozoa > Scleractinia > Euphylliidae > Galaxea > Galaxea fascicularis. The sequence goes on from OX419339.1 coordinate 30,202,996, forward strand.
AGGAAATTGTTAAGCCAACATTGCCTAATCAAAGACTTAAGTATCACAAATATCCAGAGGAAAATGTTAGGCGAATTTTCCAATTGCACTAAAGTAGAACATTACGTAATTGTTATCTCCTCGTATATCCAGACTTGAACAGATTTTTCACCGGACCCCTCCTTGGGGAAACCTAGATAATTCCACGGACAGATGTTCACGAAAAATGAACCAGTTGGCCTATCTAACGGAATTAATGACTAGTTCACTTTATATTTCCCACAGGATGCAAACAAAGTTTACCGGAAATGATCCCGTTACCGGAAAAGTCTAAAATAGTACGGCCCGAATAGTTCACGCTTCCTCTCCATTTCAATATAAATACTGCAGCTCCTTTCTGAGTTTTCCACTGCGACTCCCGTTACTCCGACACGTGTGAACGAAGCTGCAGTTTTTGTCCTGCGTCTTGAACGTGAGTGGCAACGTATATCTTTTGTCACATAATCGGAAAACCATTCAAACCACTAAGTGGTCAAGCCCATTCTCTCTCGGAGGTGCTGGCCAAGCGACCAACTATGGCGGACTCTGGTCAGTTGAAATAGTACATGTTCTTGGGAATCGTCTTCGTTCCAAAGTTCAGTAAAAATAATTAAGTAGCATTTTTACTGCAGACAGATGCGTCTCTCGCTGAAAAGTTTGGGCCGCTGGTTTCGAACGCCTTGTGTTCTCTGTGCCGGACCCCTTTGCGTATTTGCGTACGGTGTGAAAAAGGAAAACGTTTGCACATTGAAACGAAAGGCATCGAGATTGGACTGTAATTTCGGGAAATGGAACAGTATGATTCCAGCGGGGTATCTTTAATATAGCCCGAGGCACAAAGTTTTTGAAATTTTACTTCTGGTAAGCCGAGAACCTAAGTTTTAAGGTTCAACACATGTGTTGCCGTTGGTAGTTTTATTCAATGTCAGACTATCATAAGTTTACTTGCTTTTCATTTTTTTTTTGACGTGGAGAGCTTAGATAAGACGGTACAGAGACGGCTTTGTTGTATTCTAGACAATATTAAATCTTATTATATCTCTTAGAATCCTTCTTCAGCTTTAAAACGGAAACAAAATACACAATTCAACAAGATACTATGTACATTTAATACTTTGATGGATTGCCCCATACAGTGGACAGCCCCGCCAGACGGAGAATGAAACTGCGCGTATTTTGACCTCTTTAACAAATGCTTAAAATATTTATCGTTACCTTCCACAAACAAGACCGCGTTTTGACCTTAGGGCTTTCGTGGACAGGCCGTGTGAAAATCCTTCGTAGCAAAACATTAAGAGGATTATGTGCCTATTTTAGGCGGGTCAAACCATTTTGAAGGTGCAGTCGCTAAAAGCAAAGTGGGAATGCTACGCTTCAGTTTAACGTTTGCTCCAGCAGCTTTCTAGTCTAATGTTAACTTAGATCTGCACTGTACGTAAAATACATTTTAACAACGGAATTGGAACCAAATGAAATTTGGTTAATTTTAACCCTCGATTTAAGTAAATCAGCTTAAATGCAGCTAGATCTGTCATCTGATGTTCATCATCCGGTCTTCACAAACGTGCAAATCTCATCCTAAACTCCAGACGAGATGTATTTTTTTCAGTGTTAATCTTTTTTTTCCTGAAGGGTTTTATGTGGAGGTTCAGTAAATAAATTGTACCACCCACATTTTTCACGCATCATGGTGGTACATTTTAATTAAGCAGTACTAGGGCCTGTCAAACACGGCTTCTGTACATCCGGCTTGGCAATAATAACATTTGTTCGCTGGTCTTTCAAGCCCCAAACGTAAGCCTGTCGAGGAACCGACCGAATGATGACGACAAACGTACGACGTTCCTAAGCTAAAAGCCCGTGTTAACACTGGCAAACCCGGCGGGGGCTTCCCCATATAAGCTATAATATGCCGCCCCAAAGGCTATGTTTTTTTTAGCCGTTTTGGTCTGAAAACGGGTATCTATTTTGACTCTTAAATCGGGTATGGTTTTCAAGGGAACCACGAAGTCGCCAGTATAAACGGATGTTTTATCAACTCTAAATGAATAATAGTAAGAGAAGGAGGTTGTCCGAGAATGGCATTTTTTGGGCTGAAATAGGGTCAGGAATTGGTGAATTGGGCGGCACACGTCCTACCAACAATTCCGAGGAGTACCCCACCCCCGCCCCTCTCCCCGGGTCTAGCTTGTTGCATGTGTTGTAACACCGTGTTGGATTTGTTGCCAGTTGCCGGCAACTGTTGGAGTTTGCTGTTTAAACTGTCAACGCAACACGCACTTCATTAGCACGTGACATGTTCAGTGGGCCCAACAATGTTGGCTCGGTTGTTGGCCAAGAATGTTCAAGCATTTGGATGGGCAGTGATTAAAGAACCAGCGCAAAGCTGGAAAGCAATACGTGCTACGTTTTAACTACAGTACTCAAACGACCACCCCACTTATCTAAACAAGATGAGTACGGAATACTACTCAACTTTCACGAACAAACCCGGTAACAATGCGTCAATATTTTTGTGAACAAAAACGAATAAGTAAGGTCCGTTTTACAGTTTCACGCTATTTTTATATACTTTTGTTCCAGACGCTGTGTTGTATTGTTTTTTTTTTCTTGTAGAATAAAATTTACATTTTACGCTGTATCTCTTTGACACCTAAACTTGTAAAAAAGTCTATATAAAAGCGTGGTATTATTAAAAAATATTTTACAAACCCTCTTAAGCCGTGAGATATCTATATTTTAAGGAAATTTACAATTACATCGTATTCATTAGAAATTGTTAAATCGTTTAAGAACACAAAGGCCCCTCTTGGTGGGTGTATATTCGTCAGTATTTTTCCACAAAACCGTCGCATCCAAGATTTTGTATTTTCAGACAAGTCTTTAGGCAAGTGTTCATGTGAATCGAGGGCCACGGAAAACCACGAGACCAGCAAATTGTATGGAGGCTCACAGTGGGGCCAAGGTGATATATCAGGCGTGAGCAGTGACTGATTAGTAATAGGTAATAGGTAATAGGACTGAGTGGAGTCCAATTCGGTCTGTAATCATACGAGTGATATCATAATCGGACGACCGCGCAGCGGGAGTCCGATTTGTTTATCACGAGTATTATTACAGACCGAATTGGACGACACGAAGTCTTATTACCAATTAATCATAAAAATTACAATTTCCAAGAAAAGAAGAAGGAACTCGTCTGGTTTGTTGGCATAAACATTTGCGTCATAGGATAAACAAAATCACTACTGTTTTCTAAAATACTGTCATTGTTCAAGGGAAAAAATTCTTCATTTTGAAGAATGCTCCAATCCAGGAGTCTGCACACTGTTACTATGGTGATTGAGACCAAGGTTGTGATTGGTTGATTTAAACTGCAACTTTGAATGTGATTGGCTTATTGAACAGTCCGATAACAAACTGTCCAATAACAACTTGGCAAGTGAATTAGTAGAAAAGAGAAATTTGTTAAAACAATCACAATCGAGGAAATTGTAATTTTTATGATAAAAAACGAAAACAACTGAAAACGAGTAAAAATCAGGTAAAACGGAGTGATATCCATAGATGCACGTCTGTTACTGATAGCCACACTCACCAAGGATAAAACTAAAGCTAAGCGTACATAATTAATTTTTTCCTTGCACAAGTTACGCCATTTATTTCGAAAACGGCCTGTTACTAAAACGAGGTGAAATTTGCAGATGTTTCTTCCTTCATTACAGCACTTCAGCAGCTCACCAAATACAATGGTATTGTGATGTTTTGTTAAGAGAAGATAAAGAAAGAAAAAACAAAAGTGCCTTTCCTGTACAAACATGCTCACCGGTCATGTCGCCAGCTGTGTCGCCGTTAAAGGACGGCAGAATAACAAGCGTGTACACGAGCGAGCGAGTCACGCGCCGAAGATTTCAGCTCGTGCACGTGCGCGCCCGCGCGCGGCCGAGTAGACGCACTTCTCGATTTGTTAAACTAACTCTGACTGAATAAAAGGAGTTCTAGTCGTACAAAGGATTTACGGCTTCCAAAACGAGCTGCTAGACACTGGATATGGTATTATTTCACGTCATCTTATAGTTGATTGAAGCACCCTTTCCATCCCATTTAAGTTGATTCAGCAATCTCTCCGTCACCATCTTTCCTTTTGATATCACATCCCTTGGAATTATTTTCACAACAGCTTCGACCTACGATGCAAGGAGATCAAGAGGTAAGAGCGTACAGACATCGCTCTACGAAGAACAGCGAAGCTTGTACATCAAATAGAAAAAAACTGTTTTGAAGCTCACTTTCGTTCATATGCCTCTCTCGCAGGGATTGCGTTTGGGGAATCTTATTTTGATGTTTCTAAATGAAATGATTGGCCCAGATAAAAAAAAGGCAGCTTAATTAAGGTTGCCTGAAACATTTACCGAGTGAGCATACCTGAACTAAACAGCTTCCACTGAATCACCAACGCTAACAGGATGTGCTTACTATTATTGTTATTATTAGAAAAGTTCATTATCGAAAGGATGTTTGTGTCTGAGAGTTAAGGGAATTTCTTTCTTGGGGGATTTTTGGATGGGGACTTTTGAAGTTAAATTTAGAAAAATATGTATCCAGAGCGGAAAGGGAAATTCGATCATGTGGACGGCAAAAAGTCTTACAAAACTCGACGAATTCGATTACAAAAAACCAGAGGAGTCGGAGAAAAATCATTCACCACAATGCATTGCGCTTGGGAGTAATATCTTGGATTTTCGCCACATCATTTATTCAGCTCACGAGTTTGCTTAATTTACCCAAAGAGCATCGCTTGGCGAGAAAAAAATTGAACAACTACAGAAATATCAAAAAACCTGAAGAGATTTTGTCGACATGCTTCAGTGTTGACCGCCAGTTTTAAAAAATGTCGAAACAACTGTTTTACCCGTCTAAAAATCTGGTTCAGCAGATCAGTTCAATCAGATCAGGGGTGAAAAAAGTGAAAAAAGTGGAATAAAAAGTGGAATAAAATTGTTGACAGGTTAGACTCGACGGTCGAATGAGGAAGTCATATGGAACGGCCCTCTTTACCAGAAATTGTTCGTGGGAAGAGGAACACTTTCAGAGGGACGCCTCTTCTCTGTCTTTTTTCGGAATCACGACCGGAAATCGCTGTGCCCTTTGGTCATCATACCAGTCTCAATTTAACTGCAGGTTTTCAATGCTTACGCACTTACACAACAAAATGCTCAATCTTCGTCTTCTTCTACTTTGTCGGTGGATAAATTGCTTGTTCCATTTACAGGAAAATTCTTACCGGATTTTCCAAGTAAGGTTCTTATTTTTCTTCAGTAATGCTTTCCCCCCCCCCCCGGGGTTCCCCCCACCTCGAGCGACCAGAAGTCAATCCGCCTAACCTCCGTGCACAGTAAAGGCACCTTTGAGAAATTAGCAGGTTCTGTAATGACCTGGATTCCGGAAACGAACGAAAAAGTGGATATTCATGCACTTAATGATCCTCAGCTTAAACTCGAAAAACTGAACTGTATCCTCACGAAATAATTTTTCCATGTTAAACTGCAACCGATTTTTCTTGTCTCGTCAGCTTTTTACATGATCTAAAAATTGCGCAAAACAGTGGATAACGCATGCGAGCAAAAGTATTTTCTTCGCGTAAAACTTTGTTCTTTTTCATTGTTACGTGTGGGGACCAGTTCTTGACTTAGGGCATCTATAAACAACTTCCGATCTTACAAAAGACCGGATACGTTGTAAGTGTTTTATATATAGTTTATTACTCCAGACAAATGTCCGTTATATGCACGAATTGGATAAACAAAAGACTGACAAACTCTTGATCAGTCTGTCGTGCAATCATGACAAGCCGGTGTTTACACAACCGCCAAGAGGCACGAAACTGCATACGGAATGACACGCAAGCAACTTGGCTGTATTTGTTTTCGATTTGCGCGTAGCTTGAGATGAGATTCTGAGACGGAAGTTTAAGGACTCAACACTAGACTGCAGGCTGTCCCTTTCTGGAGAGTCAACAGAGCAAACCATCGACAACTCAGAGAGGCCGTAGAGAGGAGCAAGAAAAATAAATAAATAAATAAAAGGACAATTCGGAAAGGCACTCATAACAGTCTTACTACCCATGCAACAAGTCTACACATGCACTTGCGTTCACGCAGAAACATAATCTACGCTCATTACTAAAATAAATAATCAGGCTTGAACAAAACTGCGCTCGATACGGATATGCCAGAAATAACCGGGATACAACTGAGAAACAAAAAGTCCTGTGTGAACGCTATGTTACATTACTCAGTGTTTCTTCTTTTCTAAGGGTGTTATATCGCGGCGTAATATTTTACGATTACCTGTTGTTTGGCGGATAAACTGTGAAAATGTTTTGGCAAATTCTTTGGATCGACTTCTCCCGCTTTGTATATCTCTTCCAATACCAGCCTGGTTCAACAACAAAACAATACTGCGTCATACGGCTACATACAAATTGAACAACAAATAAACATGAGGTGTCTTCAGCTGCAAGGAGCCAGCGAAACAAACTGAGGACGGCTAACTACAAAGTTTTTTTTTTATTCGAAGCTACTCGAGAGACCTCGTTTTTAAGCGCACTGAAAAACTGTGAATACGCCTAAGACATCGTGTTGAATTAACGCTGGAAGAACTACAGGTTCCTTTCGAAGGGGGGCCAACTTAAACGACGAACGATGCAAAAAAAAAGAAACAGCTGAGCTTATAAAACATGAAAATCTCAATCTCATGAAAACGCTTCGTTTCCCTACGTATTCTTCCTCGGAGGAAGTTTCAAAGATTTTAAATTTGAAGACGCCCAAGAGAAGGGAATTTGTAATCACCCAGCCGGGCCGGTTCTTCAACTTTAATTTATCAAAAATTTGCGTTGGTTAGGGAGTGAGAAATATAGACATTTTACAGGGACTGGACCAACAACAGGATGCCACATTAAAAGCCTGAAAATTAACTCCACGAAGTTAAGACCAAATTTGGGAGCTTACTATAAAATTTATAGTAAGCTGCCAAATTTGGTCTTAACTCCGTGAAGTTAATGGCATCTGGCTTACTTGTAATTCTGTGAGTTCATGACTTGACTACTGATAGCCATGGTTTCCACGGGATTATAAGCCTGAAAACAGAGTTACCAGAGGTCAATTTAACAACCTGAAGGAAACCATTAGAAATATGTTTTATTTTAAAACTACTTCACTGTGGAATCGTTTAGAGTTTCTAAAAACCAAGTTTACTTCGATCAACATAAATTTGAACCTGTTTTTTTTTTTTTTTCATAACAATGGCATATGCTGAAAAAAAAAGTACTGGTTTATTAGAGGAGATGGAGGACAACAAAGGATACTGGCAGCTAATGGAACAATCCCAGAAAGAAACAAAATATATGTATGAACTGATTAAAACTGAACTTTTAAACTTCTTTTCAGATTGGATTAAGAAGCGTGGGACTGAGTGACAATCTCGAGGGAAAAACGAATTGTAAGAGAATTATTTTGTATGCTAGAAAAATTTCCATCCACCCCATCTGCGAAAGAAAATAGACAGTCCTTACGAGGATGGCAAAATATTATTTGTACCTGATGAAACCAGCCTGTAGGGATAATCAGGAGCTCTCCAGCTTCTTGTGTGAAGGAAATAGCTCTGGCTTGTCTGAACTGTGGGAACTTTCTAAAATCAGGAGTATATGCATCTATCGGACTAAAAAGTACACAAGTCAGAGAATATCTGAGTAGGGAGATAAGAGCTGCCCCTGTGAACAAGGAAATTTTCTGTAAGAAAATGTCAACAGTAGCCTATGAGCAGCTTGGGAGAAAAAGAAAAAGTATTAGTAATACAAGTTACCTGTTGTATTTCATACAGTCCAGAGGAAATCCGCATCTTTGATTTCTTCTGACAGACAACAAGTGGTCTTGGCCAGGAGGATAAAGCTGCAAGAAAGGGCAAGGATAAAATTGAATATTGTATAAATAAACAAACAGACAAACCAAAATATTATGTTGGAACCATGGGTCAGGCCATGAAAACTTGTTTTCACAGGGTGCTCGGATTAACAGGGTTTTCAAATAAGTGGGCTTTTGCAGTTCATTAAGCCACAAAAAAAGTGGTCGCACTAACAAGGTGATCGTATGGCGGGGTTCCACTGTAAATAAATAAAAATCATTAGAGTGTTGACAAGCTACAACCGAAACCTATATTATCAGTGGTCTGAATTACTATTAATACAGTCAAGCATTGTTCCATGTTCTTCCTGACACAGGCTGACCATTATGATTTGCTGTTTGCAGTGGCCTTATGGGGGTTGTAACTAGGAGCCGGTAGCCAATGGATTTCCGCCGTCTGTCATGCAGACCACTTTGCACCAATTACTTTTGCCCAACAATGCAGGAAATTGTCTTTGCGAGCTTCGTGGTCATTATAACCTGCAGGCACCTACTTGAATTCATTCATCCATCTAATTAAAATCCTAGTGAGAACCCTGCCTTAAGCCTGAGCTGGTGAGATTTGTGCAAAAAATAGCCAGGGATTCGAGTTGCTGTAGTGAAGTCGACATTCTGGTTTTATGTCAAAATAGCTTGGGGTATACCTCAAAATACGAGGGGGAAATCCCTAGCCCCTGGCCCTTAATGACATCCCTGTGCATTGCAGGTTATAATCTTTGTGAAGTTAGTCTACAGTGTAGTTTATAATGCAGTTGTAACTTGCAAAGTACCTTCCACATCTTCCTCCCTGACAAAACAGCATTTGTGCCTGTCCAGTTGTAAGGATCTGAATGATAAAGGAATATGAGGCTGAAAAATCTGATGCTAGGTAACCAAAGTACATGCTGGAGAGAGGGTGGTCTGAATGTGGATACAGATTGTAGTGAATTAAAGTCCCCCTAACCCCAAAACATTTTTTTGGCTAAAATAAATCTTTGCACCTGTTCGAAACGCATTATTTGGGGCCTTTTCTTCCTTTTTAAATAAATCCTACCTTTTTAGGGGCTTCAAAACTTACAGAAACCAAGCATTATTATTTTGATTTACAACCGAGTCAGAAGAGGAGTGGGTCTTTTCCTGATTCGATGTCACAAATCTACTTTGCGTGCATGTTTACAAAGAGTTAATTCAATACAAATTAGTTTGTGATGTCAAATCAGGAATAGACCCATGCCCAGCTTCTGACTCAGTCGTGAAACAAACGATGCTCAGTTTTAAAGCCTTTTGGTAAAAACAAAAAGGGCAAAAAATACTGCAATGCATTTTGAACAGGTCCATAGATTATATATTTGGGGTTATAGGCACTTTAATTCAAATCTAAAATTGTTTTTGGGACTGAATTTTGGAGCTTAGATCTGAAAAGAGGATTTGAAGAACCACAGTTGTAAGACGTACACCCTAGCAAAAATTCTGAAGATTACCCCAAGCCTTTCTAAAAAATTATTACAAGTCTTATGCTGGACTATTAAACAAAGAACAATAAACTTAATTTACTACAATGTCCCAAGGTGAAAATGCAAATACAAGAAAACTGGATACTGAACAACACCTATGTGAAGTGTTGACCGAGAATGAGCAGTGCCCCATAGAAGCATGGCATTCCAAGGACGGATTTCCTTCGGTAACAACTGGAAAAAGTCTTCATTTAGGTAGACCTGGTATAATACAACACAACAAAATTATTACTTAAGCTATAGCCCTTTTCCTTAGCAGACCATGTTTGTTGTGAAATATGCCATGTTTGGTAAAACATTAACATGAACGCTGTAGATACCAAAGTGGCTCTGAAAAGTTTGACTTAAACGAGGGTCTCCTATACCACTTTGAAAAATGCATTAACGCAAAAATATTGAGACTGTTCACGCATCACGGATAATTCCCAAAATTCGTTCCCATTCACAATAAAATCAATATCGGCAATCACAAATCACGAATGAATAAATAATCCTAAATCACGTTTCACGAGAAAAAAATGGTCCCAATCACGTTTCACGAAAAAAGTATAGGCCAGGACCCTCTTAAACCATAAACATCAACATGTACCTCAACACAAGAAATTTTTAGTTTTGGCTGGAATGAAATCTCAGGGCTGTGCACTAGCGGTGCTTGCCTTCTGGCAGCCAGGAAATTTAGTTTTTGCACCAAAGTTGTATGTTGAGTGCCTTACTGGATTTCAAAGGTTTAGAGATTTTGAGCACCCAACCAATTTCCTTAGAGCACAGCCTTGAAGCTAATATGGGTGTTATGAAGTCTAAGACTTAGCTGTTAAAACAGTAAAACAAAAGTAACATATATACATGGCAGGTTTTAAAATCTGACAAGAACTTTTAAGTTTTTTTTCACCAGAATGGTATCCTCAATCTATTACCATGTTCCATCAAAATGACCATGTACACGCCCTTTACAAGGGACAACAAAATGGAATTTGTAGTTGGTATTAACGTGTATGGGTCAACATAATCTGACAAATAAGTAATATGTGCAATTATTCAATTAAAATATTTCTAGACTTGAAATGAAGTGAGATCAGAGGATGACAAAAATGTACATTAAAGTCAAATAATAATTTTATTATTAAGATGTTACTCATAAGCAGGTTGACCAGCCGGTACATTACTGGCCAGTACATTATAAAACGATCTAAATTTTTATCAAATTTAGTAAATTAATACTCACAGGCTGACCCAAATGTTCTCTCAGTTCTGGATTCATTTCAATAAACAGTTCATCTTCCAAGTACGTCCATAACCGAGGTTTGCCCTCATGTGCATGCCGTGCAAACATATTTAAAGGAACTGCAAATCCTTTGGCTTCGTGCAAAGCACCCTGAAATCATGAAAGACATCACATCAAGTAAATCATTAAAACAGCTGAACTCAGAATAGATTAAAATAACTGAGTCCTGTTCAAAGTTTATTTGCCAGTTTTGAAGTTATTTTATCCGTGACAAGCCTCACAATGAATGACACTCTAATAAAGCACTCTAATAAGTGTATGTGAATGTAGATAGTTACTTTACTGCGAGGTGTACATATTACACTAAGAAAATTGAACGTGTTTAACCAATCTGATTTTTGGACTCAGTAGTCATACTTGTTAGATCTAAATGTTGATGGATCTCGCTGTTCATATTACACTGGTGAATTTGACCAGTTGTTTCTGGTTTATATATTTTATTCAATAGCACAGTGTCAGATAAAAAAAAGTCAGGACAATGTTCACACCTCAGTGGCCCTCATTGACACTCTCTTTTCACCATAGTTACTGACAAGAAAGGATTTCGTCCAACTCATGGCTCTCCATTTTCTCATAACATCTGTTATCAGGACTGGTCTAAAAAAAAAAAACATCAAATGGTATTAACATAGCAAACTAAATCAGATGAAAAAATATCAAAATTAATGTTGCAGGGAATATCATTCATTCATTCTTCAAAGAACTTTGAACCACTTAGCACAAAATATGAGCGGCCTGTTTCGGGACAAAAACAAAATTTCTCTGGGAATCTGGAGTTGTTGCCCAGAATCAGGAGACTGGGGAATTTTCTGGGAAATGTGACATACCGGTAGTTCTGGGATGTTGTAAAAAACAAAGCAAAGTTTGACATTTTATGAGAATGTCACTGAAAAAATTGGATCTCCCAAATTTCCAGGAGGAATAATATTATCATTGAAGTTACACACAGTGTTGCTCAAACAAGGTTCATTAGAGTTGTCCTCCCCCGTCCCCGCCCCCCCCTCCCGCCCCATACCCAAATGATCCTATCCAATTCTCCTTCTTAGAACAAGAATGAGGGGAACAGAAGTATTTGCATGGCTATACTACCAAAGATTTGAAAAAGCCTGTGAAACACCACTGAATTTAGGAAGGTGCAAGTTCAAATCCCACTGGGTGAAACAGCATGGTGGTTGTTTCTGGGTACCTGGGATTAACAGTTATTAAACTGAACAAACCATAACTGAAATTTCAGGTTAAGTAAATATCAGTTGCAAAGTGTTAACAATAAAATTAAAGTTTACAGATGTAATTGAAGAAGCCTTAGTTGCCATCCTTACGTGACGCAAGTGCTCACTTTATAGAATGGGTTTGAGAGAAGCTGACAAAAGAAATAGATGACAGACATTTCTTCAATCATTTTGGAGCAAAATTGGTGATGAAGAAATCTTGCTCATCCATAAGATTCTTTATTATTACATGCCAGTATCAACCTGGGATCTAAGCACCCACCTCCCCCCTCCCCCAGCCCCATGCCCCCTACCCCATTCTACCCCACCCCCTCCCCCTTTATACACACATGCACCTGCGTACCCCAGCTGGAAAAAGAGTCAAACCACAAGACAGAGAAAAGATACCTTTTGGCGTCATAGCAGTAAATAAACTCCTCGAGGCTTAAATTTGAACGGCGGTCAATGGAGAATTCGTCCCCAAAGTTACATGGAAACCCAACGTTTTCCCGATACAAAGAACTGCGTGAGCTTGAGCGCAAATTTCGCGAAAGTAATACACATAGAACACCCAGCAGCAGTAGAAGCGAAAAACAACAATATTTCCAAAAGTTTTCAGTGAGTAAGTTCTCCTTGATCTTCTGTTCATTTGCTGGCTTTACGCTCGAAGAACAAGCCACTTCCTTATAGTAAAGAGAGGAAGATTTTTTCTTCTTCTCCCGTTGTCGAACGCCTGTGCCTTTGGCCATCACAGTACCCTAACCAAAAACGTTGGACAGCCCAATTCACGTTGTTTAGTGAAATCGTAATGAGTGGATCCTTATCGATGATAAGACGATCTGTTCGCCATTTCAACTCAGCTCGTAAAAAATTTATGTTATTATTCCGAAGAGCAAATATCTCCTGTGATCTAGTCACGTGGTTTATTTCAAGACTCATGATTGGCCAATAATATCTTGCCGCGGCTGCTTATCATTCGTGCAACCATTCCCGCTTATTTTCAAACATGGCGGCTGTTTCGTCCTGAGCAGTTCAGAAGAAAGGCGCTTTGAGGACTGGGCTCACGCATCGAGGACATGCAAAGATCCACACGTATGGAACGCGAACTCAACATTCTAACCAAGGAACCTCCACCTGGAATCTCGTGCTGGCCGGTTGATGACCAGATCGACAAGCTAGAAGCAGGTTTGTTCGAATTTCGTTGTTATCACAATTTCTCTTATCACGTTTGATCCCTGAAACAAGAATGCCATATTTTTGTAACAATAATTTCCAATAAATATTAAAGAGCTGTAGCCAGGATAAAACATATAATAATCACTAAACGTCTGCAACCTTTCGATGGATAAACGAAGGTGCAAAAATGGAGTATTTTAATACCAGCAGAAATCTCAGGTTGCTTTTATAGCAACAAGCGTTTTCTTTGATTCAGGAGATCTTAGAAGTAGGTATCATTAGCTTGGATTTTTCCAAACGAAGAGGTAATTTTACCAGATACAAAATACTCATGTGCTAAAGTAAAACGCTGACAAGCAGAAATTTTGTAAGCAATGTGCTGAGGTAAACAAGATGCTGTTTTTATCTAAACAACAGTATTTTAACAGTGTAGATGCTGAAAATGAGAATGACCAACATTCTCTTTTCAAAACTGTTTCTACAGTGTAATTTGCTCTATGCTAAACAGAACCTACAGTATCCTCCTAGTTCTGATGATACTTGCCTGGCTAATTCTTTTATTCAGTTTTTCACTGATAAAATAAAGGGCATTAGACAGGGTTTTTCATCTGTTCCTGACACTGCTCTATCGCAACTAGATATTATCACCTGCTCATCTGCTTTTTGTTGTTTTAAGGCAGTGAGCGAAGATGTTTTACACCTAATAGGGTCGTCGGTGAAATCGTGCAGTCTTGATCCAATTCCTGCCTCTCTTTTGTTAAAGTGTCTTGATTCTCTTTTACCTACTTTGGTGAGAATTATCAACCTCTCTCTGTCTGAAGGTGTGTTTCCTGATTCTCTTAAAGTGGCTAAACTCACTCCTATTCTTTAAAAAGCTAATGCTGATCATGAAGTTTTTTTCAAATTTCCGTCCTGTTTCAAATCTTCAGTTTTTATCTTAACTGATTGAAAAGGCTGTTGCATATCAGCTTAATTGTTATCTTGCTGAACATGATCTGCATGATTTGTTTCAGTCGGCGTATAAAGCTAGGCACAGCACTGAAACGGCTTTGGTACGTATCTATAATGACATCCTTCAATCTGTGGATGCTGGCAACTGTGTCATTCGGATTTTTCTTGATATGTCAGCTGCATTTGATACAGTTTTCATGATGTCTTACTTGATAGACTTGCTAATCGTTTTGGTGTTAGGGATGTTGTTCTAAGCTGGTTTAGTTCGTACCTCACGAATAGGAAGCAATTTGTTGGTATCAATGAGTCTTCCTCGTGCCTTGTCAACCTTTATGTCGGAGTGCCACAGGGCTCAGTACTAGGGCCTCTTCTTTACTTGCTATATACCTCTCCATTAGCTGACGTTGTTAAGCATCATAATGTCAGTTATCATTTTTATGCTGATGATTCTCAGTTGTATTTGTCGTTTAAGGGTAACCAACAGCTTGTACAATCAAGACAGTCTTTGGAGCAATGTCTCACTGATATTTTATCGTGGATGCTTGCTAATGGCTTGAAGCTAAATCATGATAAGACAGAGCTGATGTGCATCCACTCTAGATTTCTTAGTCGCCCTCCATTGGATGAGATTGTAGTTTGTGGTGAAACTATTGTCCCTTGTATTTCTGCTGTTAATCTTGGTGTAGTTTTCGATGAATGCATGACTGGGGAACTTCAAGTCAGCAAGATTTGCAAGTCGTCCTATTTTCATTTAAGAAATCTGTCTTCTATTAGGAAATATCTTACTACTAATGCTGCTCATACTATTGTTCATGCTCTCATTTCTTCTAGACTTGATTACTGTAATGCTCTTCTTTATGGGCTCCCTACATATCTTGTTGACAGGCTATACAACACGTTCAAAATTCTGCTGTTCATGCTGTCACTTTTACAAGGAAGTTTGATCACATCACCCCTGTGTTGATTAATCTTCATTGGCTTCCTGTATACTATAGGGTTATCTTCAAGTTGCTTTTACTCACTTATAAGGCCTTAAATGGTCTGGCTCCTTGCTATCTGTCTGATCTTCTTTCCTATCATTCCTCTTGCTACTCTCTTTGCTCTGTTACAAATTATCTATTTGTTGAACCTAGAGCTAAGCTTACCACTTACGGTTTTCGGTCCTTTTCATTCGCTGCTCCAAGACTTTGGAATAGGTTACCTTCAGATATTTGTTCTTGCTCCTCAGTTGCTACATGTAGTTTTAAGAGCAGACTAAAAACATTCCTCTTTACACTGTTTCTTGATAATAGGAAATTTAATTAGTTATTTCATTTTTCTTTTAATCATTTTTGTTTTTATCGACTCATTTGATATTTCTTCCATCATTTGTTTCTATCATTTTCATTTTAATAATTGTTGTTTGAAATAATAATAATAATATTTTATAGTTTGTTTACAGAATTAATAATATTTATTGTATAATAATTTCCATAGAATTAATTTTAATGTTTTTAGATTGTCTTATTGTGAATTACTGTAAATTGTAATCTGTAAAGCGCCATGGACAGCGATATGTGGATATGAGCGCTATATATATAAATACCCGGTAAATAAAGTTAAGTTAAGGTAAAATAAAGTTAACATGTGTGCTAATAAATTCTCTGATTCTTATTTTGCCTTTCAGAAATTCAAGGTTCTGAAGGTACACCTTACAGTGGGGGATCTTTTAGACTTGAAATACAAGTTCCTGAAAGGTACGAACTTCTAGACAAAAATTTGAATATACACAGGGTCCAAAGCCCATGGGAAAGTAATTAATTTAGTAAAATACGTTTCCAAAACTGAAAAGTACTTTCACGTGATAAAAGTGGCCGGCTACAGCTAGTGGACCTTACAGGAAAAAAATCCAAATTTATGACTGTTCCTTTAACCATGTGAGAGTCAGTCCCTGCCATCAATTAAGAGGTGGCAGCAGCCCCTGCACTTTGAAACTGCTCTGCAGGTCCAGACATTGCCATTGTAACTTGACATTATTCTATTATGAAACAATATTAGGCAAGAGGCGAAACGTCATTTAACTTTGCTAAAAGTTGGTTTAAATGTTTTATCGGTGTCAAAACATTCACCCTACAAGAAAGGTTCACCAATAATTTATTGTCATCTACTAACATGTGCTGAATGTTCTAACTTTGTTGAAGCAGCCAAATGTTGCATAGCATCGTTAGTACACTAAATTTTAGTGAGGGCTTGAACAAGATTAGAATTAACAAGTGAAGCTGTAAATTGTCCCAATTTAAGATCCTATTCTCTACCCCATTTTAATAATGCCTGTTACCCTTACAAGATCACAACACAGGACTTTTAGCAGGGGTTTCAAAATGACTTGAAGTAGGCATCAGACTCTGGAAAAATAGGTGGCTGTGACAAGTGAGGGGCCACAAGGCCCGGGCTGATTGCTACAGGTGTGTGACAAGAGTAACCAGCTACGTGTAACCAAGTAGTCGGCGGAACTCCAGCGGTTGCCAGATTGTTTTGAAACCACTGACTTTTAGTTATTTTGAGCAATAAAGCCCATGTATGCAGGTTAACCCTTAAATCTCTAACAGTGATCAGCGCCTACAAGTTTTTGGCAAGATTTCCACACAGCACTATACATTATTATACATGCATGCATTTTGTGACTCAAACTCTATTAGTTTTTGGAACAGGGTTTGTATGACATTGTTGCATGCATATTAATGATTGTATGGGGCTGTGTGGAAATTCTCCTACAGTATCATCATTTCAGCTAACATACAGGTTATGAGAAAAAAGGAAATGATCATTGAACATGTGAAATATATGTCTTGAAGTTTAACCAAATTCTCTCAACTAGTAGAATAAAAATACTAATGTGGTCATGAATTACGGTAAAATACACTAAAATATTAAAAGGCAGAGCTTTTACCACTCAACGGCATTGTCAGTGACGGAGGAACATGAGGAACACAAGAAGACCAGTTAAGAAAATATAAAGAGATACCAGGTTTACTATGACGTGATTTGTGTCTACCCAAAATCTCATGTCACAAGATTTTCAATTTAGTGTATGAGAATATAAAATTTGAAATGTGTCCAGATACCCTCTCAATCATTGGTCAGTAGTAAGTTTCCATCAAAACCTCTGGTCAACCTGGTCTTGAGAATTACTCCAGGATAGGTGGAGACACAGATACTGTAACAATATAATTAATTTTCACAAGTTTATTGCCTGCATGGGATATAACTTACGGTGTAAATTTGTTGGTTTGTTGATTATTTGCAGATATCCATTCTACCCTCCTAAAGTGCAATTTGTGACAAAAATTTATCACCCTAATATTGATGGAAATGGGCGTATCTGTCTTGATACTCTTCAGATGCCTCCAAAGGTAAACACAAATGATATCACTGGTATTTGAACATTTTCATGTTAATGTTATCCTATTCAAAAGTTCTTATTTTTACTTAAGTGCACACCACAATCAAGCATTTGTCACACTAGACTATGTATCACCATAATTCAAAATATTGAAAGGGTTATCAATTTTGCTGCTTTTACTCTCAAATAGATTATCTTTTAATTATTGATTCTAGATTATTATAATGTGTATATGTTAACGCATTGAATGTGTAACCTTCTGTGCAGGAGGTAGTCTTACAGCAGTTCACAAAATGAAGCAATTTGTCTTGATCAGGTTCATAAAAAATTAAGGCTTCAGATTTAAATGTGCTCAGCTGAACCTCCTTACCAAAGCCTTGAATTCATGCATACACCTGCACTAGGTTTCTGACCAAATTTTGAAAATGTCTGGCCAATTTCAAATTGTGATCAGACATGATGTCCAAAATTTTCAAAAATTCTACATATTGAATTACATTATGCTATAATTGTCTGGTCAAATAGGTAAAATTAATGGCTGACCAAATGTAAGAGTTGAAAGAAATAATGTCCTGGTATCAGAAAAAAAAATATTTCCAGCACTCTATTGTGACCTTGAATGGCATGAGTTCCTGGTCAACAGGGCACTGGCTTGGCATTAATTTGATAATGCTTTAAACAGCTGAACAAATTGTCCATTTTATGTTATTATATTGTAAAGTTGAAGTGTTGATTACTTTTGTCAGGGAGCATGGAAGCCAGCATTGAACATTTCAACAGTGCTTACATCCATACAACTTTTGATGGCAGAACCTAACCCGGATGATCCACTTGTGGCTGAAATAGTAATGGCTTTTTTTAAATTCCATTTATTTTTTTACATTTGTATTGTTTTCAAAGTTACCAATGACAGGGCGCAAATGGCTAACAGCAGGTACCAGTCATATTACATCTGGTGAAACATATTTTTGCTCAGACGCAGCCTATCAATGGTCGGTCAAATTTGAACAGTCTTAATTCTTGCTACAGTTGCATCATTGAATGATTATACTTTTCAGAAGCATGAATAATGTCCCTCATGATGATCAAAATAGCTCAAAATTAAATTTTCTTATAAAGTCCAAATGACCAGGCAACATGTCAAATCCAAGAATTCGTCTGGTCAATACCCAATTCTGATTGGACATTGTCCATTGACCGCCATTATTTTGAACCCTGAATGATAGAATACACGTACAGCTTCATGCAGATTTGATGTTGGTTATTTGAGTTTGATCTGTGTAACGTTGCATTGTTTTCTTAGCCATTTTTCTTCAAACTGTCTTTCCCTACTGTAGTTCTAAGGGGGGGGGGGGGGGGGGGGGGCTAATGGAGAGTTGACATGGCCTTACAGTCTCATGATTTATCTTCCCAGTGAGGGGTGATAAACCATGATGGTGTACATGGCATATGCAACCACTAGCTTAGTTGTCACATACCTGTACTCTGTTTTGGTGCTCATGCAATAATCCTGGCCACAAGCAGTCTTGCAAGGTGACCTCAATGATGGCAGCATAATGAGACTAGAGGAGGGAAGTGAATATCTCATACTCACCTCTTACCTCATTCAGATTCATTGTGAGCCATTTAAGGTAGCTCACACTGGTTTCCAGCACTTTTACTTAGTGCTGGAAACAACACTTGGGCATCAGACATTGTTTGACCAAATTTTGAAAATGTCCGGCCAATTTCACATTATTATCGGACATGTCAATATCAGAGCATGATAACCATTCAAACAAATTTAATGTCCGGTCAAATCGGTAAAATGTTTGGCCAAAACGAAGATTTGAAAGGACACATGTCCTAGTTAAAGAACAAAAATTATTTCCAGCAGTTGGGTTGATCATTACTACCAATCTTTATGCAACACTACCTTTATGGTGGCAAACAAATTCCCAATCATTGGGAAACAAGTTACAAAAAGTTTTTTTTTTTTTACCAAAGCAATAAGCACCCTTATTTTAGCTTTAAGTGACAATAGTTACAAAAATAAGCTTCATGACCCCCAATATTTATTGTCAGGAAAAAATAAGCATAATGATTGAAAGACAACTTTTTTCAAAGTTAAAAAATGGGAGGAGTGGATTCAGAGCCACCTTGACATGGATAGGAATTGTCCATTGAAGTACAAGAGCTACAAAGTTCTGGAAACCTGTATGAGCCACCTTAATCTCAATTTTATGTAGGTCCAAGATGTGTTCTCTATCTGGTGGATCACTGTGTATGCACATCTCAGGTTACACCACTTACATGTAACCTTAGTTTCATCCATTACTCTCTTCCTTTTCTTGCTATTTTTCTCTAGTGCCTGTAACCCATAATCCCTCCACCTGGCATTTTCTTTATTATTTTCTTAAGTACTGTTTTCCATATTTACAACATGTATCCCACTGTTTTGTAACTACGATCTTAATTGGATTGTAGTTTACTGTAAGAAACAACGTTTACAAATCATATACCTATCATTATATGGAAAACTAAATTAACTACAAGCTAATTCAAAAGTTGACAAAGGTCACTGCTAACTTCTTTCTCTAGTCTGACGAATTCAAATACAACAAGCCACAGTTTCTTCAAAAAGCAGAAGAATGTACTCAGAAATATGCAACAGGTCACAAAATAATGGCTGCTTCAGGAAAGGTAACATTAACATATTATTTTTTTTTGTAGTAAACAACAGAATACATGACTGTATATCCCATTTCATTTGCTACTTGTTGTTTGAGTGCTCACAGCCTTGAGCTTAGGCCTGATTCAGATGCCATACTTTTTGTGTACTTAATTCAGTGAATTAGGTTTGGCTCATGAAAAGTACATCTCAACCAGGCCTTAGCTGTTAAAACAGTCCCAATTTGTTTCGTTTGAGGAGCCACAGGAAGCCAAGAAGTTTCATTACAGGCCTATATATCATGAATTTAAAACCACTGAATGACTGATTTTTCTTTTTTGGGAGGATTCTACAATTGGTGCCCATAAAGAGCATACTGAAAGCAGTGACTCAGATGACAACAGCAGCGATGAAGAAAATGCTGAAAACAATCCCCCCACCCACCCCTCTCATAGTATGAAGAGGGGCTCAGCTGCACCCACCCCTAGGGAATCTAAAGTACTTAAGCAAAATAACATGTAATATGAAAATGTACAGGATTGATTTTGGTCATTTCAATCACATTATAAATAGTATACATTAACTACTGAAGGGAAATAAATGCTGCTTGACTGAATCTGAGATCTAAATTTTGTTTGAGAAACCTACAATCAGGACTGTGCTCTAGCAGCACCTGGTTGTCCCTGGTGACTTACCCTTGCTTTGGGTGACCAGGAAATATTTGTTTTAGCACCAAACCTAAACCCTGCAGGGTTGCCACGGTCAGGGAAAAGTCAGGGAAAAACATATTTTTTTCAAGGTCAGGGAAAAGTCAGGGAATTTCTAAATTCCACCTGAAGTCAGTGAAAAGTCAGAGAATTTTACATTTGGCTAGCCATTTGGTTTTGGAAAGAGATTCTTTGGTAGTAAAGGTGTTTTCGTTTCAAAAAATCCTTCACAGGAATTGATTTCTTTGGCTTCATTGCTGGCTATATTGCCTTAGGATTTGCCCCTGATGATCAGTGGAAACTGGTCTTTGGTCAGTGAAAAGTCAGGGAATTTTTTCTATCCCAATGAGTGGCAACCCTGCCCTGGATTTCAAGAGTTTAGAGATTTTGGGTGCCTAACTACGTTTCTTAGAGCACAGCCTTGTACAATCAAGCCTCCCCATTTGCCCTGCAATCTTTTCTACTCATACACCACATTCCAGTATTTTGGAATTCCTTCTCTTTGTTGCCCCGCCCACCCTCTCTTAAGACCAATTATTTTCCTTGACACCTACCCATTTAACAAAGAGAACTAGTATTCTGATAAACTGCTTTGTTGTAGTTGTTAGTTTGGAAAGCATGGCATGACTACCCAAAGGATGGCTCCATAGGGGAGTGGAGTGGTGGTGAGAGGGGGTGGGGATGCTACCCTTGGTGTTTTCTTACCTCATCAAGAAATGACAAAGTAGCCCTTGTGGAATGTGGACTTATGAATCCACGTTATTACTACTGTGCACAGGTGTTCCATCTGTTTTCACTAACTTTCTTGTGAATTGGCAAACTTTCATTTCTCGTGCTCTCATCAAGTCAAGCCCTCTCAGGGAAATACGCAGGAGTCTTGGAGCATTCACAACTTGCACAATACCATAATGCAATCTGTTTCGGGGGGTTCTTTACATAAAAACAATACAAGTTATTTACTCTTGGGACTGTATCATGCTTCAGTGAACAGGATATCCATTGTTATAATGCAAATAACCCCCCAAGATGAACGGTATTATGGGATTTGTGCAAGTAGTGTATGGGACTATATTTTTGTTTTTTTGGGGACCAATAAAGCATTTTGCTAATGATCGTTCCAAGTAAATTGTGGGTAGATCCAGTCCTTTGTGGGGGCAAACGGTCAAAATCAGAATTTCTCATTACGTCTTTAAATGGCCGTTTGCCCCCACAAAGGACTGGATCTACCCACAATTCACTCGGAACTGATCATTGGCAAAATGGCGTATTTCGTTTCTGGAATGGACGGAATGTAATGAAGCTAAGCTATCGGGAGCAGCAGAAGGTTTACTCAGAATATGAAGAATATGCGTTTGTTTTGGAAAACGTTTGTCGGGAAATAATGCGCGACCCGCCAAGCTCGTGACCATTCACAGGTTTATGACTAGTTCGGTCCAGACTATTCTGAGCGCTGTTCTCAGGTCACTTCTACCAAAAGTATTCCGTTTTCAGAAAATGAGTCTTGGAAAACCCCATTCCACTTATTCTCTCATTCCTAAACTGGAATAGGAATAAGCAGAATGGTCCCGAAAATGCGCCCTCTTGTGACGTCAAGGCCTCTCTGGCCTCTGCAAACGGTCGCAACATTGCTGGCCAACAATGCTGGACCAAGCAATGTTGCAATCTTTTGCAGGGACATTTAGACGTTCAGAGCACCTTCCTTTATGAATTATGACCACACATACACACAAAATGATATTTAAAATACTTTAATTTCCTCCAATAAATTAGAACGACGTCACGTTACTAAATATCGAAAGTACATGACTAAAATCTTGTCTGTGTACACTGTCCTGTGTTTTTATAAAGGAAACAAAAAATTCACTAAGCAAGAAAGGTGCTAATTTTCTCTTTTCCCTAACGTTCCCCTAAGCTAGATGTAAAAATGAATGCGGAGAGCCAAGCTGTGATGTGAAAATGAGTAAAACGAAGTGAGCGAGGGAAAGGTCGGCTGGATGAAAATTAACGCCTTGAAGTGGCTAACTTTAGCTTCGTCAAGGTTGTCATTTTCCTAAATTCCGGTACGATTGCCCAGCTTTAACAACAAAACAATTTTCGTTGAATTTTTCTTTCTAAATTTTGCTTTGTTATTCCGTCATCTTTGTATGATGTGTCGCATTTGCAAAACAGTTTGCGTTGAGTCTCGCAAACGTGGAAAAGCGTATAAACAGTTAAATCCAACTGACCCTTCCCTGAAACCTTACTCGCTGTTTTGAGCGTAAAACTGAAATCTTTCATGGGTTATCAAATATCTTTTCAGTTCACAGTCAAATTGTTCGCGAGCGACGAGATCTGTCAAACACAATCAGTTGTTTCTCACACTCCGACAGAACGTGACAGACGAGCTAGCAAAACAATAATAAAGCTTTTCTACTGGGGTTTTCCTACAGTTTTTTAACCTACAGTTGAGAGACCGCTGACGGACTCCGCAGAAATTTCACTGATCGTCTGAGAGACGAACCATAACATCCATTCAGTTTGGCAAAACCAGTAACTCAGCAAACAAATTGTCGAGCAATGTTAATAAATAGAGGTTCTGAGTTCTGAGATTTCTCAGCTTGAACTTCATTCAAGAACAGTTAAGCGTTTTATATTATTCTGTACCGAAGTACAACCCAACCCATTTGCCACTATATCACAACAATCTGTCTTTTTCCACAATCTGTCTTTGTGTTTTTCCACATAAATAGAGTATCCTTATTTCTTTTAAATAAAACAGTTATTTTAACTTAAATTAGCAACATTCTTGTCTTCTTTTTCCACGCAAGTATACAATCTCGAATCTCAGTTATTTCAAAATGGTAGGATGAGCTGGCTTTCAACGCCCCCAGCAGTACTGCCAGGAGGCGCTGTTCATTGTGCGTCACACAGAGGTTCTTACTTGAAAATCTTGATGAAATCCTATGTGTGCATTGAAATAACAACGGCAAATGACTGCTGGCTAATCTCAAATTTCTTGATATCTACAAAACAATTTTCCGACCATTTCCTGCCTACGAGAGCTACTTCTAGCTGGTTTTCGAGCAGAGCTTTCGGAATCTCTTTATGGACTGATCTTATCGACGAAAGTTTCCTTAAAATTCGTCAGTAAAAAGACGAACAGACTGCGACTGGAGCTTCGTTGAGGAGTTAATCTCTGATCTAGAAGCTAGTTCTTGAAGCCTGTGGAATAGAAATCCACATAGTTATCCTTTAAAAACCGAAGTTACTGCAATCTCTCAAGCTGCATTACTCTTTTGCGGACTGATTCACAACACACACAGTCACACACATATAACGGGGGGTGACAACTCTAACAAACGTTTGAACAACACTATGAGAAAGTCCTTCTGGAAATTTGAAAGATCAGTCCTCCGATTTTTTCGGTGACACTCGTAAAAATGTCAAACTTCGCTCATCTTTTTCTACAATATCCCAGAGCTATGTGACATTTCCCAGAAGAATTCCCCAGTCTCCCGAGAAATTTCGTTTTTCTCCCGGCCGAAACAGGACTTCATAGGGTTGTCACTGCCCGTCATATAAACAGAGATACAACTTCTACAGCACGCAAACGTACATATCCTGAAAATTTCAAGAAACACACTAACCACGTATCGCGCTACCTCCTTTGATTACTTGCAGCATTTCTTTTTGGTGGGTTTGTCGTGGACAAGATTAAGAACGCTCTGCATTAATTCGTCCTCTCGAACTTGTAACATTCTAAATAAAGAATGTTGACAATTAGTACAATTCGGTCCGAGAAATGAAGCAAGGAAAAATACAGTGAGCTAAATCGATCACAGTCAATCCACTAACGGCGGAGAAACAGCGTTTATCCCCAGAATAAATCCATCTGTCCTATCATGAGACCTCAGTCATCAAAACGAATCAGAGATTTACTTACTTAGAGAATTCTGCCATAGATTCCTGGATATTGAAGCCTGTTTTAGCGCTTGTTTCTGTATACAAGGCTTTATATTCCTGTCAACCAAATTGAGGTAACAAGGAGTCAATCGATCGATGAACACACCAGTCAGTCGATAGGTCGGTCGATTAATCAGTCAAGTAATCCTTTGAAGTGATTCTACGAATACCTAATTATTACCCTCCTTCTAATCGAGGGTAAAAGACAAAAGGCCAAAATTACGTATACAGCGGAAGTTACGCAAATGTGATGTGCCTTATAAAACTAAAGGGGAGGCTGCCATTGGGACTGTTTTGAACTGTTTGGGGAGCTGAACTGCACTGCAACTGCAATTCGACTAAAGGTAAACTGCAAAAAACTGTAAAAAGACCGCGGAGTTTGGGACGTCACAAACGAAGAGAACTTAAAACTGAGCTGAGCTAAGTGGAACTGTATAGCGTCGTCTAACCTACCTCAGCTAATCTCTTGCCATCTTCAATCCTAACTGGTCGCTCGCTGTCTCCTTCGATAAGATCAGTCTTGTTTCCAACAATCATAATCGCGGTGCCATCATCCGTTCCTTCCTACACAAATCAATCAGTCAACCAATCAACCAATCAATCAGTCAGTCAGTCAGCCAGTCAGTAAATCAATCAAGCAACCAGTAAGTCAATCAGTCAATCAATCAATCAATCAATCAATCAATCAATCAACCAATCAATCAATCAAAAAAGTTTACCTCCACGCTTATCATCCAGTTTTTGATGTTTAAGAACGACGTTTCCATGGTGACATCATAAAACACGATAACACCGTCTGCCTTCCTGAAGTATTGCTTTGTAATGCTTCGGAATCTGTTGCGAGAAAAATAGGACACGTGCTATTAATTCGAATTTTTTGAAGAGAAAGCTGGGGAAAATAAACGTTATTTCAAGAAATAATATCACGGCGGATATTTAATTATTTGTTTCTTGGCGAGTAATTGTGAACTCGAAATTGCAAAACTATTTGTTGGGTGAACGCTGCACTGCTGATTTGATGTATGGACGCGTGTTGGCTTACTGAGAACAAAACCCTGAAGGAAGAGGAAATAAAGACAACAAAGCAAGTCGGCGATTTGCGCGACAACAGGGATAAAAGACGACTCTTTTCCACTGTATGACTCTGTCAGGTTCTGGTGCGGACCGCCATCTAACTTTGTTTCGGATCTCTTCAGTGTTTGAAGACAAAATGTAACCTCTGGTCTCCTAAAGTTTCGATTTATTTGTGCCTTAACTTTACCTTTCCTGGCCAGCGGTGTCCCAAAGCTGTAATGCAATACACCTGCCGTCAATATTCACGGTTTTTATTTGAAAATCGACACCTAATAACAACAAAAGCAATAATTAATATCAGTGACTTCCGAGGGGAGCTAAGTAAAGTACGGCATCAACTTACGTTGACTCGCTAACCCCTCCCCCCTCCACCCCACATGTAACTTGTTTCAACTTCCGCTGGGATCCACCCCCCCGCCACTGTTTTGTTTTATACTCCCATAACCGTAGGTAATCCCTGAAGATGCAAATAGTCACTGTCAACTGAACTTCATTGATAATGGAAGGGTCAGGTGTTCTGGTCGGCCAGGTGGTCCTTATAATGGGCAACTTGACTGCTTACCAAAGACAACCCTAAGAATTCGCCTGAGTCAAACAATACTTATTTAATTGATTTACCTATCGTTGCAGTGAAGGAAGGTTTCCAAGCGTCGTGACAAAACCGGTGAATAAAACTGGATTTTCCAACACCTGAGTCACCGACAAATACTACTTTGAAAACTCTCTCTGGCGCTGAAGGTTCGCTTATGGCGGACACACCAGCTTCACTCATGTCCTGCTGTGGAGTGCGAAAAAAATGCACAAAAGCTTTTCTCAATAACACATTATAGCAAAAATACAGTCAAAATTGTGAAAAAATACTGGTTCGAATTATCTCGATATCCCAACAAATCCGAAGAGAATGAACAAAATGTTGAAAACTGCACAATTTCGTCTGTGCATCTAGCTCAGCCCTACCCATCTACTTGGTAAAACTAAAAAACCTGCCTAACTTGTTAATAGGTTGCATTCTTCGCAAGAGACAATGTAACAGGAACTGGCGGTACAGGATTGCCGCACAATTTCGACACTAGGCGGGTATTCCAACTAACTGCGTCAGATAGTGCGGTGTCCACATCATGATGAAATCACTACGGTTTACAGAGAATTTACCGATAGTAGGGAAGTCACAAACACCACGAAAAGCACCCTTGAAAGGAATACAGAGCTTTATATAACTTACTGATCCTACGCGACACATTTCGTTGTCCTTCCCGACTGGCGCTCCGCGCGGTGATGGAGGTCTTTCGTCAGAAGCGCTTCCATTCTCGTCGCTCAACTCTTCAGAAAATGACATGTCAGATTCCTCTCGAACTTCTTTTAACCTGCCGCGACCTAAACAAGTTTCAAACAAGTTCGATGTAAGAGTGTACTCAAACAATGTGCAAGGTAGACGCAAAGAGGATGAAAGAGGGTAAGTAACGCGGATTTGGAATCCACAGTTTTCCATTGGCTTTGAACATAAACCGTGGAAGGTTAGAAGCTCTAATCGAAATTGTGCTTTCGCATTTAACATTCGCCTCAACCCGCCTCCCACGCCATTCAGAATTCTCATTCTTTTCTTCGGCAGGAAACTCTACTAGCAGAATATGAGCACGGTATGTGCTGCGTAGGTTAGATTGCGAACTGACTGGAATCCAATATCACCCTAATAGTGGGCCCTCGGAAATTCTCAATCTGATTCTGTTTTGACTGATGCAAAGTGACTGCTTCGCACAATATAAGCATCTAGTTCTTAGCGCTACTAGACCACGTTTCCTAAGATGCCGGTGTATCACAACCCACCAATAGTTCCAACCACATCAAACCGCTCAAATCCGATGAAAGCTGTTATATTGGCTACGAGTGATTTCATTTGCCCCGGATAGAACCCAATAACAAACTTCGCTAATCAGTTCCATTTGAGAAAATTTGATTGTGTACTATATAGCGTTGTGCAGTGGAGCGGTTTTTAAATTGAGTGTCGAAAGTAAATTGCGTTTGCTTTGGTTTTACATTCCTTCACTCTGTGATTGGCCAGCAAAACTCGCGCCACTTTTTTAACCAATGAAAACCAAAGCCAAAACCAATCGCGATTTCCACGCGCGTACTTTCCCGCGCTTTTCGCCGGTCACATGCAATTGCTTCGAATTCTGATTGGCTCATTGCACTGTTTCGGTCTGCTGTGATTGGCTGAAGTTATTGCTTTGGGTTTGGATTTACGACACTCCATTGAAAACTGTTCTGAGTTGCAGTAGAAAACACTGGCTTACTAACCTGGCCCTCTAGATATCAATTCCGCTTTTCGCGTTCTAAACACATCTTCTTCGAGTTCCTCATCGCTCACCGTCATTCTTTGATCTTCTTCCGCAGCAACTTCTAAACACAGATCGGGTATCAATTATTTACGAGCAATTTTCATCGTTAAACCTTCCCAATTTTGCACGAACTGTGGACTAACTTTTTAATCACCGCTCCTTTGTGTGCGATACACTGGTTTTCCGACAAGTTAATCACCCCTTTTCGGGAGTCAACAAGGCAATACCAGCTTACCTCTCGGTTGAACGACGGACATTATTTTTTTAGCCCACGCTGGTTGCTCCATTTCTTCTGCTTTCTCGTATGATATAATCTCAAGCGTTGGATCACCCTCAAATTCAGCTTCGTCTTCTTCTTGTATTGAGCCGTGAAGAGAAACAGACCTAACAGAGGGCAACGAGTAACAAGGATTGTTATCAAGCCAACAGCAAAAATCTTAGAGCTGATTAGTTCAATCAGGGAAACGCTCAATTAAGCTTACTCGGTATTAGTCTTCAACGTTTGCAAAATTTCTCTAAGATACCCGTAGTTTTTGTAAAGTCTCAGGAGTTCCACTTGTATATGCTCAGTTTTTTAAGTGCATGCAGTGAGCTTCTCTAACATACAATTATTTCAATTAATGTTGTCGGAAGACCTACGCGACGAGCCCGAAGAGTAATCTGGGTAATATGTCCACAAATGTTATAAACTCAGCTTCATTCACCACCATGGATACAACTCACAGAGGCAAACGTTTACGAGTGTTTCCTTCCATCCTATGGTGCTAACAACGCGAAAATGTAGCCGAATAGTAAATATTTACAAATACCCATGTCCCCTCTCGGTCTTGTCTTGTAAGCTTCACGCTTGAAAATCTCGACAACGTTAAACGAAATAGCTGTATACGGTGACTCCCAAAATGTATCTAGGGTTCCCCAATGTATTCGGAATTTTTGTTGCTAGTTGTAATGGTCCAACCGCTTTGAATAATACCGCTTTTCCAGTATGATTAGCACAAAGTATGGCCATCTCTTTACCTCTACCCCAAAGTCCACACCCTCATAACCCCCTCTTCTTTAACTCGCTATTTATTTCTAACGTTTTACCAATGATGTGGTAATCCCCTTTTTCAATTTTAAAAAGTTTTATTATAGCATATGACTTAGAGTTTAGAGGTTTAGATATGCGTGCGGATTGGCGTGTTTTTACAGTCAAACCTTCCACGTGTTAGTCTAAGGACAGCTGCTTTTAAAAATGAAGAGTTTGTAACCGTAGAAAGTCGAGTGAAAATCAAGCTCTAAATGTGAAAACGGTTTACTCACAGCATGCATGTTATGTATTTGGTCACCAATCGTTCTTTGTTAGTTAAAGATATTCACAAGTTAAAGAATTTTTATCACTCTCGTTACTCAACTACTTAGGGATCTATTGTTATTGTTAGAGGTTAAGAGGGAATTAGCTGCTCATATAACTTACCCCTCACTGCTGTTTGAGCCAAAATAAGAGGACATCACAGAGCCCTGTTTCTTCATGTCACGACGTTTAGAACGCCTTCTGGCTCGACTACCATCACTTGAAGAAAGGTTTAAGGTAGTTTATTAGGCTCCATTTCCGACGTTCACCCGCGTTCGATTTTCCTCCCGAGAGGGAGGTGCTGAGATTTAGTTGGGGGCTGGGGGTGGGGAAGGGGGGACTGGGAGGAGGGAGTCGTTGGCGCGTTCCCGGAGAGCGGAGAGTCTGAGGTTTACAAGAGGCAAGTGGTAATTGATCAATTTGCATGTTATAAATTGTCTTCAACGCCCGTTTAAACGGTTTATGCGTCTAACACTTTGTTGAACCAAATATTGGGTGCGTTTGAACAGGTGGTCTAAAATCGTGTTGAAAGCGTAAAAAATGTTGAAAGCTTGTTGAAAGCGCGTTGAATCAAGTTTGAATCGGTGTAAACTTTCATTCAACATCGATTTCTTGAAAATGTTGAATTGTGTTGAAGCCGTTTGAACACTTCTGTTCAACAATAGTAGAATACACGCAATGTTCCCATCAGGCCGCAAAAGTCAATATGGCGTCTATCGTTTGCGTAAACAGTGAAGACGTTGGCACAATGTTGGAACCGTTTGAACGGGCCTCTGCACAACTTTATTTTTGCACCTAACATTTGACCAACATCCCGGCGTTCAACTTTTGTTGAACAAATGTTGGTCAAATGTTGAAACCGTTTAAACGGGCCTCAAGTTTTCTCTCAGTACTCTGAAGGCCGAGATTCAACCGCGTTAAAGTTTCTTTAAGTTATTTTCATTTTGTAATGGAACCAAAAACCTACGGCTTACTCCTTCAAAAACGCTGTAAGGACATCAGTGATTTTATGTTAAGTTAACCGAAATATCAGACTCTTTAAGCCAAAATTCTCTTTTAAAGGTTTTGATTATTACATGGTTATCATGTTTAAGCTTGTTCGCCGAACAGCTTTAAAATGACGCTGACTGATTTCTTAAATTACATCGTTTACTACGAGACGCGTTTGAAATAGCTCTTCCGAGTACACTATCCACACCCGTTAAGTCTCCCTGCACCTTATCACTATCCAACTCCAAACTGTTTCCCCTAACCTTCAACATCTCCGTGTCCATCGACACGTTCAGTGCTCCACCTTAACTTTTTAACAAACTAGTCCAAGGCTAAGTGGAGTCTTGGTAGCCAAGCATCAATCGTCTCTTAAGACCAGTACTGTGATTAGTGAACTTATATCAGGGCTTCAACTTAACTCAGAACTGGTTGAATTTCTCTTCATCAATACTATCTCCAAAACCTGTTCTATTACAAATAGCCCAGAGGGTAGTGGTTCTCAAATGTATCAGCCCAAACCAAATTCCTACCAATCCTGGACCGGTAAGATCGAGCACTGCGTCGTTCCTAAAATTCGTTTTTCATTCACACCCTTCCCTTACTGACTCAACTTGGTCTCTGTCTGCCCAGATTAGCAGAAGTTCCGTGAAAAGCTGACTTCATCAGAGAAGTTTCTTTACCTATCTTCATTACGGAGCAAAAGATTTTGAGTGTGTCCGTTATATCCCTCTTGAAATGTGTACTTTATACAATTCAACAAACCTTCTGTCGCTTGATCCATCTACATCGTCACCACTGAGAGATTCCACTAAGCCCTGGTTGCCCCACGTATCCTCAGGAGAGGGGTTACGTCTTCTCTTCACGTACTTGGACATCTGGGAACCTTGCCGCGGCACTTTGTTCTTTTTCTGTAAAATGCAGAAACGCGACTAAGCAACCTGGCTGGCATTTGAGCTTTCCGACCAAACGAGAGGCAAACCAAGAATCCTGGCACGAGTTTTGTACCTTTCGATTTTGTAAGCAAGGTGCTTTAATAGTTGACCTTTCCAATCACAGTTCTTAGGAAGAAGTCTGTCGCAGTGCTGTTTAGCACGCTGTGAAAAGTGGATCTAACTTTGAGTCTGTGGATGAAACTCTAAAGTACGACAGTTTAAACTAACAAGCTACTGAGAAGAAATCTGATGTAACGCTGTTTATTATGCTGTACACTGAAGTGGTTGTAATGGTTATCTCTGGTAATAAAATCCTGATCTGCGATCATTCAATTCAATGCTAATGGGCTGTAGCTCCCTGTGGCGTTGTTTATCCAACAGCACAAGGCGGCTCTAAATTTGAGTATGTGGATAAAATCTTCAACCATTCACATGCCAACTGCGAGCAGCACTGACTTTCCTTTCGTTCTAGCTTTGGAAATCACTACTTCCCTGCGAATTTTCCTACTTTCAAACTCTTCACAAGTGGTTTATTGCCGGGAGCAATTTTTTTTTGTAACTGGCTCCGTAAACGATTTATGGTTTGCCCCGCGATTTCCATGTTCCACTCAAAAACACGTACGAGAAAAAAGTACGAAAGAATGACTTTAGAGAAGAAATAGAGTTACACTCAAATGTAAGATCTGAATAGAGTTTATTGCCAGTTAAACAAATTCTAAAATTTTCAATTGTTCTCTTTCTTTGCAGTCGAGAGGAGGCACGAAAGTCCGAAACTAACAAACAAGCTAATGAGGTACCTCATTACCCCACACAGTCTCTGTTCTCGGTTCAGTTATGCCGTACTGTTGATGGCGCGCATTCTCGACCACACAGAAAGAGAGAGAGCTAGAAGTGTCATTTCAGTCCATGGTACTTCTTTTAAAAGTTTCACTCATGCACTTCATTAACTATCAGCTTGTTATAACTGTTATGATCTAACAATGAGTTACGCGGAACTTTTTCAAACAGTACAATTAAAAATGCTTTCAACCTTGCGGTCAGTCCGGGTTTTTATCTTAAACTCGGGATAAAGGGAAGTTTAGGTTTGCGCTCAAAAATTATTAAATAGGCTTCATACCAGCCACAAGTGTAACTAAAGAGCTGCAAGTGTATGCAATTGGCATACACGTGTTTCTCTACCCTCTGTTATTTTCTAGCTATTTAAAGTACTTTTCAGCTCAAGGCGCAGAATATATTTAATTATGACAGAACTATTATTTTCGGACGCTTTTTCCTTCAGTTGGCCGACATTTTCAGTGTTTTTAAGTTAAACGAAATTAAATTCAAACGTTTGAGACGTAAGTTCTACCGTGTTGACCGCCGCATAGGAAAGTTTCAGGAAATAAATCGGTTTCTGAAAGAGTTTTAGTTTCTTACCTCAGCTTCTTCAATCTCATCGCTGAGACTGTGTCCTCGTTCTTTTTTCTGTTTAACAAGCACCATTTATTAGATAATTTATTTTAAATTAAAGTTTACATTTACCCGCAGGTTGGAAGAAACTTAAACTTTACGTTCATTAAATTTTATTAGGGGGATTTAACAGTGTCATTGATGAATATTGTGCAAGAATTCAGTTCACATTTTACTACGGAAAAATATTTTTTCACCAAGAATACGCTTTTTTGCCGAGACGTTTACTAGTTCTTTCCCAATAAAATTGGGCGACCAATATGGTTTTAACGACGCATTCGACTAGCTGTGTTAGCGTGGATTTTACAAGATACAGCATAAGATTATATTATTTGGCCCACAACGGGTTCAGTATGTTACAACCAATAACGTTAAGGAGAGTTTATTGGTTATCATCAAAAGCCCAAGAACGGTCCCTGGGTAAAAATGGCATTTATCTGTTGAAATTTATAGAAAAAAGTGAAATATTATCTATTAAGGTATTTTAGTATATTAAAGGTGAGAAATTCAAAATGTTGCTGTTTTTGCCTCATGCTATTTATTAGGTACGCAAGGTTATGCATTCATAAGGTTTTTCTCAGATTCCGTTGCCTGTTCGTAAGAGCGCAGAGCTTTATCCAAGGAACAAATCAATACAGCGGATAAACGGTACCTCCAACCTCTCACGAACCTACAAATTTTACTAGGATGATTGATTCAACCCCTCCATAAAGTTTCTCTTTCTTTCAATGACAAGAATTAAAGGCAAGTTTAACTATTCAACCCCAAGAGCTGACTGTTAGTTCTTTAAACAGTTACTTTTACATTACTTAAGAGAATGTGGTGTTATTTAACAATTAGACCTGTAGCCCTATCAACCAACTAGTCGGACAGAAAAGGCAACAATATAGTTAGCAAATGTAAGTTGAAGAAATATTTATTTGGGAATAAAACGAAAGAAAGCGTCACGCTCGACTTCTACACTAATAATCCTCTAGTAACTCGAATCTTTGGCCATTTTTTATGTATATCCCCACCTACTTCAAAAAATTGTGACAGCCCTGGCATGTACACTTTGTTCAACTCAAGCGTGAAAGAAAGAGGCTCGTAGTGTGTATCTGTTTGTGGGTTAAACTTTTCAAAACAAAAACCCCAGTTAAGGTCAATTACTAGTGCTCATCAAGTTTTTCCTTTGATCAACACAAGGGTTTAAAAAGGCTTCAAGCAAAAATGTTAACAAAAATAAACACAACTCAAACAAATAAAAACACACGAAAAATAAACAAATACGTACAGCCATTAGCATCTGTGAACAATCCAACGGCAGATCCAGCACATGCGCAGTAAGCATTGGCAAAAACAAGTCAGTTAGTTGAAAGACATTATCATATGTTATCATTAGATTACGATTAAAAAATATATTATGCTTATGCAACAATGATTATTACAAGAAAAGGGAAACAAAGTTGAGTGTTCAGAGTAAAGCAACGAGAGAGGTGGATACGCAAGAACAGAGCGTCGTGTGATGAAATTTCAAGCCCTGCTTTATCCCTGCTAGGCTCGTTTGTTGACAGGCATTCTCGTCCCCTGAGGTCGCGATTCTTTCGATCAGCACCAAGATTAACGACCTCTGGCCAGTTTAATATGCTCACTCGCAGTGAAGGTGCATTTTTGTAGCGTTATTCTTGGTGCTGACCGAAAGAATCGCAGCCTCTATGGACGAGAATGGTTGACAGGCCCCTTCTCTGGTATTCAGGGCAACAAGCATGCAGGGATAAAAATGTCGATAAGCCAAGCGAAGCTCTGTGTTCCCCCTTTCTAGAGGGTTTGCCGATGGCTTTCGCCATGCCTTTCGCTTTAGGGCAATCGCTACCCTGCTTTGAAGCCTATTCAACAGGTCGGTAGAAAGCTAGAAAACAGGGCCGTCGGGGTAGAACGAGAGCATTGTTTGTTTTTGTCCCTGAAATCAGGAAAATAATGCCCTCACATAACCAGCAACACAGCGGCCGAGTAACTCGTATATAACGTGGATTCTAAGAAAGGGCAACAATCAAGAACCAATATTCCAGCAAAGAGAATGGTTCTAGACGCGCGCTTTGTAAAATAACAGTTCCAAACAACTACGGATACTAATCTGTAACAAAAAAGGAACAAGATGTCTTCCTTTTACTAAAATTCATCTGATATTCGTGTAGCTACACTTACCGCTTCGTGCGCCGCCTCAATAGCATCTTTATCGTCTCTGAGTTTCTGATTCATATCCCTTAAAACGAGAATAATCATTAGTTGTTTTCGTGCTAATCATAAAGTTTGCAGCAAATAAAAAAATATTTTTATAGGGGTAAAATGGACAACGGTTAATCTTCACTGGACTTGAGGGCTGATTGCATGAGCCGGGCTGACTCGGTTAGTCGGTCTTATTAAACACAACAATCAACTTCGTGATTGCATGATGAGAGAGCCAGCCCGGTAAGCGGGATCCCCCGATCGCGAGACGGAATAGCAGCTAACCTGTCTGGAAACTTTGCATGTAATCACGTTCACCGACCCAGCCCAGCTTACCAAACCAACAAGCCGGGACAGCGGATAACTCGTTGCTCATGCGCTGCGCAAGTAATACCGAACCGGACCACCTGGCTCCGGGCTGACTCGCCCCAAGTAATACAGGGAAAAAAATTAATCTCAGCAAACCGAGGCAGCCCCGGCTAATGTAATCGGTCCCTTAGTCTTTGACAAAAGGGTACATAGACAAGGGTAAGGAGGAGAGATCCCTTTGCTTTTCACTTTTCGTTTTACCTGAGAATATCCAGCTGCTTGATGAGACTCGCTTGCTCCTTCTGCATGCCCTCTGAGACTCGCATAGCCGCGCTACAACGAAAATATTATAATCAGTTACTGAACTGATCATATGTTAATGAATACTAAGCGTGCGCTCTCTCTAAAGAACACTGGAGCCCAGATTCCCGAGAGGTTGTTTTCTTACGAGTAATGATATGTAATCCTGTTTCTCGTGTTTTGCAATATAGCAGATTGAGCAACGTTTTGAAGTGCGGTAGTTGCTGAATAAATCGCATCTTGTGCATGCAGTATTTTGATTACAACCCATTTCTTAGGGAGTCTGGGCAAGGGAATGGAAGGTAGCAGTACATTTGTATAAGTAAAACTAAAGCACAATAGCGAAGACATGTTCGTTTGCGGCAAAAGTTCTTGTAAAGAAAGCGTATCAAAGAAAAAACAAGCAAGTTTTCTCACGAAGAGTTAGCGCTCCAAACAGCAGCTCTACAATCTCTGAAGATCACCTTTTCCCCCCGTAAATTCAGCCAGTGAAAGCAAACATAGGTCAACATAGGTTTGTGTCCGTGAATATTTTGGGTGGAAAATGGAGGACTGGTATCTGACCGCAGAAAAAGGGTTAGTGAAAGGAAAACAAAAGATTGACAGACATTTAAATGAAAGGGTAGCCAGAAAAAACGTTAAAGATAAATACCCGCTTTGGGGATCGCTTGAACAACTGCTATCGTTTTCGTGTTCATCAACAAACTTTCCACAATGGCATAACACGGCTTGACAGCCTATCTCAGCGAAATCTACCGGAACAACAGAAGCTTTATGCGCTAATTCAACATTAGCTTGACAAACGCCTCTATCATTTCGATCATCTCTCGAAGTAAATACAGTGACAGATTCTTCAAGTACATCGGGACTTTCTCCGTACGTAGAAGGACGACTAGTGGCTTGGAGAGGTCCCACTGGTGCTGGGTAGGTACTATTAGAATACTCATCGGCCTCTGCATCGCTGAGGAGTCCAACATCTTTGGGGGCCGTTACCTGAGCAATAAGCAACTTCAACTCTTGTAAAGAATATGGAAAAGTCTGACACTCCTTTGACGAGGAAAGAAACACATCACCTTCGGGTATAGTCTGACTTTCTCTGCTGCGATAATCAGTGCCGGATCGCAGCCTTGATGTCTGACAGAACTTTGAAGACGAGACAGAGGTGGTTGTTTGAGTGTCTTTCGTTTCGTGGGTTTGTTTGTTTACCTCAAAACTATCTGCGGGCTTGTTGCCATTTTCTAGCAAGTGTCCATTCATTAGGACAGGATCTGTTTGGCATTCTTTACTGTCGAAGGTAACATAGTCATGCTGATGGCTTTCAAACTCACTGAGTATCTTTAAGGGACCATCTGCATCAAATTCCGGCGTTGTCTGACATTCTTTGCAATGCGATGATAGTGGTCCAATTTCTGTTTGACACTCTCTACTGAGATGGACTATTTCGACTTCTTCTCTCAGCCTCGTAGTCGCTTCAGCAGCACTGAACCACGACGTTTGGCATTCCTTCGATGTTGCAAGCAGAACTTTAGAATCTACAATTGTCTGGCACCCTTTGCTATGGTGGTAAATATCAATCTCGTCTGTCTGAAGTCCTACTTCCCGGCCACAAGAATACGAAGACGTCTGGCAGTGTTTTGATGTTGCAAAAGGTAGGTCCGAATCCAGAGTTGTTTGACACTCTTTGCTATGATAGGAAATGTCTATCTCTTCTGTCTGGAGTCCTACTTCTCCACAAGAATACGAAGAAGACGTCTGACAGTATTTTGATGTTCCAAGGAGAAGGTTACATTCCAGTAAAGTTTGACACTCTTTACTGTCATAAGATATTTTGGTGTCCACTCCAGCCTCTTGAAAGGTATGAGACCATGTAGGAGTCTGGCATTCTTTCGAGGCCACAAATAGGCCAGGGTCAAGATAGGTTTGAGACTCTTTGGTCTCGTAGTATTTTTCACTCTCCTCTTCACTCGGCTTTGCAATGTCTTGAAAGAGGGCCTCGATATGGTCAGCTTCCAGTAATGTTTGACACTCTTTACTTTCCTTTTTTGTCTCATCAAAAGGATAATGGAACGAAGATGTTTGCAATTCCTCCAACGTCGCACGGACAAAATCTCTGTCCAGAAGTGTTTGGCACTCTTTACTTTCGCAGGACATTTCAGTCTCTGCACTCACCTTTTCATTTTTATCAGAAGCACAAGGCCACAACAAGGTCTGACACTCCTTTGATGTGGCTTGAAGTGGGGCACTGTTCGGCAACGCTTGACAGTCTTTATCAGCTCGAGATGCTGCCACTGTTGTTACTGTTAAGTCATCTGTGCCATTGTGAGCGGTTATTACCTCACATTGCGTTGATGACGTTACAAGAAGGGTGTTAAGCGATGTTTGGCACTCCTTGCTTTCGAGGATAATCAAGCGACA
The DNA here is from genome assembly GCA_948470475.1 of Galaxea fascicularis. Taxonomy (NCBI): domain Eukaryota; kingdom Metazoa; phylum Cnidaria; class Anthozoa; order Scleractinia; family Euphylliidae; genus Galaxea; species Galaxea fascicularis. The sequence continues at coordinate 30,241,109 of OX419339.1, forward strand.
CGAAACATCTTCTGAAGTGGATGTCCCGGTTTCTTCAAGTTCATAAAATCTATTTCCTGATGTCTGACATTCTTTGCTGTCGAAAGAGACACCATGGGACGACTCAGTAACGTCCTGCATAACTTTGTCATCATTCACCGGAAAACGAGAAGTGCGGAGTGACTGAACCCCCTTCTCGCCTTCCTCTACCAAACGCGTCTCTCTCTGCAGGTTTTTGTCTTCAGCATGCTGGTCAGGCACTTTGACCTGGACACCTACACTTGCAATGGTTTGCAACTCAGTCTGGCATTGAACGCTTTGCTGCTGGAGAGCCTTTTCTTGAGAACTGACCTCAATGACTTCGTTTGTTTGATATTCAGCGTTTAAACTCTTGTATGAAAACGACGTCTGGCTTTCTCTGGTTTGATAATCTGGCTTGGTACTATCGTCTAATAAAGCTACTTGACAGTTTTTATCAGCATACTCCTTGACGCCCGATCTGTGACCTGGGAAGGCGTCAAATCTCTTTGTCCCTGTGTGGAATACCATGTTAGCATTGGCATCAAGCTTCTCCAAATTGGCTGAGGCCACTGGCCGTTGTATCTCCTCAGTTCCTTTTCCATTGTGCAGCAAATATTCTTTGAGACAGTCACAATGAATAGACATTCTGCACGAAGCCCCACCATGGGTAACTTCAGTGTTATCTTTTCGGTTAGCTTTCGACTGTAACGATAAAAACGTTTCATTGGGAGCTTGAGAGGACGAGAGGGTACGTTTTCCGCCGACTGATTCCCACCCGCCCCCTTTCGATTTACCAGTGTGAGTGTCCACAGTTCCAGCCGTCGCCTTGCTAACAGTTTTCTGAACATCTCCTTCGTGTCTACGGGTCCGAGGGTCTTGAGCACCGATGGATAAATTTGATATAAGTTTTTCGTCTCCAAAGATCAAATAATTGCCATCAGAGTAAGCCTGCCTTATTTTGGTGGGTTCAACTCTATTCACTGACAGAGGAAGGGAGTCACCTTCTTCATACCGGCAGACGACCTCTTCCACCTCAGTTTTACATATTGCTGTTTTACTATTTGAATCTACTTCGCCGACTTTAACAAGTCTGGTGACTTCGCTGTGAATCTCACTTTCAGCAACCGCGGCTTCATTACTTTTGTCCGGTGACGCTGCTTTATGATCTAAAAAGTCCGCAGTCTCATCAAGGTTCCTTGAAAACACCAACTCAGTTGTGGGCAAAGCTCCGATTTCGGGCGCATTACTGTTGGCATCGAAGGCTAAACAGATGTCTTCGGTGATACCATGTTCCTCTGCTGTCTGTGGTGTTACTGCTAGCCCGCGGCGGTGACCAGCACTATCTCCCTTCAAAATCAAGAACTGGCCATCTTTTTCCAGAGGGAAGTCTGTTCTATCCGCTCCATGACAAGAATCTCGTTTTCCCATTTCGAAGATCATTTTTGATGTATCCAACACCATTTGTACCCCTGAGGTTTCTTTGTCTGAAAAAGTCTTGAGTGCACTTGGTTGCTGGGTAAAATGTTCATTTGCTTTTTCGTGGAAAGAGATTTCTTCGTGTGCAGTAGACAATTTGATGTCAACGGCTGAAACATTAGAGTCACCTTTGAGGGTATTGGTATTGGGAGAATATCTTTGATTTCCATTTTTAACTTCTTTCAAACTGGTGCAGAGGTTATTGCTCAGAGCTTCTTGTGAAATGACACCATCCAAGTTACTATCTTCACTAACGCGTTCAAAAAGAGGAGAGGCCATCATGGGACGGCCGTGTCGTTCGTTTTTTTTCACGTCGCCGTTTTTCATGTCTTCAGCTGACTGCAAAACAGACGAGCTGGTAGTCTCTGGGGTCTTTTCTGCAAACGTCTCATCCTCACCATGACTCTCCATATCAAGAGGCCGATCGGGTTCAGAGGACGCCGCAGTTTCTTGGTTTTCAGATGACAAGCCCGGAGTAATATGACGTTTACCTTTTAACTCGGGAACTGAAGTCACATTTTTACTTTCATTACGAATTTGAGAATTCCCTTGAGCCACTGTTACTCCCGCCAACAACACAAGAGACGTGTCTTCGCTGTTAAGGGGTAAATGAGTTTTCTTCCCATCTTTCTTCCTTCTTTTACCCGCTGCAATAACATCTATCCGGCTTCCTTTTGCTTTATTTTCAACGCCACTCTCCAAACCTTCCTGTTTTGTGTTACGGGAGCCTCGCCACGGGTCTATTTCTCTCGGTCTACGAGGGTCAGACAAGTTACCTCTTAGCTGTGAACCGAAACCACCATTATTTGTGAATACTTCTAGCTGACGTCTACTGGTCTTCGAAAAACGAGTTTTCTTGGAAATACGGTTTCCTTCAGTTTCGGGAATTGAATGGCTTTCCACTGAGGCAGGTGCGCTAGACTCCAAAGACACACCTTCTCCATAGTGCTTACTGTCCGTCTTACATATCTGGGTTTTACTTCTTTCGTCTGTCACATTAAGAGATGTCTCGAAATTCTCATCCATTACTTCCGCCTTCCGCGTGGATTCCTCCACTTCGTCTTCTCGGCGACTCCGTTCGCATGACGTTATGATTTCAACCTTCTTTTTAAGGCTTTCTTCCTCACCAAAAGCTTCGTCTACCTTTCTTTTGAAAACAGGAACTAATGAGTAGCCATTATCACCATTATCAGTTTCTAAACTGTTATTGTTGCCGTCGGGCACGTCATTAGAGCGAATAATTTTGTCCGTACTTCGACATCGGTGACCCTCTTCAAAGACTTGCTCCGCTTCTCGTTCTGTTTTATAATACCTTTCGCTTTCTTTCCCTGTACGCGTCCGTAATGGACTATCCGCAGCCTTTGTTAAATTTTCATGAGCTGTATCAGAAGACCGCCTCCATAAATATGGTCCACTAACAGTGCTGACGATACGTAGATCACCAGTTAACTTTGAAGGTTTCTCGTGGTACTTCGGTAACGTGTTCAAAACTCCTTTCCTTTCCGTGGAACGATATTTTCCCAGTTTGTCTTCAATCGCGGGTGTGTGGGTTTGTTGTTGTATAGTACGTGACAACGGTCCTTGAGAAACGTCGTCCACTGAACGTTTTTTGTCTATTTCACGTTCATTACTATCAGTTATTCTGTCCTTCGTAGTATGCAATACATCACATCTTTCCTCAACTGGTGGTTCTCGGGTGTCAGATATGGCTGATGTGGATTGGTTGATACCCTTCACTTTGTTCTCTTGGTTACACTCGTCAACTTCAGTTGTACCAATGACATCCACATTTTCTGTAGAGGCTACTCCTTCCGTCTCATCGGAAGAAGCATCGACTCTTTTCTTCAAACTTATTTTCTTAAGTCCCTTAATCTCTGTAAAACGAATGCTCCCTGGCTCGGTTTGATGGCCTTCAGTTATCTCCACATGGCGTACCCTAGCTTTCTGATCTTCAAGCACGTCAACATAACCTTTTGATTCAGTTCTAAGAGATTCGTCTCTTGTAATATTCGGACACACTTGATCTTCTTCCATGGAGCCCATTTTCCCGTCACCATTGCTTGCACCAGTATCCAGAGGACAGTCCTTGATTGTCTTAAGAATAGATGTTTTCACAGGAGTCAATAACTCGGCTTTTGCGACTGCACCCGAACAATCCTCGTTTGATGTATCTTTCGTTGTCCTCGTTTTGTCATTTGGATTGTGTGCTGTTGGTTTGAGATTTCTAACAGTTTTGCGATCTTTGTGATCCTTGTAAGAACCAAACGCTTCTCTTGTCGTAGGTTTTGAGGGGGAAGACTGGGCATCCATCGTTTCTCGTACATGAAGTTCAGAGAGGTCCACAACTTGGTCGTTGATCCCATTTTTCTCTTTCGATGGCCAGGTTTCATACTTTTCCTCCGACATCTTTCCGGCATCTGTAAGCCTCAGTTCTGATACAAAAGTGGCGGGCGCTACTGTATCCCCCACTTTCTCCCTTTCGTTTTCTTCCAAGTTACCTTTCGGTCTTTGGCCCTGAGAAACCGATCCACGGATCGCACTTGGACTGGCTGCTCTTATAGTTGAGTGAACTTTGACAGAAACTGCAGTTCCCTGAAAAGCGTCACGCATAATCATTGTTGTAGTTGGTTCAGGAAACTGGTTTTGCCATGTAGAATAAAAGAGCTGGTTTCCTCCTTCTACAGGCTCGTTATATAGGCTGGGTCCACTTGATATCTGTTCAAGGGAATGGCTGGGCTGAACGTTTTCCTTTGACAGCGTTATCGGGTCACTTCTGGTCTGTTGGAAGTCAGAGGCTGTATTTGCAGGAGCATTTGGCATAACGTTGACATTGTCGTATTTAGTGGAAGTGTTAACACTGCTGACTGGTGCATAAATGGGTTCACGGATGTATTTATCGCCACGCCTTGAAGAAATATCGTCATCTTTGCTACTACGCTTTTTCTCGACTCTAGTCTTCAAATGGGTAGGCGTGGTACCTTCAAGGTTGCTATCAGGTTTATTTAGCCTAAAATTCTCAAAAAAGCCTGCTGAAACTCTTTCATCGGCACCTTCCGGGCCACAGCGAGCCTTTCTTTCTGTTCCCCAGTTTCCTTCATGTCTACTACTTTGCTCGTCCTTTACCAACGAATTTCCCGGGGCGGCAATCAAGGCAAATACAGAATCGTGGCCACTGCTTTTAACACTTTTATACTGAAAATGTGGCCGTTTCAAGCCCTCCTGATCTGGAGAGCCACCATCGACCCTTCCAGAGTGGGGCTGGGCCTCTTCACGCGGGTAACCCAAAGACCTTGATCTTGACTTGGTTGGTACGTTTGAATTTTGATCGCGAAATACTCTAACGGTAGGTCCCCCTGAAATCCCTGTCACCACACAAGCCATAAGCCCTTGATCGGCATCTTTTCCTTCATCCTGAGGTTTCTTTAAAGAATCCCTACCGCCATGCCCGTATTTCTTGCGATGCTCTATTCGGGCATCTTTTCGTTTCGGTCTGTACACATCTTGTTCCCCAGTAAGTGCGAAATACACAAAGCTACTGTCGGCGCTGCTTGTTGATGAATAGCCATCTTCAATGACATCAGGAGCGTAGCCTAATTCCGAGCCTAGAGAAGACAAATCATCAAAACTGTCAGCAATCTGGCGTGACGTGCCCTGCGGGTACCCAGAAATGACCTCTTGACCACGATGCCTGGAGACAGGGCCAATAGTTTCTCTCTCTTGAAAATATTTGCCATCGAAGAACTCCAGAGCCTCTTCCATATGTTCCAAACGTCCGTCTGGTTCACTGTCAAATCTGCAACTTCTTTCTGAATCAGCCTTACTCGAAAATGACTCATTTGGAGAACGCTGTACGGGTTGGCGTTTGTTTGACACAGCAAGTCGCGTTTGCAAGAACTCATTTGTTTTCTCTTCGTCGGAAGTTTCGTCGTACACATCACTCCAAAAGACAGAATCACCTTCAAAACAATCATACCGGATTCTCTCGCGACTGTAACGTTGCTCCGAGTTACTGAGAATCCGTGTATCGTCTGTCGAACTGGGAGATGCCGAACTACACGTCGCAATGTCGTTGTCATTTGCAAACGACGTCTCGCTTCCACTGCTAAGAATAGTGGTGTACTCCAAAAACAATTCAGAAACTTGTCTCTGTGAACTTTGAGTTGGTGGCCAAATGTCTTCTGTGTAAGCGTCAACGGTAATAAATTCTTGATTCAAGTCGGAGCACGAACTGAAGGCCAAAGATGACCCTCGGTCTTTTGACAGATCTTCGTTCGACGCAGAAGTATCCGAAGAAGGGTACACATTAACAACGTTGACAAAACGCCTAAACTGGGGATCCAGTCGAGAAACATACGTCGGTGAATGCGACATTAGGTATTGTTAAATCTCGAGACCAATATAAAGTTCACGAGGTTGTTAAGTAAACTTTTAAGTCCATGATATGCTGTTTGTGCTCAAGGTGCCACGCATAGACGTTTCTAATCCTACCGTTCTCGCAATGGTCTTAAAACATTTGCAACATCCCACGCCAGTGGTCAATCAACCTGCTTTACGTTATCGTCCGTGTCAAGTAGGAATGAACAGCATCTACTGTGCAAACATTATCCGTCAGTTTCATTAGCAGAAGTGTTCATCACTGCACCAGTGTACATATACTTAAAATTCTTGAATAAATATTCTGTAGCCATCTACCACCTGAACGGAATTTACCGAAATTTCTGGAGACGGTGACACAAAAGGCTATTTAATTATAAGCTGCTCTTTCCTCCCAAGAACACAAATAAAATAATGGCATTCTGTGAATGTAAAGGCGCTTTGCGAACAGTGCTTTTATGTTTTCACCATTAAATCTGATACTGACAGTTTTCATTGTGTTGTTAAAGCCATCTGGGGACTTTTAATAATAAGGTATTGAGTGACGTAAGGGACCAAATACATTTGTTTGAAAACAACACAGCAGTTTTATGCAAAGCAATATAGTTTGCAAATTTCGGCTCCGCTGAAACGTAAACAAGACCAAACAGCTATAAAGTCCGCGGTAGTTTTTCTTATATGACGCTTAAACAACAAAAGTACTAGATACACTCCGTCTTTATTGGTTATACAATACCTATAAGCTGTAAGTTGCGGCGAAATAAAGTTAAATTGCATAGATCAAATTTTGTTTGAAAATCATCTTTTTAAAAGTAATCGGTCGTCCCGGTATTTTTCGACCAAAACGTTTCTCCACCAAATTACTTTCTCCTTGAAAAAAATCCCCAGAATTCGCTAGAGATATAGAGAAATTCTGGAAGGAACATTTATTGTGATCAAATGACAAGTGTTGGCCTTGACATAGAATCGAATTGTCCAAAATGTTACGCGTGGTTGGTACAGGACAATGAAGCTAAAATGATGTTCATCCAGCATCGAATCCAGCACCTCATATTTTTTAAAAGTAACTAATTCTAGAGGAGAAGCCAGTTTCTAAATTTAGTTCTCGTTTTGTGTACATTACAAGCCATGATGCCACGGAATACAAACTGACTCTCAGATTAATACACACGTTGACTACTATAGGGCTTTTTAAACAAACTATTTTTCTTAGTTTGCGTCATGAATGACAATTATCCTACATATCTTTTCCTGCCAAAGTCAAGATCACGAGAAACATACGGTGATCATAATTTGCATTTTTAATATGCAACCTTGCTCCATATTGACATAGAAAAGTAAACACACAGTAAAGTGTAGAAATGCGGCAAATAGCTCTGCCTTCGGATTAAGGACGGTGCAGGAAACATGATACGCATGCCTTGAAGCCATAGAAAAAGGGTGCACGTCTCCTACGCCCAAAATTCTGCTACAGATCGGCTAGAACACTGTCAGATGCTCAGTAGTGTGATTGGAAGGGGAAGGCATCAGTTGGTAGTGTTTCGACTTTACACTTCAACTACTCGCCTGGCAATAAAAGTACGCAAACAAGCAACGAACTAAAACCACCTTAATTCCTAACATTTCCAAACCTGAGATAAGATTCTGTGATTATTCTGCTTGATAAAGTACAGAGAGCGACGACATTAAGATGACCCTAAACGTGGGTTAGATAAAGGCCAAACTTGGCTTGCGGGTCAAATTTTCGCCATATTTGATGCAGAGACGGAATAGAAACCTAGAAAAGCCCAAAACTGGCAACCAAACGAACTAAAACAACGACATAAAAGAATTTCCAACGGCCACAAACACGTACATTTATCAGTGTCCTCAATTGCTAGCAAGTAACACTGAATTTTCAATTGGTTTGGGGTGGTTTAGCAATTGAGCATTGGATATTACTCTGGCCGTTTACTGAAGACGGAACCAGCGCAACGAACCAATCAGTATTGAAAGCAAAAACATGCAATCGGCATTAAGAGCGAGAAAATCTCGTGAGAGCAATCATTTGCGAACTAGAATAAATTATTTTTCATTTCTTGATGGTATCGAAACTCGGAATACGACAAGGATAAGTTTTGCCCAAGACATCAGAAGTCACGATTGGTTAAGTTTCGGTTTTGCTTTTCTGGAATTGGTTGAAAAAGTTGCGCGAGCTTCGTTAGCTTTGAAGAGAATCCTGAGGGTTAAAATGGAACTTGAATTTGCCTGGTTTTGGACTGGGAAAAAGGGATCTGGGGACTGGGAGTAAAAGTCACAAAAATGGGAATGGGAAACACGTCTGCTCAGTATTACAAAACAGTAATAGTTGGACATTTTCTGAGTTCAGTAGCTACAATAAAAGGTATGGAAGGAGTTGTGATGAAGAAGACTCTAAAACAAACCAGGGAACTGCGCTCAGTGCAACATACCATGCAAAATGTCAGGAAAATCACAAGCATTTATAACTATCACTCGGCAAAGCTATTCCCAAAATGGCACTGGAATGAAGAATTGTGCTTTAAAACTCGACGTCTGAACGATGAAACCTCCTGCTCTCGGGTTTCTGTTTAATTTCAGTACTGGGATTGGGATTTGGTCCAAACAAAGGCTGGTAGGAAATGAGATTTAGAGAGAATTTGGAAATAGATTGAGACCGCCCCTTTAGGACCCTCAGTGCAGTAAACTCTTTTCTTGCGGATTAAGTCTTCACAATATGAATCCGTTAGCAATGCGTCGGATATCTAAATAAACACACATTAGACCTGTACCTACCGCGCCCTCTCTTTCTTTTCCATGGCCGTCTGCGCTTGAAGTTGGTTCACATAACTTTTCGTGTCTTCTAAGGAACTGACAGAACTATTAAGCATCTCCTCCAAGTGCATCGTTTTCTAAGCGGATCATAAAAAGGAACCCCGTCACTTGCAAAGAACTGTTTATGATTAAGTATCTACAAAAAAATCTACCACTGAACAACCGCGGACATAAACGAATTTACGATGGGTTTTTTTTTCTTGATTTCCAATTCTAATGACAATGATAGCTCTCTACAAAACTGAAAAGTGAAAAATTGATGGAGAACGTTCTCATTCATTCCTTGTCCTATCAGCTGTGGTAAGCGAGCTAAAGTGGGTAATTCCGTTAACTTTTGATATCCTATTGATTAACCCATGAATCCCTTTGTATGTAGCCGTTCACTGCCCGTCCCGACAACTAACCTGAAACAGTTTTTCATTTTCACTCTTCATGTCTTGTTCCATGTTGCTTTTCTTTTGAATTTCATCCTCCAGCTATTAAAACGGCAAAACCAAAATTGTATGAAATTCTCACAATCTTACGATCTAACCTACCTTTTCTTTTTGTTTGATTCAGTTGTAATAACTGATTTCTATTCGCATGACAAAGTATTATTAAACTTAAAGTTAAACTTAAAATGATGTAGCCACATTCAAAGCATTACACCTTCCATTTTAAACGGGGCTGCTCTTGACCGTTACTCGTGTCTTTCGTTTTCAGGAAGTAAAATGTAACTAGACAAATCCAATTTAATTTGTTTTCACGTGCAATTGCTCTCGTTTTTTCTATTTACTCCTTTCTTAGACGAAGTCAGTACATGCTGAAAACATACAATGTCTCATGAAGACGAATGGTAAGGTGTAATCAACTATGGTCATAGACAACCGGAAATAGTCTCAATTTACAAAACGTAAAAACGGATTTCGTAAGGAAATTGGAAAAATGTTTTGTTCCATTGTTGCATCTTTGGGTTTGTCCAAATGATGTGACAATTTCCCGTTGAGCCGTCTGCAATGATTATCTCATCTTAACTAGCAATGAACTTGTCAGTGTAAAAACCGTGCATTGTCTTAAGCGCGAGTTTCATTACTTTTTTGAAATAATTGAAAGCGCTTATGCTTTACTGAAGATGGCCTTCCCCTGAATTTGTGAGATCAATAAAAAAAAATTGTTCACTTCGGAGCAGTTGAATAGAACCTCCTTTTTTCTGAGTAATTGTTGATTGTATGTAGCCAATTTTACGGTGGAGTTAAGATAAGAAAATTGCTTTGTCTCTATATAATAGACGATGCAATATCGTGTAACGACTGACCGATTTTTGCTTTTGTAAAAGAAACTGCATCTCCACTTCCTTGTTTTCCAGTTCTCTCATCAGCTCATCTTTCAAGGCTTTTTCACGCTTGATTTGCTGAAAAAAATACCAATCACTCGATTATGAAACCCTAAATTTCTTTGCCAACATTTATAATTAACACCTTTTTGCCGAAGGCGAAGTTAATATTGTCGAATAATCGCCTCGACCAAACCGAGAAGATTGTTCGACAGTAGTCACTAAGCCTGCGGTGAATAATTGTTTTGGTATACTTTCAGAGATGAACAACAGAGAAATTGCACTTGCACTTGCACTTGCACATGCACCAGCGGGGGCCCCACCATTTTGTTTGCTCTATATTGAGGGTCCCCTATACCACTTTGGAAAATGCATTCACGTAAAAATATTGAGACTGTTCACGCGTCACGGATAATTCCCAAAATTCGTTGACGTTCACGATAAAGCAAATATCGGCAATCACGAATCACAAATGAACAAATAAACCTAAATCACGTTTCACGAGAAAAAAATAGTCCCAATCACGTTTCCCGAAAAAAGTATAGGGGACCCTCTATATTTACTGCCTAGCGCGGTGAATAGACCGTCATACAAGGAACGGCTCAACCAATCAGATTGCTCTTTGCTCAGCTTTGAAATTGCACTTATATAAAATACAGTAAAGAAACATCAGTATGAGAAAGTGACCAATACTTTATTACAGTCGAACTTCCATTAAGCGACCTATTAAACGGCCACTTCCTATTAGGCGGCCAGTAGTCTACCTCCCGATGACGGTTCTTCTCTTGTTTTTTAACCTCTGTTAAGTGGCCGGCCCCCATTAAGCAGTCACTTTCCATTTCCCCGAGTGTGGCCACTTAATAGGGGTTTTACTGTAATCTATTTATTGTATACACAGGCCTCCATTTATTGTGAATATCCAAAACCCGTGGACACTTTGATTTAATTTTGACATTTTCAATTGTGCAGCAACCAATCAGAAGAGACATGAAACCACAAACTAACTACCGTTGCAAATTGTGGTTTAGTTTTCTCGCATGTGATTGGCTTTTTACTTGAACCACAATAACATATTCCATAATATTTCTAGTGTTCACGGCTTTTGGATTTTTACAGAAAGCCAGCCTTTGCTGAATTGTATCTGCCTGTAATAATAAATACAATAACAACAATAATAATTACAACAACAACATCAACAAACATGAATTCCTTAACATAGTTAAATGCAGGTAAGATGAAGAAACAGGGAATGGTATGGAAGTAGCTTGCGATGGGAATAATGGCCTCTGGGCCCCCAATGCCAGGCAATTAAACAGGCTTGCAACAGTTTTTGGCTTTCTAGCATATATGTTTTGAAATCAAATCTCCTTATGATAATTTCGCTTGATGGAGTGGCTTAATGAAAAAGTAAAGTTAATTGTCTTATTCTGCATGATTCATATCCAGGGATTTGAAGTAGTAACACTAATCATTCACACTAAACACATCACAGATAAGGGCCAAAGGGTTAAATTTAGTTTGAAAACAAATCTTCATCATTAAATTACATGTGCAGTTACCTCGTTATGAATTCTTTCTTTCTCAGTCCTTATTTGTTGCTCCATTTCCTCATATAACCTTTGGACTTCCTTATCATGAGAATTGGATTTACTGTTGCAAAAAGAAAAGTGGAAAATCTAAATTAAATCCTAATTGAGCCCCAGCTTTTTTGGACAGGTAGATAAAGAAAGGCGTGGCTACAAGGGCGGCCATGGTCAGAGGGCTCCAGGTCATGGATGTTTCCTTTTTATAAAGCTATAACCCCAAACTATTTGATATTCAACATGACAACTTAACTCAACTTTGCTTTCCACATAAGGGTCAACAATGTCAATTTTTGGAAATTCGCCTTACTCTTGTTAATGGCATCAGAAATGACATTCATGACCTTTCCCTGAAATTTACATGACTTTTCCTAAAATTGAACCAACTGAGGTAATGCATGAATGACTTCTTATGAAAGACACAGGTGATCAACCATGCATCATGATCAGGTCCTTTTTGTTTCAGTTTCTTGAGTTTTTGGCAAAAGTCATAAGCTAATCTTTGAATTCTAGCCTTCAAATCACAAAGTAAGTGCAGAGCATACTTTTTGACACCATTTCCAGTCTGTTAATTCCAAAGTAGAGTGAGTTTAGAGAGATTTTGGATTTTAAGGGAAGCATGAGGAGATTTCAAGCGGGGTCATTCTCACCCCCTGGCCCTGCCCCTCCCAGGATGTATTATCCTCTTCCCTACTTTTCCCTTCAGGCTTCATTTCAGATATGTTTAGTTGTATCAGGGATCATGCAGGGGGAGGGGCCGGGGGCAGGGCTCCCCACTTTTTGTGGAAAAAATACTTAATTTAGTAAAATACATTTTCAAAGATAAAAGTACTTTCAGGGGTTAATTAGTGGTCGGCTAAAGCTGGCAAACGTCGTGGGAAAACATCCAAGCCAGATGGAATATAAATCTTATGAATTAAACTGAGTTAGATGCCCTTAATCAATTTTATAATTAGCCCTCTCCCCTCAGTTGAAGAGGCGAGAGCAGCCCCTGCACTTTAAAAGTTGCTCTGTGGGCTCTGTGTATGTGCACGTGTTTGAATAGGCAGCACAGAGGTGAGTGCCAGGAAGACTGGGTAAGGATTCTGTTGGAAGGGTGAAAATGAACTGGCTGTATTCAACCCAACCCTTGCCTCACAAAATTAGCCCACAGTTAAAAAAAAGTACCAACTTCTTGAAGAAATTTTTCGCCTTTGTATGAATGAAACCATTTCTTAAGTTTGTGTAAAATGCTTGTAACACATTACGTGGCTGATAAGTTAGGCACTGTTAGGAACTCAGAGATTAGAAGACTCCCATTTTTTTTTTAGAAGACTCCCATTTAATGCAGAAGACTTTGTGAACAACCTTGGCCAACAAATTATAAAGAAATTTACAGTCCAAAAAAATTTCATGAAGGAGTCTTTTAATAATAATCTTAAATATGACACTGTGTGTACTGTATTGGTTTAAATTGGTTTACCGGTATCTTGAACATTTTTCACAATCTCAAAAATTTAAACATATCGCTTCCTTCACCAGCCCCTCCACACTCTATTAACATTTGAAAATTTCTAGGTTTGAAAATTTCTGTGTTCCCAAAACCTAAGATATGAAAAACAATATCAATGCACTTCAATTTCGAAATAAATTAACCATTTGTCATAGAAATTTGTCGTAGACAAATCAATACATCAGTATAATGTTCCTAACCGCATCACATCAGATATACATTTTTTCTTCAAAATTTCCAGCGAGGAATAAACTAACAATTAAAAATACTAACAGATTTAGTTCCTTACCAAATATTTAAGCTTTCTGTAAAAAATAGTCCTTGTTTAAGATCTACTAATTTTCATACCTTTTCAAAGCAGACTCGAGATGTTCTGAATCCATTTTCGCCCGTCTCATCTCGGCGGAAACTTTTCCTAAAAACTCTTCGAATTTCTGCAAACCACGCACGTCATTTTTGCGGAGGGCCTCCCACAAATCACGCAGCTGATCTTTCGTGAGTGATCTAAAACAGAGAATTACCGGTGCAGGTTTCGATTGATTTCAAGGTAAGGTTTGAAAGCAATTTATTATATAATAACGCAATAGACCATAGAGATCTTGTTGATAAGATTAATTGTTCCGTTAAAAAAGCTGGGTTAAAAATCAGGAAGGGATTATTTATTCCCGCCAGGTGTTGAAAAACTATTTATCTACACCTAGCTGTCTGGTTGTCGGCACATTTTACATCCACGATGTGAACAGCATCAATTATTAGATTGCGAAAACATTTCGACAAACTGGCTTACTTGTGAAATCGACAACTACCGGTATTGTACATGTATGTCGCGAAATTTCACTCAAGGATTTCTTGCTACGTTCAAAAGTCAAAAAATATTTAATGGGAGAAAGTTTATTACGTTTTCTTCCTCAAACAAAATGACAAAAGTCTAGATATATCGCCGTGTGTGATAAGCAGACGAATAATAAATGTTTACAATACGAAGTGGAATAATTATAACCTAGATTTTTCCGTTTTCTGTTGACGGTGATTTTTACAAGTGCTAGTGTCCTAAATACCTATGAACGTGACAAAAGTAAAGATACACCGTTATAAATTTCATCCCCAATAAAGTGCTGTAATCTGATATCTCAAGTCTGATCGCCGGTTCGAAAGCGGAATCAAAACTTCGTTGAATTTTTGCGGGAAAATATACATGTAAACAAATATTTCATTTCATCACCCGAGGGGATTAGGAAGAAAGCGATGCAACACTTAACCAGCTCCATAACAATCGACGCTCGGGAATACAAAATCACAACTTTCCTTTCGAGAAGTCCGTAAAACGAGGTTTAAAAAAATTAAAGTGCCTATAATGATAACAATAATAAGCTTCTGATGTTATTGTGAGGCGCCAAATTTGATATGCATTAAGGAAAAACATGACACGAGAGAGATTGGTGTCGGCTTAAAAAGCACAATCCATACCACAAAAATGATACTGGTATTATTTTTACCCCGTGAATATGTCTTCTCCGACGCTTTCCACAATTTCTCGAAACAAAGCATCTTCGGTTGGATGATTTGGCGACGCAAGGCCAGTCTCCAAACTTTCGAAAATGTCATGTCCCATTTGCAAACTGTCCTTCGCGAATTCAGCGCTTAAATCATGTTTGGACGAGTCAAACTCGCTCGATCCGTTATCTTCGGCCAGAAACGCCCCAAATCCCTCGACAAACTCGTCCATAGTTAATCGACCATTTTTATCGATGTCGAGCTTATCAAAAATGAAATCAAGTTGCTCGAAATTCAAGTTCAAATCTTGGGCGACACGTTCCAAATCTGCTTTCGTGATGTATCCCTTTCCTTCGGGGTCGCACAGGAAAAACAACTCTCGACCGGGGTCGCTGATTGATGTGATTTCCTCCAATTCGCTATGGTCTTCATCGTCTGAGCGAATACCAAGGAAAAGTCCGAAGCCCGCAGTGAACTCCTCTAAAGTCAAGTAGCCATTCTGATCCTCATCGAGTTCATCGAAACTCTGCTTAACTTGCGTTGCGTCCAGAGGCAAGCCGACTTCTGTGATAACACCCTGTAATTCATTCTTGGTGATATAACCTTTACCGTCTTGATCGCATAAGTTATACAGCTCTAGCGCTCGCTCTTTTAACACGTTTTTCAGCTGGTCTGCGTCTTCGGTCATTGTTCTAACCACATTGGCAAAATCCAAGCCATTCAAGTGCACAGTAATAATAACGGAGGAAAAATTTGTTTCACTCTCGTTCCATAAGACTCGCCTCAATATCGTTTCACTATTTCCTCCCAGTGCAATACTCGACGACAATAATAATTTAACCCGTCCGGTTTGGAAGTCCTGCGAAACTGAATAATTATGCAGCGTTGCTACATTTTCTTTTTACAGTTGTTGACTTTTGACTCATCACAATTTCACAATGCATGCATGCCCTAACAGTCAGCTACCTGGATACGTGCGAAAAAAATACTCTCTAGGGAGGGAAGGGGGCACTCTCTTAATTTCAAAAGAGGGTGGATTATCGAATCAAAAATCCAATAGATGATCATCCCTACTGCAAAGATAATATTGCTTTTATTACAGTTCCTTTTACTGAAACAGTTGCGTTTCTGTGGGTGAAAAAACTTCAGCTGACAAAATTTTGTTTTCTTTGAGCTCAGTGTAGCCCCATGCTAACTTATCAGGTCAAAAAGAGCGTCTATTCAGGCTGCGGTTATTTCGAATGTTCTTGAATGTCCGTGTTGCGACGAAAATAGTCATTGCCTTAACCAAGATATTGGCTGAAGTTGTTTAACATACGTAAGGAAAGAGAAAAACTTCACCAATTTAAAGTCGGTTTTATGTAAACAGCCAGTTCACACAGTTAATTTCGGCATCAATAATATCGAGCAGGTTATTAGCATGTGTATCTCGGGTCTAGTTACAAAAATACCTGATGAAAGCCTCGAGGTAGTATATTCGGGCACTGTTGCCAAGGTACCAAGGTTTATGTAACTGACCCAGGGGAGTTTACCATTTACAGTTTACACGATCCATCCGGGTGGAAATATTAGGTGTAAATATTCAATACTGCAGCTTACCCACGCGCAAAATGGCTAAATCACAAAATGTACTTGCGGGTCGTACTAGTATCAGTTGGAAAACTCATAAATGACAGAAAAAGTGCATTGAACGGTATGTACCATTTGGATTTCCGGGTTTCCCATGTAAAATGGTAAGGACACCTGATTAAGTCTCATAACTATAAACAATGCTGGACAAGTAATTTTTATGTTTCAAATTCACACCCGTTTGACATTATAGTGTAGGAGCGTTAGCTGACAGGAACGAACTAATCGATTGAAGAATCAATAAACTGATCACAGCTATGTACAAGTTTTGGGTCTTTCGAGAAAAGGGCCCCTAAAGTTTTGAGCTTTAACCCATCATCACTGAGAACGAATGCAAATTAATTATCCCCGTTTGGACTCTTACGGTGAGTCTTACCTGTAAAAACATATTTTGCATGCTATATTTTGTATTCTGAGGCACTGAAGAATATAGCTTTCAAGATCGCAAAGACGAAGAAGCACAAAATGGGATACGGCGTCTGCCGGCCGGCGGCAGGGCTGAGACCATCATAGCCAGATCTCCTGCCGTTGCAATATATAATTTATCCCTTATCAATCGGCCACCCTCAGTGAAATTGATAGCGGCTACTTGGGGCTGGCCGCTTATTAGAGGTCATAAAATCGTGAAAAAAAGAAAAACAACAGCAGAACGCTCATCGGGATTTTGATTTCTGGCCTCGACTGATAGGAGTTGGCTGTTTAATATTAATACCCCGGGCGCTTGATAGTGGTCCAACTATATATCCCGCTGCGAAATCGCGAGGAGTTTCGCCTAATACTTAGCTTTCTGCCTAGACCTTCTGTTGCCTCGTCACACAGTCTTTCCTCCCAGAACTGCATTGACGCTATAAACTCCTGTATGCCACCAAAGATGATGAGGATGGAAAAGGATTGAAATTTGAAAAACTTTGCATTGAAAAATCATCAACACAATTTGTATGGTTAACTCTCCCTGCTAAAATTTCATTGAAATTCATCTTGTTGATTCTGTAGGAGCATTTTCTTGCACGTTAGATACTCAACAGTCAGATATCCCGCGATTTACATTATTTTGTGTCGCACAGAAAAATGGCGGTTTTTCCAGCTTTTATGCAGCAAACGCAACATATGAAACTATGCTTTGTTATCATTGTGTTAAATAATACTGAAATTATCCTGCTCAACCTTGCTGAATATCGCCTGACTTTAGCCAACTTAATTAATTAGACTATACGTGCGCCGGCATCGGGTAGTGTAGCCCCATACGCAGCCTCTTTTGGCTGTGGCTGCCAGATATTAAACTTTGAATTTATGCAAATTACGAGCTTTTTGACTTAAATATCGTAGAATCGCAGTCACCTAGGACGCTCAATGTGAAATGAAATTGTTTTTCTAGCATGATAATTCTTTGAACAGAGAAAAAATGATGTAAAAGTTACATATTTCCTCAAAAAGCTTGAAGAAAAATGCGGAATTGAACAAAACGAGCCTTTAAAAATTTATTCGCAATTTAATTGAAAACGATCCTACAATTTTTTTCTAATTAATTTGGCCTACAGGTTGTCGGACTAGAGTAGTTGACACTCTCAAAGTTTCGTTGTGAAGTGTCTGACTGGATTTCGAGATAATGACGCTGTTCTAAAATGAGCAGCCTTGCGTTACTGTTGCTATTGTAACAGCTGTTGCTTGGAAACCGACTCTGATCATGGATTCACCGGTTGCTTTGATGCACCATGATCCAGACAGATCTTGGATCACTGATCCTGATCCAGATCACCCCAAAGGAACGCACCCTTGGTAAAAATAATCTAACGAAAATATCAAGATTTCTATGTTTGTCAGTGAGACCTGACCGCACAAGCACAGACGCTCGAGCTAAGTGAATTCGAAATGGCTTCGAGTTGGTGCATTGCTCAGCAGTTCAGAGGGGTATGGTATCTGTTTGTACAACAGCTCTGTTTTACGGACGGCGAGAGTAAGGCTCCGTCCACCCTAATGCGTTTTCGTTGAAAAACGTATACTTTTTTTTATCCGTTTTCGCCTTCCGTCCACACTAATACGATCGAAAACGAAGGTTTTCTAAAACGCTTTCCTGAATGAAGGTTTTTGAAAACGGAGCGCATTCAGCATATTAGTACGCGAAAACGAAGGTTTACGACACTGCTCATTTGCATGGTCCAAGCATGCTTTGTGTTCAGAAAGTACAGTCGAGCAAAAAATGGTGTCGAAAACGGATGTTTTTTTTATCCGTTTTCGGGGGCCTAGAGTGAACGGTCGAAAACGCATTGAAAACGCTAATGTGGACGTAAAGTTTTTTATGAAGGCGTTTTCAAGAAACACAAAATGGAGCTTTTCGAAAAACGCAATAGAGTCGACGGCGCCTAATAATAAGTTTGGACAAGAGATGAGGTTTAGGAGTGGAGTTAGTGGTGGTAGTAGATGGGTGGGGGTTGTGGTATCATCGATATGCAAAACCTATACACTGACACTCCCTACATGGAACCTTATCCCTGGCTTCGAAAAGTGGTATGTTCTGAAAACAAATAACTCAATCAATGTCGCCATCAAATCTTTTCTTTGTGTTGTTTCGTGATTTTCCTGTGACCGTTAAAGGCGCATTTTAGACAGAATACGTATATGTATACATATATTCCGCACGCTGCTGTGGACTGATGATGAAATAAAATTGAGATCACAAAAGGTAGATTACGATTTGGCCTTGCTTACTCGTGTTTATTCTGTTTCGGTATCAGAATTCCTTTGTTCATGCAAACCTTCCTACATTATTACTAGAACTGAGTCAAATAACGAACACCTGATGTAAATAGCGAATATTTCAATAACTGGACACTGATACTGCATGATTAGTTTTTCCCTAACCGTCTTGCCCCCATGGCCCTACCGGAATGACCATTGTGGAAGATGTAAGAGCGACTTAAAGTGACGACGGACACGTACAGAGAGAATTCAGTTAATTTCTAGAGAATGCAGATGTTATTTCTGTGTATCAACACACTGGCTTCAGTTGCCCTGGTTACAAAGTGTTTTGAAAATGGTGTGAAATTTATTATGGCTTTTCAATTCGGAAAATGTTTAGAAATCCGCGTAATTGTATGGGTTTCTATGCATCGAGTTTCGTTGCCTTGTCAGGGGTAAGCTTGAAAATCATGACCATGCAATGAAAATAACTATAAAATTAAAGATTCCTTTTCAAGCATTTCATCGAATTTTGAATCGTTCTGCTTTGTGCTTCATGGTGGGACAAGTCGGTACTGGAGGAAATAATGTTTTTTTGTGGTCGATAGTTAATTTGTTCTTAAATAATTTAACGGCGAAAGTACTATATTGTGTTGGTAACTACACCCGTGTGTTGAATAATTTATTCTTAAGTCTTATTCACTAACAATACGACTTCGGTCACAAAAATTGCCTTTCTATTATAAGGTAAAAAGGTATCGTTAGGAATTTCATTTGATACATTAGTAAAAATTTGGCATTTAAATCGAAATCGCCGCTCGACGTCTGCGATTAAACTTAATCGAGGGTTAATTCACGGTGACCCAGAGAAAATCCTGATGATGCTTTAAAATGTACGTGTCGTTTTTGCGTAGCAGCGATAACGACACCACTTGCTGCGGATGACTTTGTTTTAATGAATAGATAACTCCTACAGAAATGTAAAAATATAATCCACTTTTTGTTACAATGTTCTGTTTTGAATCTTCCGGTAATTTCGAGACTGTTTGACGTCATCGCAAAAATTACCCGCCAAAAACGCGGCAATTTAAACGGTGGAGTTTGATTGGTTGAAGTTTAACCCACAATCCCATAATGCTGTACGAACTCGTTGGCGGCCATTTTGGACTGGAAAGGCGAATATGCAAATCTAATGAGATTCATATTTCGTGAGCAAATCGTTCAAGCAGCGAAGCGCTTTTACCCGTCCTGTCCATTTCGCTGGTATTGAAAGCCTTTCACAATGGCTCCGGCGCAGTGAAATGTACATTGATCAACAACGATATTGACGATTTATGGCTTGAAAGGAGATCAAGGTTTATTCACAAGTTGGAGTCGATCCGCGCGATTTCTAGGGCGAAGTTCGCAAGCAATCTTTTCTCAATCCGAGTTTTCTCCGGTAATAAACGAATATGAATGAAGTAGTCTATCGCTGGGGTGCATGGCTTATGAGAACATCGGCCTTCGTTCCCGGTAAATTTGTATTGTTTTTATAGCCAAAAGACGCTTGCAATCATGGAAGACGAAACATCGGTTCGAGTGGCGTTGAGGTGAGTTCTTGGGTATTTGCGTTGGTGGACGAGCAAAATTTCGGATAATCCACACGATGGATCTGTATAGACACCCTGCCAAGTGTTTAGTAGCGTCGCTTTTATTGATTTTTGCCTTTTTATCGCGTTCCTGTTGCAGAATTCGTCCACAAAGCGCTGCCGAACGAATTGACATGTGTAGAGTTTGTACTTACGTTACTCCAGGTCACCCTCAAGTCGTGCTCGGAAAAGACAAGGCTTTTACGTTCGATCATGTTTTTGATATGGAGAGCAAACAGTTTGTGATCTATGAGCAGTGTCTTAGAGGACTCGTAGAAGGGTGAGTTAACTAAATTTCCATTTTACGACTTTTAAATTTTTCCATCTTTTTGTGTTGCTCCTACTGAGATGTTATTGTGCATCTCGAACCCCGACGCGACATTTTCTTGGCTTGTGCCAAATATCGGTCCTTGTCAATTTAAAACTTTTTTTGTGAAATCAATTATTTTTATGCGTTGCAGATGCCTCGATGGCTACAACGCGACAGTCTTGGCCTATGGGCAGGTAAAATTTACTTACTGATTTGATGGGGGATAAAGCGGAAAATGAGATGCCTTGCAGTAAACCAAATTTAAACTTACCATGTCTTCTAATCGAAATGGTTTCCGGTCGTAACTTTTTGGGTTCATAGCTTTAAATAGCCTTAACTTTGTACAAAAATTTTCCACGGTTCAGTTGCTCTATTTTTCATGTTCAATGGACATCTCGAGTGTTCTTAAAAGGGATGCAAGTAGCAAACCTCAAGGACTGAAACGTAAGATGTGTTGTGGTCGTTGCATGTTGCAAGTTATGTTTAAGTTACAAGTTGCCTGTATATATTTTCAGTTAGTGAGATGATTATTCAAGCCATTCTCCACGTCTGAGTCTTTAATCTACGCGTTATCAGAAAATAGATTTTGTTTTTCGTCAAATGCAGTAATCGAAGTGGAATTCAGATTGAAATGATCTTTTCATATTTATATTACAACCCAATGCAAATCGATTCCCTCGAGACCATCAAAAGGTTGTCAAATGGTTTTCCGAACTCTCCCTTGATAGAATTAAAATACATGAATTGCACTGTTATAAATTAGAGATTTAATTACGAAAACGAGTATCTTTGTGTAATCCACAAGGACTCTGCATTCATCACGGTGACTCTGATTTCAACATAGCAGTGTATTGTGTACTTTTGAAATAACATACATATATGATAATATTTTAAAATTTGTCATCAAATTTTTTCTTTTTGAGATGCACATGAGGTTTAAAGATTTTTTCGAAAAAACTAGTACGTCTTTTTTTTTTCTAGAGTCTTATATATATGTTACAAATTTGCGATGTTGTTGAAGTGGTTGGTATTCTTGGCACAGTGTAAGGTTATCTTTAAATCAACTGAATAATTAGCATCGGAGAAACTAAACTTTTCTTCAAAATAGAAAAACAATATTCTTTGCAGGAGACGTCCTAAAATAATTACATGCATAATATCACTTAACTTCAGCTTAAAAAGATAGTATTTACTGTCGTCAATGTTTGATATTGTCCTGTCGCTTACATTTCACTGCCAGACCTGGTTAGAGTACTGTGTAAGATAAAATGACAGGATTATTTCCTTTCCAGCTGACAACAGTTAACTGTTATCCAGTTATTTACAAGTTTATGTGGCTATTTGTAGTTGAAATATGAATAATCTGTAGAGTCAATATTATTTTTCTTGGATAGAACGTTTTCTAACTCCTTTGTGCACTCATGATGCCAAAGAATGTTTTTTTGTGCTTTAAATGTGAGCATAGGTCTAAGAATTTTAGCTTGTTTTTACCAGACTTTTATGGTAGATCTGTGTGATAACAGTGATCAGACTTGTGCAGCATTTAACAAAAAGAAGACAGAAATTAGACAATGTTTCACTCTACACATGTATGGGTTGCTATGGACTGAATTAAACTGTACTCCAAGGCCACCCTTTGTGGATAAACTGAAAATTGTTGAGCAAAAACTTTCCTGAGTTTGAAATTCCATGTTCTGTAAAGCAGCATTTGTTTTTCAGCCTCAGTGGTCAAAATTGTGCTTTACATTCAGACATTCTGTTACAAGCAGGTCTGAAAAAGCCACTACCTTGGGTATATGTTCATTACTGAAATAGCCACAGCATAAAAAAATAATGGCTTTACATTGGATAACAAAAGAACTGAGAACACTCTCAATAAATTATTTGAATGTCCTCAATATAATTAAAAGCAACCTATGAATAAATTACTGGTACTTGTAGAACAGGGAATATTCAAAAGGATTCAGATGTACACATTAGTTTTGTCCAAATGGTAGTTCAAATGCAACAATTATTGTTGGGTATGGGTTTCTCTCACCATCTTTTCTCTGCTGGTAAGTGTTGTGTCTGCTTTAAAGTAAACCTTGAATATAGATAGTACTCAGCATAGTACCTATAAAGTCCAGTAACCAATGACTTGCAGAAAGTAAAAATAGTCCTGATATTAATTAGTCTCTAAGTACGTCATTTTCATATACCATTTTACTAAAAAAAAATATTGTTTGAAAATTTTGGAATCCTTGATTATTGATCACATGATATTGAAAATTGCCACTAACTTTGTGTTCCTGGCTGGTTACTCTGCTGGGATATTCCTCTGATTCTTTTGTCCTGGTTTAACATAAGATGGCAAAATGGCCACCTACTTTAACAATAAAGCTGCCTATTTCAAAACTCTCTGACAACCTTGTTCATGGTGGCTATTTTTTTCAGAGCAGCACCTAAGGAAATCTCATTACCAACAAGATTTTTCAATGCAACAAAACTGATCCCATTCCATTGCCAACAAAAACTAATTGTTATTAAAGCCATGTTTAAATGTCAGTCTCCTTTTTGATCACAGACTGGATCGGGCAAGACCTATACCATGGGTACCGGCTTTGATATCGCCACATCTGCAGAAGAGGAAGGGATTATTCCTCGGGCTGTAGCTCATTTATTTGAAGGAATTGACAGGAGGAAACAAGATGCCAAACAGAGAAATGAACCTTTACCTGATTTTAAAGTCACTGTTCAGTTTATGGAGGTAATGATGATTTTGGTGATCTTGTGGGATTTCTGTGCTGGAATTTTTTGAGCTTCATTTAAAAGCCTTAATTTTAAATTTTAAAGGTTGGTACATGAGGGTATATTTGCAGAATGGGTATAGTGAATGGTTATGGGGACCGTTTGTATGAATTAACAAATCTAATATTAAATATCCCTATGAATGGTCTCATGAACTCAAACTTCTATTAATTCAGTGTTCTAGCTACTTGTGTTAAGAAATGAGGGGGCGAAAAAAACTTGCATATTATAATTTTTTAATCTCATATCTGCCTTGTCGGCATGTTAACTTAGGACATGTGATATAAACAAGAGATTAATTGGTTCTTTGAGATGCATGACCATGGCAGCAGAAACACAGCTTGTTTGAAATGCAGTTGGCATGATAATGAGGAAAGACACGAGAGGGCAAAGAGTAAAACTCGTGGGGTGCTCAGCAAAACAAAAGGACGAGCCAAAAAATGGCAGAGTGGAATGCCCTTTCATATCGGCCGAGCTAGAACACTAATTGATAGGACCATTTGCAGGTTCATCGAGCATTTGCCTGAAAATGCTTGTTCCTTTTATGTGAACTGTGTGTGGGAATATTTCCTGCAACAGTTCCTTGCAATTATTCCCCTTGTGTACTTTGTGTCATGTAGTGCTATTAAATTAGCAATGAAGAGTGGCTTGCAATAATTGTGTGAGTGGTAGTCTAGCATGTTTAATCAGGGTTGTCACTCGGAGTTTCAGTAGATGGATGAATGGGTTGAAGTAGGTGGCTACAGATTACAATGAGCGTGATTGCTGCTCACAGATGCGTTTTGCTGCATTCCGGGCCAAAAGTAGCCAGCCCAAAGAGGTCTGGCAGATGGCAGAAATCCACTGGCTACCGGCTCTTAATGACAACTCTGTGTAATATGTATGGCCGACTGGTTGGCTCAGTGGTAGAGCATTGGACTACCGTGCGGGAGGTCGTGGGTTCAAACCCCGGCTGGACCAACACTCAGGGTCTTTAAATAACTGAGGAGAAAGTGCTGCCCTTGTAATGACATCTGCAAATTGTTAGACTTTCTAGTCTTCTCGGGTAAGGACGATAAACCGGAGGTCCCGTCTCACAACACTTCAATGTTCATAACCTTGTGGGACGTTAAAGAACCCACACACTAATTGCAAAGAGTAGGGCATGGAGTTCCCGGTGTGCTGGTCTGGTCTCTGTGCTATTTCGTGATTTCATAGGTTGGATGATGTAAACCGCATTTGAATATATATAAAATAGAAAATGCGGTATATAAATCCCATTACCATTATGGTGTTTCAAGAGCTTATGTGTACTCATGGCAATTTTATTATGTTCATGCATTCATAGAAGTGTTTTTTATTGCTGTTTTAGCTTTACAATGAAGAACTCATGGATTTGTTTGATTTTGACAATAACAGGGTAAGATATCATAAATGCATTTATTTGTTTCATACTGATTTGATACCTGTGGGGGTTTTGCAGGGGCTTTCATGTTTTGTATTCTAGCTATGTTTTACAGCGTTTTGCTTCACTCTCAAGCACGTTCTGTGCTTTTCTGCTCCCTGTGAGTCCTCCTACACTTTGTGGTTTCTTGACTGTGATAAGCACTTGGGTTGGTAAATATCTCCACTGATTCTTTTCTATAATGGTGCCAGGTGGTTGCAACTCCACCTATCCTATAGGACCTTCCCAAAACTCATCTATAACTATTGGTTATAAGTTTAATGGCATGGATATACTCGCACTGTTATTTATAAGAGTGTGATATGAGTGAGATTGTGAATAAAGGATGCTTCTCTTTAGTTGGAGTTTTTAAAGATCCAGGAGTTGTCAATCAATTACTCTTTATTCCTCTTAAGATAAAAAGACATATCTTAAGTTACATCAGCAGTTGGGAGTCTAAAAATACTGTATCCAAATAATAGAAGGATAAAATAGTAATGTATGTCTGCTTTTTTATGGTATCTGCCTTTGATCCTGTTGAGTTAATGCGCTATGTGTAAATGTATCACTGTCTCAGTAATGTGCATGTCAGAACCAGTCCTGTAAAGTACTCTTCATCGTCAGTGATTTAATGTTTTGTCTTGAAGGGCCGTAAGAGCAATGTGAAAATCCATGAAGATGCAAATGGTAATATTTACACCATGGGTGTGACCATGAAGCCAGTGAACTCAGCTCAAGATGTAAGCATTGCAATGCATAAATATGTTCTTTGCCTTGTTCTATTTTGTGCTTATTCCACTAATGAGAAGCATTATTTAACAATTATTGGATGAGGTTGAGCATGATAGCGATAATTATCAAGGCCAAAGTTTGTGTTATCTGCCGAAGCCAAAGGCTGAGGCGGATAACACAAACTGAGGCCTTGATAATTATCGCTATCATGCGAAAACCGAATCCAATAATTGTTTTATTATGCATATTCCTGAGCTACACTGGCGACTCCGCCGTAACAAAACTGATCAAACTGCTGGTTAGTGTATTAGTTGACGTCACTTGTGCATGTATAAAACTATTGTCTGTAGGTATGACGTCAATTCTACGTATATAAAAACTATTGTCTGTAGGTATGACGTAAGAGAAACAGAGCTAGCAAGAATTAGCTGCGTGCTTATAGCCAATCAAAATCGAGCTGGTGACACCAATGTATAATAATCATAATTGTTTAACCTTCAGTTTGACAAGACTTGCTGTGTGACAGTTACCACCTCATGGTTCACCCTATATTCTGATGAATAATTTCCAGTAGATACTGATCACTGTCTAGAGCTTATAGACAAGGTTGAAATAGGTTTTTGGTCCTTTGAGAAGATCTTATTAAAAATCAACACTTTTAAATGCCCCAAGTATTAGGGTAGTAAGTGTAAATTTACATGTACATGTATCATCGTGCAAACAGCTTCCAAACATCTCACCATCCTTATGAAATGTGTAAATACTCATTGTTTTTTCATCATGCGCACATGTATGTTGGGCCACAAGTGCATCATACATGATTGCGCTCTGCAGTGTTTTTGTGTCATATGGCAAGTCCTTGAAATGTCCTTGAATTTTTGGCTTTAAAAGTGTACATGTACAAACCCTGCATGGGATAGTCCCTTCACCTGCAAAATGAATTTGCTTTTATTTGTAATGAACATTTTTTATAACAAATTTAGGCAAAAAAATATCATTATAATTATATTGACAGTCAGGTCCTTTGAAAATCAATATAATAGTTATGTGTGCTTTTTCCCTTTCCCAGACTTTGAATTGTTTGCAACAAGGGGCTCTCTCTAGGACTACTGCAAGCACAAACATGAATGCTCAGTCTTCAAGATCTCATGCTATTTTTACCATACATGTCAAACAACAGAGAGTTGTGAAGGTACATGTTTCAATCTGTACTCTTGTAGAAAGTATGGAATAAGCAAGGAATAAAGAACATTATCAATGATATTAATACACTGTATCTGGCTCCATGAAAGGTATCAAACCAAAGATCTTTGGCTACATGTATCTTGTAGTACTGCTTGGTTTTTTTCCCGCTAAGCTACTGAAAACTCTTGTTATGCTGGATATATCTTAGGCTCATGTGACGTAATAATGTCCTGCATGCTGCTAGAGGGCTTTCAGTAGAAGCTGCAACGAGTTGCAAAAATACTTGAGACACTGTACGTCATTTAGCCTTTAGTGATGTTTTCATGATCTTCCGCTTTCCCTTCCCCTCCCCCTCTTATCAAAGTTGCTAACAGTGCCACTCCATGCTCAAGTTTGAGGAACAACTTTGAAAGGGGGAGAGCGAGGGGCTGTGTGTTGTATCTCACAGATTTCTTAGCAGCGAGAGAAAGAGAGAAAGAAAAGGTGTTTTTCATTCCAAATGTCTCAACAATTTTGCAACTGGTTGTGGCTACTACTGGTGCTCTGATGGCTGTAACTCATGAAGTCACTGGCTATACTGTATGTGGCCATGTTGGTCAACAAATACATCAAAAATATAACTCTTTAACTACTGCATCAAGCTGTATGGAAGATAGGTGCCTGGGATGTCTGGGGGCCTCCACTGAGATCAGCCAGCCCCTAGACAGTGAAACGCTCCCATGGCTGGCAATCCCCGCAACCCAGCCATGAGCCCCCACAAGCAGTCATCCAGGCACCTGTCACACTGAACTAGACAGTGGAAAAAGGGGAAGGGGGAGGGGGGGAGGGCAAAAGAAAACCGGCAGGATAACTCCAAGCTCAGCTACAAAACCGCTTCGATACGCCACGCTGAAACACGCTACAACGCTGGGGGGCACTGCGCCTGCCCTGCCCACAGCAGACTGCTGACCGCTTGACAAATACCAGCTTCTCTTTGTAGTTAACTTAGTTAAATTGCATTTAAC
Source organism: Galaxea fascicularis (assembly GCA_948470475.1). Classification (NCBI taxonomy): domain Eukaryota; kingdom Metazoa; phylum Cnidaria; class Anthozoa; order Scleractinia; family Euphylliidae; genus Galaxea; species Galaxea fascicularis. Next base: position 30,269,046 of record OX419339.1, read on the forward strand.
TGCATTAAAATTGCCACTTTGATAGCCACATTTGCTCACTGTCACAGGGGCATAAACCTGCTGCAAATCTTATTGAAAGCCCTGTTCTAGCATCAGCAGTGTTTTTAGGATTATGCCGTGAGAAAGAGGGATGATAAAACTGGGGTCTTGTAAATAAAAGACAACTTTACACTCAGGTTTTTCTGAAAGTAATTTGCATGTAATTTCATTGGTTTACTTAGCTTGATGCTAATGATGACAAGCCATCATCAGATAACATCAATAGCTATGAATATGAAATGCTTACTGCCAAGTTCAACTTTGTGGATCTTGCTGGCTCCGAGAGACTCAAACGAACTGGTGCTACAGGGGATAGAGCAAAAGAAGGGATTTCAATCAACTGTGGATTGGTAAGATGTTTTTAGATACAGCTGAAAGTGTGAATATTATTGCTTTAACATAGATTCAGAAAAAAATTGTACTAATTAAATAACTGCCCTTCCAGCAACTGTCAGGCAAATACTAATAGACACTTAGCTCTGTGTAATCTGGAAAAATTTGGTTTTACCAACAGAGTTGATAATGTAAAGTGACCACAACTCCGTTGATAAAACCAAATTTTTGTGTACTACTTATCCACCTATAAAGCACCACAGTTTCTTTAGAAATTACTCCCTTTATTCATCTGTGTAATCTGGTTTGATTCCACGTACATGCTGGAGAGGTACACATATAATGATTTATTATAACTGTACTACAATGCCTGTTGTTTTCAGCTGGCCCTCGGTAATGTGATCAGTGCTCTAGGGGACGCAATGAAAAAGGGAAGCCACGTGCCTTACCGAGATTCCAAACTCACAAGGCTATTACAAGATTCACTCGGAGGCAACAGGTGCAGAGTTACAACTTATAATTCCAGACTTTGTATTCTGCTTATATTTGATTTAAACTAGGTCACCACTAGCTGGAAGCTGGGATCTCTTGTATCCAGTACCAACACTGTCTCTTACGCTGCATGGTACATCTGAAAAAAATCATCCATTGCAAAAATCTAGTAGGTACCAATCAAGATTCCAAGATGTTCTCTATGCTGTACTTATATTGTAATCTTGACTGATACTTTGGAACATGCTTTAAATGGGGGTAAAATTCAGAGGCATTCTGTTCTGTAATAAAACAATCGTCAGAAGAAGCAGACAAAAGTTGCAAAAAGTTTTGGAGACAATAAATTCTGCTAATTTTTCTGTGAAAGTAGTTTACTCTGAGAAATATTAAGGTGCTAAGATGAGAACTTGGTGTCATGCGGTAGCTTAAAACCAATACTTCAGGGCTGCAAATAATGTTTCTTTCTTCAAAAGACGTATGTCCGACAAAGTCTCCATTCTGGTTGGACAAAACAGAAATGCAGTACTTAAGACGTTTATCATTAAAGATGTACTTTTTATTTGGTACAAAAATTTATTTGGCGATGAAGTCCGACCTATGTTAAGATTTTGTCGGACATGGGCTAATTTTAGTTGGGCATTGCCTCATGACCAATGGTTATTTGCACCTCTGTACATTGTTCTAATAACTGGGTTTGTCATTTCATTTCCTTTCCTTTTTAGTCGAACCTTGATGATTGCCTGTGTATCACCCTCTGACAGAGACTTCATGGAAACACTGAACACCCTAAAATATGCTAACCGAGCTAGGAATATCAAAAACAAGGTGAGCAAGTCAATATACACAATTGTACACTTTAATATGTACAGTGTAGCACTTGGGGTTTGTGTTTTAAACTTAATGATTTTTGTTGATGGGTGGGGGGAGGGGGGTGGGGAGATTAGGTTTCATGTTAGGTCTCTGACTATCTCTTTGTCCATATTCAGGTTGTTATGAATCAAGATAAAACCAGTAAACAGATTTCTTCTTTGAGACTTGAGATTCAAAAGCTCACTATGGAATTGATGGAGTTTAAGCAGGTCTGTACTACAGTGACTATATAGATATACATGTATATGCTCGCCAAAAATTATCTTGTCAGTAAAAGCTGGCTGTAAACTGGATAGTAAATGCCCCCAAACGTCAATGTACAGAAGGTTTAAATATGTACTTTCGGAGTTACAGACAACTTATAGTGCATCCTTTGTTAAATGTTGCTGTCTAATTTAATTGCTTCGCTCAGAGGAACATGTATGTGTCAATTGAACTTTTCCTTGCAACAGCCATACCCTTGAAATTCAGATATATATTTCTAAGCCAAGACATGGATAAGATACAGTAGTCAGTAGTCATACTTTTCTTCAAAACTTTTGCTTTTTTAGAAAATCTCATAGAAACTGAGAATCACCCAGAAAAAAATTCTAAGTTCCAGATGGGATTCAAACCCACGACTCTTCATAGTCTAGTTCAGACACTGTAACCACTGAGCTACTGGTGAGTGAGGAAGGGTTATCTTGTCGGTTATGACATACAAACTTCCTTTTTGCAGTCACACAGCTGTATCATACAGTGCTTTCAATAAGCACCGAGGGGCAACAAAAAGCATTGGCTACTTCGCTTAAAGAAGTTGCTTACTTTTCCCCCTAAATTTAAGTAATAAAGATTCCCTGAAATTAAATTCAAGTAAAGTCGGTTACTCTTGTCTAACCAGCTGTCTACTTCAAATTTTATTGAAACCCCTGATCATATCATTCAGTGGGTATCACAGGGTGTCTGTTAAGAATGCACAACAAATATTGAGAGTGCCATGACCATATTTGGTTATCGTTACAACATGTTGAATATAAATAATTTTTAATATGCACTGGTGAGAACTACATGTAGACTAAACCTCAGCTGACACAATAATTAGTGACCATTTTGGAAGGAAATGAAATGTTTCTTTAGTCATGTTTTTTCAACAAAGGAATGTTCACTTTACATGTACCGATAACTACAATGTATATGCTTTCTTATGGGAAGTTTAAACTGAAGATACAAAACATTGTAGAGTTTCTTTTTTACTGGCTTTTTTATTTGTTAGGGAAAAAGAATATCTGGGGTTGAAGATGGTCAAGTTAGTGATGTTTGTCATGAGAATGTCATGCTGAAAACTGAAAATGACAAGTAAGAGTACCATTTAATGGTTGTTCCGTAATGTTGATATTGGCACCTAATCTCTTTATATGTAAAGAGGACCATCTCATTCATTCATAATCAGGAATGTTGATATTTAAAATGAAAACCTATGGTTGAAACCATCAAGACATGGTGACGTCCCTTGCTTTGTCACCATAATATTACTGAAAGTATATAAACAATACTGTCCATTTGGTGTGAAAATATGCTTGGATGTTTGTCTGGGGACATTATCTGCTCTGAGAAGTGAGCAGTTTTCCGAGAGCGAAGCTCAAGGAAAACTGTATCAAGGAACTTATGATATCCAAGCACAAATATTAGGGCATATTTTTTAAAGCCAAATGGAGGCTATTGTGTTTATTATCCTTCCAATAATTTTCGCAACAGGCATTTGGTGAATATCACTGGATAAACTGATATAATTATTTCTTTATTGCCTGGGCATATTCAGGGGTTTTGTTAGGTTTTTGTGCAGGAGGTCAGCAAGGTTTTTCAGCTGGGCATTTGTAGTCTTTCTTATAATAGAAAGTAAGAAGAGAAGACAAAAACAGTGGGCAAATTGATGCTAAGTCTCGTTCACAGCCGGTCAATTTGCCTGGTGCCCGGCCCTTAATGGACCCCCTGCATATTCAGTCATGTGATGCATTCAGACCAATTGTGTACTAGTGAAAATATATTTGGTGGATTATAACGAATATTATTCTCTGAAATCATATATTTTTAAAGGCAAATAATATGAACAAAAGTGACTTTATCAAGGGTTAGTATGCAGCAACCTTACAGTGTGTGTTGATTGGATTGTTTAATTTTTCAGGCTTCGTGTACGTATCAAGGCTTTACAGCAAACAATTGATGCACAGTCTGTTAGAATAACAGATCTGATCTCCTCCCAAGTGTTGGCGTCAGTAGATGGTATGGAAGAAATGAATGTTACGTTAACAATGTTTTCAATAAGGGCTGGCAGCTGGCGAAACTCACCGTATACATGTACTTCACATGATTTTGCCGCCTACTTTGATTAAGAACTTACCTCAAATATTATGAATAGCCTGGAACAAAGTTGTACCTTCTCTGCCGTCACCTACTCTGATTCTTATTGAAAACCCTGTGCTAAAAGATGATGGTCTCACTAGCACTGAGAAAAAAATCATTTCGGTGACAATCCACTGGCATTTTGCATTGTAAAAAATTTAACTTATTACGTGCTGTATAACTATAACTTCAAGCGGTTTTCCCTCTGCGCATCTGCTACTTCCATGTGTACATATCATGTATGTGCAACTCACGTAATTTGTGTGCTCTGGTTTTTTAGGTGATGTTGATGGTGGAGTGGAAGAGCTTATTCAGAAGTATCTTAAAGAAATTGAAGAGCTCAGGCAAGTTTCTTGCAAAAACAAGTGATATTTAGTAATAACAGTAGAATCAAGGTGATTTGAATTTCAAAGAAACACAAAATTGTAAACTTATGCAGTTCACAACTGATATCTAGCCAGTTTTAAAGTTCTCTCTTGTTTCTATTGGAGATATCTTTGCTCCATGTCATTGTCTGCAAGGTGAATTCTTTCTTGAGAATGATGTGCCAATGTGATCAGTCAAAAGTGTTATGCTCTTTGAATTAAGCAAGCACATAATTTGTCTTTCTGAAGTGTACCCCCACTTTACTTTCTATTGGGATAAGGGAATCACCTCATTTAACTAGGAAACTTTGTATAGGAAATCGTATGTAACATTGAGTGCAATTTGTAATAGGTACATGACAAGTGATTTTGAAAGCTCTCAAAAAGCTCATGCAATTTGGGAATTTTCAAAGTCACCAAATTCTTAAGCTGTACTGTAAAAACATGTATATAAGCCACGTTTGTGTGTAAAAAATCAACTCTAAATCAGGGATGCAGCTTATCTATGAAACAGCTTGGAACTCAAGTTCAAATATTATTGACCTAATTAGCATGCAAAAAATAGCTTAAGAGAATAAATATAAAACAAACAAAATGATGTTGTTGATGGGCACTACCTTTTAATGACGTGTGGCTCCTAATTAGAAGCAATTTATAACTTCAGGTCTTCATCAAAGTCTTGCTCTCTAAGAGTTCTTGCAATTGCTCTGTTTTTGCTCAGCTAGAACAGTTTAATTCTAAGTGACAAGGAATCTTCATTCCTCCACAAAAAGCTTTACAGTGGCACCTTTGGCTGATTGTGAATTTATTAAAAATGTATTGCCAAACTCAAGGACCTTTCTGAACTTTGTAGGAACAAGCTAACAGAGAGTGAAGCTATGGCAATGGCTATAACACGTCATGCAGCACTGAAGTCTCGTATGGCATCAGCAACTGCTCCAGAATCCTCATCATCAGTCTTGGAAATGGCAAAGCTGGATGTTGCTAAACAGCGGCAAAAAGCACAGGTGGTGTTACGTAATCCATCTCTCTCCAAAGTCAAATGTGTTAAGCCTGTTAAACCTCGAGGGGGCAGCCTCCATTTGACTGTGAATGGGGTGAAACCTTCAAACATTCCAATTCCTTCATCACAACCTCAGAGTAAGTGTTTACTTCAAACAAATGGTGGCAGGCTTAAGCTAGTGACACCACGGCTTCCCTGGAATTCTGGCAAAGTTCAATCAAAAACTGACTCTGGGCTTTTCAACAAGGTGCCACAGCGGGCAAGTCTTGTTGTTTCCAGGGAACCATGTCCTAAACCTCGCAAACCTAGTAATTATTTAATGCCGGCTGACCGAGATAAACCCCTGCACAACTCAGCGTCTAACATTCCAAGCTATGTTACAGATAATGTTGTGTTACGCAGATCTAAGCCTAAATCTACTAATTCTGAGGTAATTATGGCGAAGCGAAGATCCCGCAGTTTGGAATGTCTGGTGAACAGCAGCTCTGAAATGGACGCATACCTTACTCCGACACAGTGCTTCAAATGTAGAAAGGATATGAGTCGTGTGTTGGACTCAAGTGCGTCTGATAGATTTTCTGATGCATTTAGTTCAACAAGTGATCTCAATTGCTCATTACCAGAACTTCAGATTGACCAAAACAATAATGTAGTAACAAAACGTAAGCCCTCAGTGTCAAGAACAGAAATGCTAAAAGCAGAAAAGTTAGTTCATCGTCCTCTGCCAGTGGAAATTGTGTCTGACACTGAGTATTATCAACACCACTTTGAAAGCGACAGCCAGACAGAGAGTGATTATGGCACTGCTGTTGCTTCTGATAGTGAAGTTTACAGACACAGGTCAAAAATAAGAGACAAGAGGAATCTTCATTTAGATTCTCCCAATCCTCATCTTCTGCGGGAGCAGAGGGCTGAATCAGCTGGTAGTATACGAGAGCGTAAGATTCAAATTGAGCAAGACCTGGACTCACTCCTTGATTCTATGGCTTTTACATTAGAAAACTACGATTCCAAAGCAAAAAGCGATCCGGTTGACATAGCTGGCTCTAAAGATGCCCTCTACACACCACCAGCCTTTTTCAGACCAATATTCGAGGTCAAGATTTGAATGAGGCCTTTAGAGAAATTCATCGGTAAAAATGGTTTAAATTGGAGACATAGAAGTTATTCTTTCCAATTGCATTACCTTCTCCTTAAGAACAATAACTTATTATGATACATGATGTTGACTGGTTTTTCTGAGTGGAAATCAGATTTATTAAAACTCAGACAAAACAGTTATGCGAGCTATAAACAGATCATGATAAAATGATAATGTTATCATTGCATGCGGGTGTAAATCTTGAAAATAATGATAAGATGGATTTAACATGACTTTCTAAAATAGGCAGTGCTGTTTGAGCTGTGAAACAATGAACACATTTTTTGAATGCATGTAGAAAGATGTTAGAATTACTGTGGAAATATTGCATTTTTGGAAAGTAAGCTTGTTTTAATGTGTAATGTAAATAGTCAGATCTAGATATAAAGCTAGATAAATGACCCATTTCAAAGTTTCCGTTGAGCACTAAGGAAACAATTATTATCTTGTGCTTTGAGCACAAGCACTTGAATTTGAATTTGAATTTGTGCCTGAATTTGTTGGCACAGATCTCAGTTGAGGTATCTCCCAGGAGGAGTGCTTCAAAGTAAATTTAAAAGCATAAAAAGGAAATGTTTAATGGTGAAACATTTTATGTTTTTTGCACCATTTGATATGATATGCTCATTTACTGAGAGTAAACGTGGCTTAAATGGCTTGAGATGGTAACTTATTCAGAGATTTACATTATTTTATCTTTATTGGGGATGCATTTGTACTTTGTACAGTGTAACTTTGAATTTCCTGAAATCAAAATTATATGATATTTATCAACATATTAAGGTTGAGTGAAGAGAATCTCAAATGTGTTGCTAAAGATTTGGATAGGTCTTTAAGAAATGTATCATGGCTTAGTGTTTCAATTTAACCTTTTTAACCCCGAGATCAAAATATAAATTCTCATTTGTTGACCCTACACCGACATTTCCTATAGAAGTAGTTGGGAGAAATTGTTAAAATATCAAGCAAATTTATCTTGTGTGACCCTGTCTTTAATTCTCGTGACCACTGTGTTTTATAAAGCGTTGATATTACAAGGAGAAATTTGATGCTGATCAGTCTCAGGGTTGAAAGGGTTGATATTTGTTGTGAATTGAATACCACGTTTCCTTTAAAACTGAAATGACTACTAACCATAAACTATGACATCCTTTCTAAGATCAAGTGTGTTAAAACAGAAAAGAAACTTTTTTAACATTGTCAATTCAATAAACATAACTGACATAATTCAGACGATTCTACTACAGGGATAAAATATTACAAAGTCCTCTTCTGTAAAAGATTTGAAAGCCAGGATTAACTTCTTGATATATTTCTATCTATGCCTCTAGCAAGCACTGTACACTGCAAGCTTTTATCATAAACTTCAATCTTAATCTTATCATGAACATCTTGTTCTGCACAAAAAACTCTATGAACTTTAAACACATGGTGACTCTCAATAGTTTTTATAAAAAAATAAAAGAAGATTTAAACTCATACCATTTGTCTTTGAATGTTTTGGTTCCTGTCTGGATTCAGATTCTTCCTTTGCTACGGCTGGACTTTGTTTTAAACTTCTTTGCTATTGTCACTGTTATTTTGCTGTTATGTTGCTCAAGCTTCTTCTCAAGCATTTGGTTCATTTTATTTCACTTTGTTTCATTTGTGACATGTCATTTCCACATTTTTAATTTTGTTTTAACTTCCGTTGTTTTACGTTGTTATGGTTATGGTTTCTCTTTTTCTTTCACGTTTGTGCAATTATAAAGACAGAGATATATTCTCGTCCCCAGAGGCCGTGATTCTTTAAGTCAGCACCAAGAATACCGACCTCTGGCAGGTTCCAAAACAGGAAGCCCGTGAATCACGGACTTCCGACTCTTCTACGCAAACTCAGAAGTTTGAAACAATAGTGGTTGCCAATGGTTACAAAAATGCGGGCACCTTCACTGAGACTGCGCATATTTCGGAACTGGCCAGAGGTCTTTATTATTGGTGCTGACCGAAAGAATCGCCACCCCTGGGGACGAGAATAATAGAGATCTGTAAACATATTATGTTCTTAGGTAAAGGTCAGTGAGGCGTGGCTTGCAGTTTAGAGACACAATTTAGTTAGAATTGAAGAACATTATTGATAAATTTGGCCTAGTGGGTCTTGTTTTCTCTGAAAGTATGGCAGGTGTCTTGGAGCCATGCAGGGTACTGTCATATACCTGCCACTGAAGCTCATCATGTCCCCAAATCAAATGTCCAAATGCCAAACAATCAGGGTGTGTGGCTGCAGAGTCCATTGAGACCTTTTTTGGCCCCTTTTTAACATGCCCACAAATAAATGCATGCTCTTTCCCACTACCTTTTTGTGTACTATTATTATTATCCTCAAAGTGAAAAGTGAGGGTTTGGATTGAGAAGGCCAATTTAAAAAAAAATCAGTTAGTGTGGTATTCTTAGAAATTTTAGGGAAAAAAAACAATGTGTGCAATATGGGAGCAGTGACGCTCAGTGCTAGCCGCTAGTTTCGTTGGCGCCAGTATGAAACAAAAGAGCAAAAGAGAGACTTCTCACAGTCTGACGAGTCACTGGCTGTCAGTAAGAAGCCAAACCTTCCTCACCTTTCTTTTCATCATGGTTCATTTTTCTCTTTTTCAGTATCACAACATCGAGATGGGTTGTGTAGAAGGAAGGCAAACTACTTTTAAAACCACTGCAAAAACGGAATTAGGTTTTACATACTTTGTGCTGGTATTTGTTTTGGCAAACCTGCAAATTTTTAATAGATTAGATTTACAACATTTAATAGAGTGGGAACATCTTTGCACAGCGTCACCAGAGTGCTGTTGGACCGAAATGTCAGGTATTCCATCCACACCCTTTCTTCTTAACTCTTAAACCCGTTATAATTTCTCCCCATAGCAACACCACTACCAGAACCTTGTTATTAAGAACGGTGATGGACAGTCTATAAAAAAATGGATTGCACAACACATCTGATAGGCATTCTTGGCTGTATTATGACTATGTGCGTGATTTCACTGTTCTGTGCACCGATTGTGCTGTTGTTAATGTTAAACTTATCCATCATCAATTCCTTTGTTTTTCATACTGTGTACAAAGTGATTATTTTGCTGTGTCTTCCTGTGTGTCAATCAAACTGATTCATCTCGCATATTGTTGTTGCCTCTATCACTGCGTCTCATCCATGCGCTATGCATTTCCAGACTGTCTGTTCGTTCTTCCGCGGCTCTTGTTTTTCATGGTTGTTTTCTGGTCATGCAGTCACCAATCGCCCACAAACAGGAACATTCTCACATAATTACAGTATACTAACAGATTAATCTTTGTGATGCTCCGATTGTTCACTTCACGTGCCATGGAAATCCAAAGAGCCGTTGCACAGCTGAGCTCAGTTCTCTTCTTTCCCTGCTTCATCTTCAGTGCGGTCTCTTCTTGGTAAGGTACCCTTGCAGTAATATCATTTCTGACCTTGGTTAGTAAAGTAGAGCTACGACGTTTAAAATTGTGTTTCTTGTATACTAAAGTAATGATTAAATAATTTTAACAGTGCTTTTTTAGGGTGTGTTAATTGCATTCATTGACTAAAATGCCAAGACTTTCCCTTTGTGTAAAATATTTCACATTGCAGGAATTTAATTTACTTGAATGGTTGACATTTAAAGTTATTGATTGCTTTTTATCGTTTACGGAAAGCAGTTAAACTATTAATTAACAAGTAGTGTTCATAACTGTGATAATCACTCACATGTTCAAACTTTTATTCACGAGAAAAGATGGAAGCCATTACTGACTGCTCATGTGAAATAAAATTACGAACGGTATAATGAAACAAAACATATCCAGAAGAGCTGTATTCTCTCTCATAGGACAATAGATAAGGCCATCATGTAACACGAGACGAATACCGTGCACGACAAATGGCTTGTTAGTAGTTGTAGAATAAATTCATTTACAGTTGTTACCAATTATGACGGATTTTTCTTTGTTCATCATGTATTTGATTATCTGTTAAGTCCATCCTTTCCTAATTCCAAGAACTTCAGAACACCAGTGCGAAAGTCTCAAACTGTAGGTTCTTAACTGAATGTAAATCGAGTTGACATTAGTGATCACGTTTACAATTTGTTGACTTTCAGCCTGTTTTCTTCTCAAAGTAGAGTTTTACTGGTTGTTTTTGTGGCTGCAGGATTCTTTTGCCACCATTCTGTCCGGTTTTCTGGGGCTTAAATTCACTGCCATGCAGTAACACGTGACATCTGCATTGAGCGCAAATAAAATAATGAAGTTAGTGCGAAACAATCCATTTCAATCTTATTTAGACGATACCCAGTTTTCTCACAAGATTTAATCATTTGCAATTTAACGTTCTTGTGGCCTGAACAAAGACTTAAATTTTTAGGGGGAGGTGCCCTTTTTTCTTAGATCTTTATGTAATGCTTGTTTAATCAGAACAGCTCTCGTTTTTTCTCTCGTAAGATGCGTTTTAAAGACTTTCTAACGATAACATTGTGATCTTCGCTGCTCTTTTCAGAAGTTAAGCCGTCATGATGAAGAAACCAAGGACCAACCTTGGGAAGAGCAGAGCAGTGATGAAAGTAGCACTGAAGAAGATGAAGTAAGAATCATTTGTGGTACATATCAGACATCGTAGAATTTAAGGCATCAGAAATCGAAAGAAGGAAAGAAATGCAAAAGTAAACCATGAAGCCATTTAACAGGAATCTTGTGGCAAGGTTAAGTCGACCTGCACCGTAACGCAGATGGTCATTCTATTTGTGGGCTTGATTGTGTTTTGATTCTAGTTTGAATTTTGAATATGGTCATTCTTGGGATTGACGTGTTACTGACAGAGATTATTTTTATTCCAAGTTGTCATTTTATGTTGAGCGTTTCTAGCTTTGACGTGATTATTTGTTTTCCAGGAAAACGAAGACGGCACAGAAGAACATGTAGATGAAGACGAAGGAGAGGACGATGATGACGACTCAGAAGATGAGGACGTCGCTCAAGGTGTGTTTGACACTTATTTGAGTGCTAAGTTACATAAAGGATCTCTTCACATCGTATAGTTACTTCTTTCATGGCCAGCTTCATATTTGTTAAACCTTGCACGTATGACACGCACCAGGATTCGTGAAATCATTGTCATTTCCTTGTGATTCTTCGTAGAACTACTGTGTGGTCTTTGCAAAAGACTTCCGATAAACAAGGTTGTGAACTCTTTGAATCAAACACAAAATCATCATGTTTTGACAAGTCTTTTTTGCGTTTTTCTCTCCGCCCTCTCAAGTTTTAGCTTTATGATGTACATGCCCTTATCCGTCGTACCCAATATTGGGCTGTGCGTACAAAAGAAGCAACGCGCTTGTGTTCTAATTCGACAGATAACAACCTCGAGCTGTCCGGAGACTTAGCGGAACTGTCCACGGAGATATCCATAAAAGAAAAACTGATTGATGAGCTGGAGACGAGTCAGAAAAAACTGCAGTCACTGAAGACACAATACGAAGAGAAACTGTCTCTACTGCATAACAAGATCAAGGAAACAGAGACTGAGAGAGACCAAGTGAGTTGGAAAAAGCGGTTTGCAATTCAGCATCGCTAGTAGATTGCGTTTGCGTTGGTTTTGCATTGCTTTGCTCTGTGATTGGTCAGCAAAACTCACGCCACTTTTTTCAGCCAATGACAAGCAAAACCAAAGCCAATCGTGACTTGCACGCGTGCCATTTCCCGCGCTTTGCGTCGATTACGTGTATTAGCTTTGAATTTTGATTGGCGCATTGCACTCTTTCGGTCTGTTGTGATTGGCTGGAGTAATTTCATGACGTTCAGTTGAAAACCACTCTTATGTCTTAGTCCTTTGGAGACGAATTGTCCAAAACTGACCGTGCAAATTTCCATTGAGAAAGAATTTCAAAAGGTTACTTAGCAATAATACTCCTCAATGACTCAATTCCCGGTTATCGTGATATTGATTTTATTCCTACTATTGGATTCAATAAAAAAACTGGTTTCGTAATAGATTTCCTATAATGAATTTGTCAGAAATTTGGGAAGTTGTTTCGTGAAGCCCTTGTTTTAATTCGAAGGTTACCAGCCGCTCTTCGTACATTTCTTTGAAATGATATTTCTTGACATTTCTTTGGGATTTGTATATTTCACCAGGCGTCTACGAAACTTTGTAATCTTGCGATTCTATTTTAAAAACGCAATGTCACGGGAAAGTCGCTTTCATTTGTACGAACTTCATTTTACTGACTCGGTTTAAAATAGTAGAATTTCCTCGGAAAGTTTTAAGTGTTTTCCTGAAGTTTTAATCCACCTATGTTAAAGTCAGAAGTTAAAGGCAGACAGTTTTCAGTGTAATGGCTATGGCGGAATTTTCGCACACCCTGCTAAATTAATGTTACCATGGTTACACGAGTTCGGGGTTGGTCCAAGTCTACCGGTGGGAAAAGGAGATTTCCCTCGGAACAATAAACCCTGAGGAGCCTGTCCTTTCGTTCTGACCACTTAAACCCGAAATTCCGGCTGAAATTAGACAACAAAACGAAGTTAAGGAATACACTCTGCTAAATTAATGTTGCCATGGTTACACGAGTTCGGGGTTGGTCCAAGTCTACCGGTGGGAAAAAGAGATTTCCCTCGGAACACTGAATAAACCCAGAGGAGCCTGCCCTTTCCTTCTGACCACTTAAAACCGGAAATTCTGGCTGAATTAGAAAACAAAACGAAGGCGAAAGCAATCCTTTTAGAGACCCAGAATGTCGGAAACTTCAAGTACTATTCGAGAGTTTGGAAATCGTCGATTTCGCGCCGTTCAAAAAACTCGTATACCAAGAATGGCACGGAGTTCACTAAGATTCTTGAAAATCAGCGAAGAACGACGCAACCGAACTCATGTCAGTAAAGATCTGGTTTGTCGTGAAGTGCTACTCGTGTATTTCACCTCATGTAGGAAGGCTATGTGTTAAGATACATGGAGGTGAAATACGCACAGGTTGAAGCATTTGCTTTTGTTTCATGCCTGTGGTATATGTCGTTGACAATTGACAAACTCGGTTCTATTTGGCAATTAAAATTTTAGTCGCCTTTTATCTTGGGCTGGGTTTCAGAATGTAATAGAGGAGGGAGCGGATCATGAAGGTGTGTTGTTTTCTACAAAATATTCACATCTCTAAGTTGCTCGCTCAGTTAGCTGATATCGTGAATTTACGTTCGCTTATCGCGATTCCTGCAAGCATCCTAATTCTAGAGGAAACTGTAGGCTGAACAACAGTTAACGAATCGAGGTGGCGTGCACATTCCGTTTTAAACTAGCTATGGCGGATTTATGTATTATCCATCATGTGATAAATTGACCCTTAACACAAGTCGAATGTGGTTGAATGTGAAAAAAGCATTAAATCAAAATAAAAAAAAACAGTTATAGTAAAGTTTGTAATTTAACACCTTTACTTCTGTCAGTCGTGCACCCGTGCATGATGACATCTAATTTGCTATGGTCGTTTAATATAAGTCACGTAACAAAAACCTACATTCCCCAGCCCTCAAGTTATCAAGGGATCGCTGTGTTGTCTCGTTTTTTTCACGTTTCTTTTTCAAACGTTTGGTATTTTTTTATTTTATTTCTTGTTCTTGTTAGAGGCGCGGAGAAATCCGATGTCTCTTTATGTAATCTAGAAATTCATCTTCTCAGCGATATATTATTCGTAGACAATCGACCGACGGAAGTTTTGATATTGATTTTCTTGTGAAAAACATTCCGAAAGTTTTGTTAATATTTCCTTTGGTTTTCGTAACTTTTCCAAATATTTGTAAAGTGTGTGAAGTTTACTAGGGAATACCGGGTTTTTTTTTTTTTAAGTTAAGTTCTATTTTTTAACTCATGTAGTTTCTCTTCCTTCCTCCCTCTCGCCCCCCCCCCCCCCCCCTCCCTTAAAAAAAATAGTATAAGTACATCCACGGAGTGGCTCTTCATTTGACATGTCTACATTACTAAATAGGGAAATATACGTATCAATATGATATCGTATCATTTACAAATGAAAAATGTGTACATAAATTATAAAGTCATGAAGCTATATTCGATGGCTGATGAAGAGAATTGTAATGAAAAAAAGATCGTGGACGATCTAAGGTCCCTTTTCATGGAAAGTAACTTTGCTCGCCGATTTGTTTGGCATATAAACGTCTTCAAGTATACTCTCGTTCAGTGTTATCTTATGAATACCATTGTTTATCTTAGGTACAACTGAGGAATTATGTACAAAATAATGGGATCATTCGAGTTTCTGGTTTTCTTACTAACTCTACTAGGTTTTACAAAGCATCAAAAACCAAGACTCGAAATCGGAGGAGAAGGTTCGTAAAGTACGCGGCGATTACGAGAAGAAAATCAGCCACTTGCAAGGAGAACTTAAAAAGATGCAAGCAGCTAAGAAGGAGCACGCCAGACTCCTCAGGCAGAAAGCCCAGAATGAGCAGCAGTTGAGAACCTTTCAGTGCGAGCTGAACGAGTTAAAGAAGACAAAAGTGCGACTGATGAAACAGATGAAAGAAGAAGCGACAAAAAGTAAGCAACAAGAAGCACAGAGGAATAAGCAGATCGCGCAGTTGAAGAAGGAGTCGCGTTTGAGACAGATGACAATAAAAAACTTGGAGATGGAAAAACGGCAGAGAGATATTGTACTCAAGAGAAAACAAGAAGAGGTAAAATTCGCTTTTCATGCTTGATCTCAGTGAAAGTTTCATCACCGGTGAAACTGTAATTGGCCGCAAAAAATGTTCGTTATGTGTATGAGGTACTAAAGATAATCGAGGTTTTCTATGAAATTGCTTGAGCAGTCTTTCTTAAAACGTTAAAGATAATTTGTTTCATTGGTGTCGATTACTGTCTTGTTAGGAGCCATAAGATTTGAGTACGATTACAGACTTACTGTTACTTAGGGCCCGTACGCACTGGGCGAATTTTTGTTTATTTTGCAAAAATATCTGTCATCAGTTCCGTTCTGCAAGTGCGAACGGCGTTTTTCGTCCTACTAAAATTTTGTGAAGCCGTAGCAAACTTCAAAAGCACCGTCGTCCTGCCTCCGAACAGGACAAATTTTTGTCAAACGTCAAAACTGTCAGATTTTACAATTTGCAAGCGTTAAAATGGCTGAATGGTTATTAAAAAAAAAAGAATAAAAATAAATGTTTTGGTGTTTTTAAGAGCGTATGCGATTAGCAAATTCAAGATTTGGTGGAGACAAAATCTGTCGAAATTTTTGTCAGAGCCAAACAAAATCTTTTCAACCTAGTGCGTACGGGCCCTTATTGCTTACCAGCGGACAAAAGTATTTTAGGAACACGTGTGTTGTCACAAGTCATTCAGTATTTTTCAGCACGCAAACTAGAATTGAAAAGTCGTACTCTTACCCAACCTCACACTGGTACTCAAATCTAAATATTGTTTTCTGCCGATGTGGTTATTTGTAATTTTCCCTTTTAAGCTCGAAAAACCTGCAATGAAAATTGTTAGCACCCGACATCTTGGAAATTTTAACTTTTATAGTATACGTCTCCCTTACACGTTGCAAGTTCAGCCAACATGTTTAAACAATAATTGAACTACGGTTTAAAAGGTAAAGGCCTTGAGAAGGCAACAGAAACCCGTATCTGGCAAGCTGGGAGAACAGCGAAACCAATCTATGCCAAGTGGCCGAGAAGTCAACGGTATGGAGACAAGTACACAGGCATTCCACCAAAGCATGTCACAGGTCTCCTATTCAAGCACATCGATTAGCAGTTCAGTCTCAACTTCTAGATTTTCTGGTGCGGCTGGTAAGCCATCAGGAGTCCCGGTCAAATCCTCGAGAAAGAAGAGCTCGTTAGAACAGGCCTCGAGAAGCGCAAAGAAAAAGTGGGACATCATTGATAAAAAGGTAACTAAAAGTTCTTAGAATACGAAAATCGCCTGATGATCCATTACCTTAGGAAACGTCAAAGTAGCGAGGGAGGGAGGGGGGGGGGGGAAACGGTCAGCCGAAACCATTTGTAGTTCGAACTGGCGGGGATATACTGAGGTAGTGATGATTTATTGCGAACTGTTGATGAGCTCGAACATGTACTGAATAAAACAAACTGGCGTTTCGGTTAGCTAGAAAGACGTTACTGAAAAGAACCTAAAGCAATTCTCTTCGCAAATATTATAGTCACCAACTTACATTCGGTTCTTCATCGACCTACTTGTAGGTGTACATATATATGTTGTGCCGCGTAGCACTATAAACACATACAAGTGGTGGAACAGAGAATTAACTCTGAAGTGTAAATTCAAGTGCTAATAGAAACCCATGAAAAACCCACTGGGCGTTAGCCCTAGTAAAGGGTATCAGGGAACCACACGAGGCAAAGAAAAAATTCTTATGACCTCGATGGGAGTCGAACCCACGACCTCCGGATTAGATCTACCGTTGCTCTGCCGACTAAGCTACGAGGTCGGACAGAGAAAGTCGGGGACGATTAAGATGGTGAATCGCGGCGAAGAGAAAGTAAGGGTACATATGATGGAACAGAGAATTAACTCTGAAGTTACACTTCAGAGTTAATTCTCTGTTCCATCACTTCTACTTGTAGGTGGCTTTCTTCGAAATTGTTAGCAGTGAATTTTTTTTCAGCAGATTCCTTATTCTTTTGGTTATTGCAAAGCAAGTCCCTTCATGACTTTTTTCCCCTTAGATTACGTCACTTATAATCAAGAGACAGACGATTGCGAATATGGAATCAGACATGGATCGGTGGATACAGGACCGAGATCGACTTAGTAAACAGTTAGAGAAGTGTCAGATGAAATATGACAACGCTGTTGTGTTGCAAAAGGTACTACCAACACGTGGTATTGGAAAATTACTTTTTGTGTGACCTTTCTGCCACCTATTGTAATGAAACAGTAGGAAAAATGTTCTGTATCCTCATCAGGATATTAATGTTTGACGTTTTCAAAAACGTTGACAGGAAGAAAGCAATGTCCTGGAGATCAAAGAACAACTGGAAGCGCTGACCGCACATGTGGATTATGTACAAGAAAACATCACGGACTGTCAAACAAGCATTATGGAGATGGAGGTATGAGTGAACAAAGTTTGCGTGACAGGTTTGCGTGACAGGCCCAGAATTGCAATGTAAGGCGCTCGTTAAGGATGGAAGTACGGGACGCAAACACGAGAAAAACTGAGAATTTCAACGAGTTTGGGAAAAATGCATGACAAAAGGTGCATCAAATTTCCCTGTGGATGACGTTATTTAGCTTTATTCTCTCATCACCGAGAGGTCATGTAGGCCTTGGATTTTCTCTTCTCACCTATCCTCAGTGATTAGACTTTGAGGTGCGAAACCGTCTCGCGGTGGACTTTGCATGCTTCCTCCTAAGTCACGATCCCCCCGAGATCAAACTGTTATTTTTTTTTAGGGCTTTTGCATCGCTGTCTTAGCAATACGCAGTCCTCTTGACTCACAGTGTTGAGTGTAACGATTCATTTGGTTTAATTTGTAGGAGCAAGGTGGTGATACAACAGAAATTGGAGAATTTTTTGCCACGTGCACTTTATCCGAAGCTCGCATTCTACTGGAGCACTTTCTAACCAAAGTCATATCATTGGTGCGTATATTTTACTCGCCTCTCTTTACAAGCTTGTCAACAGAAGATTACTCACGAGCTTACCCAATCGTATGCTGGTACGAACTGTTAAAGGTTCATGGGGAAAGAGACCTATAGCGTGCTGTCATGAAGGCGAGGGAAAGAATTGCGCTTGGAGCGAACGAGCGGAGAACTTATTCCTTTGTCTTTTGTCGTTACCGTTTTAGTTTTTAACCCTTTCACTCCCAAGGGGTTCTCCATTGACGAGTAAAATCGTCTGGCGTTAGACAGAGTAAAATCTATAAGTGCCATTTGGCACTATCGGGAGTGAAAGGGTTAAAGAGGCCGGTTGCACTGTATTACAGGGAGTTCTTTTGATTCTATGGCATAGCTTAGCACAACAGGACTGAAGCAATCGGAGCTTACGATGCGTTTCCTACGTTAGAACCTTTTTTATTGTTCTTCCTGTAACGTAATTGGTCAATGATGGACCGCTGTACTGTTGTAGCTCCGCCCGTTGCCGCGATTTGCTCTTGCTATTCGTGGGCAGTTCTGAACTAAGTTGTATTTAATTGAATATTTAATAAAACAGAATAAACCGGAAATGGGGTTAAGAAGGATCCTGTAGCTCTTTGGCTAGCTTCTTCCTCAGCATTTTATGTGACTTAACAGCTTGCTTGTATAGGCCATCGTTAGAACCTTAAGAGCTTTTGGAGACTCCTCCAAATGTTAGAACCAGATAAATAAACAGACATTTACAGACCTCGGAGTAAGTAAGTTCCTGAAACTTTTTTATAGGGTCACGAAGCGTCTTCGAAAGAAGCGTCAGCGAAGGAAGTAGAAGCGAGGCTGAATGCCATGAAGCAACACAATGAACTACAACAGGAACTCCTTCAGCACGTGCTTCAATACCACGACAGCTTCAGCAGCATCGAAAATCTGGCTGCGGTGGCTGTTGGAACGGACTCGGAGCTCAGTGGATCAGAACTAAGGGATCGACTCAAAGGATCACTGGTATGAAAGTTTGACTATTGACTTAATTAGCCATACGTTTTTACTGTGAAAATCCAACAACCGTGAACACTAGAAGTATTTATGAAATGTTATTGTGTTTCAAGTAAAAAGCCAATCACGCGCGAGAAAACTAAACCACAAACAGTAACGGTAACTAGTTTGTGGTTTCAGGTCGCTTCTGATTGGTTGTTGTACAATTGAAAATGTCAAATCAAATGAAAGTGGTCACGGTTTTTGGATTCGCATGGTAAGTAACGAGTAAGGGGATTAGCTAAATTGCTTCAGTAAAGACAGCAATCTTTTGTTGCGGATTTTAGGGATTATGCCGGTGCTTTATGAACGTGTAAATACTTTAAGCTCCTCCCTAACGGCTCGCGCAAATACCCTCACAGAACTACTCCAGAACTTAGATAAAACGTAGAAACGTTTGTTGTTCTTTGGTGATCATTCCATTCATGATTCTCTTGACCTGTAGATTTTGTTATGTAGTTATATTGAGAGGAGAAATCAGCTACTGGATACTAAAGCTCAGTCAAGAACTCAAAACGCGTTCGGCGCTTTGATTCTTATATGATTGCATTTGTTTCTCGTTGAATTTTTAGAGCAGCCTGAATTCACTGAAGGATGAAACTGGAACGTTATCCAGGTACGGTTCTGTATTTGTGAATAGCCAAATTAAGATACAGCGGTTTTGACGTGAATGTCACAGGTTGTTCGCGTTTGCGTTTGTTACTCGCTTTATTTCGTTCTGTGATTGGTTGAAAAAACTCGCGCCACTCTCTTAGCCAATAAGAAGCAAAACCAAAACCAGTCGCACGTTGCACGTGCGCATTTTGTCGCGTTTGGCGCACGTTGCATGTAATTACTTCAGATTCGGATTGGTTCACTGAGATGTCTTTGTCTGATTGACTGGAGTGATTGCTGTTGTTTGGGTTCCACGGTGCTCAATTAAAAACCACCCTAATAATACATTAACTGAACTTGAAGGACAGTGTACATCACTTGCTACAATAGTCAGTGTTTGCCGTCTATTTGGAAGTGATGCCCTTTGTTTTGTCTTTCACAGCAGCTCCAGTGGTAATACACTTAAAGATTCTAGTGAAGAAGGCACGTCACAACCTGCACCAAAACCCAAAGATAAGGTGATCAGTTTTTCTTTGACGTATTTCTCAACATCTTTTAGTCGTATAAACTCTTGTTCCTAGGCCATTGTAGCTTGATTAGAAACAAAACGCAAACATGTTTATCACCGCTGTTTGTGTTTTATTGCTGAACTTTGAGTCGTTGAATGGTGGATGGCACTACAAGCACCAAAGCTAGAATCACAGTGTACGGTTTAAATAAGCAGTGTTACAGAGTGGTAGCTGTTGTAACTTCAGTGAAGATGCACGTATGTGAGGATTTTTGTCTGTGGATTCGAAACCTTAAAACTACCTTGTGTAGCAAAGAGAGAGTACCACGTGAGGTAAAGGTTCAGTAGCTCTGAACTGAGTAGTGTAAAGTGAAGGTTCTTCGTATTCACATATTCCAAACATTTCGAAAATTCACACATTGAAAACCTGTGATTTTGATAGTAAAGCTGTTGACATTTCTTACCTTCTTTAAGCAGGAGTATGCGTAACATTTCAAAAGTTTCAGATCTCTTAGAATCACCACTCTTTTATTCAGCTGTTTGGTGATTTTTTTAGGCCCGTCGTAGAACTGGTACCCAGGAGGAATTCCTATTCCCGGACAGAGTGAAAACGAAGCGCACGCCCCTTGTTGATCCTTTGGGAGATGAAGAGCAGTGTTCTTCTTTGCCAAACCTTGCTGTGATCCCCGCTCTTCCCCTGCCTGGGGACCTCAAGGGGGGCCGTCAAATATCACCGGAACTCATGCAAAAGCTATTGGAGCTTGAGAAGTCTCGTAAGGCCCAGAGCAGTGAATCACTGATGCCGCCCCCTCCTGCTCTGCAAGGCAGTCAGAGTCAAGGGGCACCTGTCAAAACATCTCGGTCTAATTCATTAAATGGCGTTGCTCCGGCGCCTGTCCCTGCTTCGTTAGTACGTGGTAATGTAAAGTCCAAGTCGGCGCGGAGTTTTCCGGTCAGCAAGTATGGAAGCTCGGGGATTGGGGCCGTGAATCAGCCTCGGTCCCAACCTACCTCGCCTGCCCTGCAGAGAAGATCATTGCCGGACAGACCTGGGGCGGGGTGAGCTATGACAGACTAGATGCACATTTTTCATTTGTTTTCTTGTTTGTTTTCTTTTTTGCGGTTATCAGCGAGTAGACATTTAAACGAGGCATCGGGATCACTCTGCGTTTTACTGACTCCGAGAGGGTGAGCAGGGTTGGTGCAGTGGTGAGAGCGCTCACCTTCCACCAATGTGTCCCGAGTTCGATTCCTGGATTCGACGTCATAAGTGGGCTGAGTTTGTTGGTTCTCTACTCTGCTTCGAGAGTCTTTTCTCCGGGTACTCCGGTTTTCCCCTCTCCTCAAAAACCAACATTTGATTTGATTTGATTTGATTTGATTTAATTGAGAGTTTATTTGATTTACAGTCTCCCCAATTAGTAGAGCACTCGTGTTCAGCTGGAACGATTTGACACTTAAATAAAGTTATTATAATTATTAACATCATTAATAGCTGTTATAATGCAGTGAGTCAATGAGAACTTTCCGCAACTGGTCTCAAGCGCCCTGATTGATTGAAGTAACCTTGTTTTAAAGCCAAGTGACAGAGTAATCGCCGAGTTCAAGGGTGCGATTTTTTTGTTGCCAAATCTAGGTTTTCTCACCGGGTTTTAGGAATTAATGAACTGAGCCTTTGATCCTTCTTTCAGGGTTGACGATAGCGTTATTTCACATAAAACCTCGGAGGACGTGTTTGCTCGGTTAACAAGCAGCCTCGCTCAGGAGTCAGACCCCGATATGTAAGTTGATCTGAGTTTTTGCCTACAATTTACAGGTGTTACTCTTAAAAAAAACAAAGCAAAAAACACAATTTATTCAAGATGCAGACGTTAAGGAAATTTAAGAAATAAGAGGTGAAAAAAAATTACATAAGACATCTTGAAAATGAAGTCGTGAGCTTAACCTTATGTAAAAACATCCTGAAAATAAAAAA
The DNA here is from genome assembly GCA_948470475.1 of Galaxea fascicularis. Classification (NCBI taxonomy): domain Eukaryota; kingdom Metazoa; phylum Cnidaria; class Anthozoa; order Scleractinia; family Euphylliidae; genus Galaxea; species Galaxea fascicularis. The sequence continues at coordinate 30,291,406 of OX419339.1, forward strand.
AAAAAGAACAAAATAAAAAAATATTTACAACATATACCTGTCCTATTTTGAGAGAGCTGTGAAGTGAAGGCATTCAGCAAGGGCATTACCCATCGTTGACACTCTGCCCTGCCCAAATAATCTGAATTGGATGCAGTGATGTTGGCAAGTGTCGGTTCTAACTGAAGGGGTGATTGATTAAAATAAGGAGTGACGCAGGGGGGTGGGGTAGTATTAAGATTGCTCTAACAAAGCACCTGTCCAAAGAAGTTGTGTGGTAGCCTGTGTTTGAGTGAAAAATTTTGCGAGTATGTTTTTTTTAATTCAGGACAGAAATAAATATTTAGCTATTATTAAAATCCATCATCAAACACAGTTAAACATTAAAATGAGACATTCAAGTATAATCACGAATTGTGCGAGAAGGTTGTGCGAGTTTTTATAGTTCGCTCAACAAAACTACGAATTGTATGACGTTGCGCAATTTATATGGCATATTCTGATAAATTAGTCCAACAAATCATCACAGAGAATAGCAACTCATGTGCCTTTTAGTTTGTATGCCTTTTCGTCCATTTTCACTCGTCAGAATGTAGAACGTGCAAGTTTGTGCTCACGCGTCGTTGTCATGGAAACTTAATAGGTACTCCTACGGAGTACTATTTGGGATTAATTGTCCTGCTCTCGACCAATCAGAATTGAGTATTTTTGTTGAGTGCACTATTATGTTATGTAATAATTTTTGTTACTATTTATCCTCTGTAGTGGTCGTATGCTCCCCCTCCGTCCCCCTGTAGGGAAGCCTGCTCCACTGGTTTGTACATACGCTGCTACTGGACACAACAGCGCCGTGTTATCGCTTGATGTGACAGAGGACTTGATGTTCACTGGTTCTAAAGGTTAGCGTTTTATGTTCATTTTTATGTTCGTTTTTCTTCCATGGAGACTTGTTGTTTCTGTGCAGCGTGAGGCCGGACTTTCACTTGTCTTCTATGCAATACGTTAACCGAATTCATCCCGACTGGTTCATGTAGAGGTGTTTAAATTACGCGTTGTGATTGCTGGTTTCGCAACGAGCTACAAAGAAACTGAACTAAACTTATTTTTGACATAGAATTTCAAATAATGATAAGAGAATGACGCATGGAATTTTGTCGAAACTGGCAAAAGAGAGTTAAATAAACTAAATTTGAACTTGTGGCAGGTCTTGAAACTGCAAGTAACGACTGGTACGGACACCAGGTTGCACTTTCAATAAGATTTGCAGCAGGTGTATGCCCCATGTGATAGTAGGCAATCGAAGCAGCCATTTTAAGAGATATTTTTCAAGTATTTTTTGACCAACATGGCCAAGTAGCCGGTGACTCTAACCCTAACTGCCGGAGCTCCGGTGGTAGCCGGCTTTTATTGAAAGTCCTGATGTTGATGGACCAGTGCATCTGGTAATACCTCGAAAAAAAGAGCTCTATCTGACACGGCAACCCTTTCTGATTCGAAAACATATCAATTTTGTCTCAGTGAACGTTGTGCTGGATGATGTTCCATCCTTCCGTTTTAAGACGCATGAGATTGTTCATGGTAAACTACTTACGTAAATGATGTGTTCTTAAAAGTGATTCGTTTTGCTTCGTGTTTGCAGACCGCACCGTCAAGGTTTGGGATTTAAATACAGGCGAGGAAACGCTGTCCTGTGCTGGTCACAAGAGAGATGTTGTTGCCGTGCGCTATTGCCCCAAATCACAGCGCATTTTTGGTGCTTCACAAAATATTATTAAGGTACAGACTATTTTGTTCACCATTCTTCTATATATCCCCGATCTTTTACAACTGGTTTCTTGTGGTTCATTCAGGTGTGGGACATGAGGGATGGCAAGTGTATCAAGAGTCTTACGCCTCCAGGTTCATCTCTGGGTTCATTTCTGTCCAGTATGACGTCAGAGACTCAAATAAATGACTTGAAGCTTTCCTCCGATGGTTCACTACTTTACGCTGCCATGGGAACCACAGTGAGGATCTGGGATCTAGATAGGTGAGTCACTTGAACTGTTGATTATCATTATACCTGGGCAACGATCCTTTCCTTGTCCGGGCTGGGAGCCTGGGCTGGGAACTAGGGCTAGAACTTCAAGACAAAGCCTGTGACGAGAACGGGACAAAAAAGAAAGTTTTAAAATCAAGTTTAAAAGGAACAACGTCTCAGAACGTACATTTAAATGTCTTGGCAGAGTAATGTTCAGTTCAAAGATTATGGGAAGCGTGAATAGACCATTAGACAACGGTAAATTTTTCTTCTTTCAAGTTATGAACGTAAATGGAGTCTGTCTGGTTAGATACATACTTTTATTTCAACAGGGGACCCTTTCAGTGTTTACATATTAAAAACCGCTGTCAACAGAGGTCCTACGAATCCTTTGACTTGTCTGGTTCCGTGAGACAAATTGAACGAGTTGTCGGGTAGTCAGAGCAAATGGCATGAATTCACTTCATAGTTATCATTTTTAATCAAGGGTTGCTTGGTCCTGTGTGAAAGGCCCGTTCGCGCTTTCCTCGAGTGACTTCTCTAGATATCCCTGTTGTAATACAATTTCCCTTTAATTTCACCCGGCTGATAAGTACCTGTTGATTTATTCTCCGCTGTTTTTCAGTTATTCCATGACAGGCAAACTTGGTGGTCACGCTGGTCCTGTTATGACAGTCCTGCTGAAGGAAACCAACAAAGAGTCTCTCGTCTTCACTGGGTCACGTGATCACTACGTCAAGGTGAGAGAGACGTCAGCCAGCCTGCGAGAGCAGAATGTATTTGCTTGTTCCACCCGTCGGATGAAGTCATAATCGCAAATGGCGTCTGCTCTCACAAGATCACTCTCCGACACAAGTAGAAATCAAATCAAATTTCCTCAGACCATTTTATTCAGTGGAAGAATAATAATGTAAATGACATAAGCTCTCTTGATGATCACTTAGTGTTCTTAGAGCAAATGCCGAAGACAACAAAAAGGGTCGAAACGTCGCGATCCTCCGGTGTCATGTGACTCAACCGTGTGATCAACGTTTACTTCAGTTTCAAAAACACAAGGTTCAGTTTAGCCGTCTTCTGACATCTTTTCTTTCTGAGAGCTGTCTGGTTTATTCCCTATCGCGGTAAACGGAAAATAATATGGTCTCATTTAGCTTCTGGACATAGTTAAAATTTTATACCTGCCAACTCTTTTATGATCATATTGTAGACAGAAAGCTGTCCAATTTTACCCTTACCCTTGTATCTGAGCATAACGCCACTCGAACTGCGTCCCTACAGCATCCGATTCCTAGTCCTTTCTGAATTTTGCCCAACAATCATTGGATGTTATTACTGGAATGATATTCCCATCTCTATTCGCCAAAAACCAACGAAACAACTCTTTTAAGGAGCTCTCTTCCAGCTGTATTATTTTGCTCAGTATTAATTGCTGCCACGCGCCCATGCTAAACTTCTTTGCCACTGTTTCTCATCTCCTCTGTTTATAGTTTTTTCTTATCCTAACAAATTATGCTTCGTAATTTAAAAGGGCATATAATAAGTTTACTATATCATGCCCTTCTCCACCCCTTTCCCTTTTCTTACGTATTGTAATATACCTTATTTATTGTGATAATTTAGAGTAAACTAAATAAATAAATAAATACTGAAAAAATAAATATTATTCTTGCATTTACTTCGTTGTCAGATATTCGAGGTCAGTGGTTCAAATGTCGGGGTTCAGGTAAGTTGAAGCATCAAATGAGTTGTTGGAACTACTGCTTCTTTCCGTTCACTCGCATGGAGCAATTTTCATTTGAGTGTCGTAAAACCAAAACAATTACTTCAGCCAATCACAGCAGACCGAAACAGGGCAATTGATGAGCCAATCAAAATTTGAAGCTAGTACATGTAACCCACACAAAGCGCGGGAAAATACGCGCGTGCAAGTCGGGCTTGGTTTTGGTTTTTATTGGTTAAAGAAGTGGCGTGAGTTTTGCTGGCCAATCACAGAGCGAAGGAATGTAAAACCAAAGCAAACGCTATTTACTTTCGATGCTCAATTGAAAATCGCTCTAAATAACCAGTAAGTAAATGAATGATGCGCCTTTGCTTTCTTTTGCGCGTGAAACACATGCAAGCTTATATAGCCCCCACGAGAATCCCTTTTAACAATTAAGGCGCAATTTATTCGACAGTGATTTCCAAGATGTATTTCAAAAGTTTCGAGAAGCAAGATTATCGATGTATTGGAGACAATGTGGTGGTTGCTTTTCATGCGCATTGAGTTTTTGGCGCGAATTTCAATACGCCACTTCAGCCCTCCATGTCGCTATTGCGCAGGAGAAAGTCAAAGCCGAGAAACTAGAGCGACAGTTTTGTTCTAACATGATTGATTGATCTTTCTTGCAGTCGGCCAAAAGCAAGCTGGAGCCGCCTCACTATGATGGCGTACAGTCATTGGCTCTTCAAGGCAAATATTTATTCAGTGGTTCACGTGATAATAGCATTAAGAAGTGGAATATTCAAACGCAGCAACTAGTACAGGTTTGTTTATGGTTTATGATTGTACTGTTAATACGGTATCTTTTATTCTCGCTTGCTGGTATTAGCTGATAATTTTGTAAGTAAAGCTCTATATTTGTTCAAACTGGGTTTCCATTAAATTTCACTGGTAGTTCGCATTAAATATCATGTTACATTATTTTATATTTTATTTTATCCACAGCACATGACCGCGGCTCATAAGGACTGGGTCAGTGCATTAGAATTGTTACGCCCTCAAAACGTGCTGCTCAGCGGCTGTCGGGGTGGGATGCTTAAGCTGTGGCGGGTAGAGAATAGCGCTCCTATTTGTAAGTAAACAAAAGAGAATTGCCTTTTCGTGAGCAATTGTGTCCTGTTCCCTCCTGAAATCATACACGTTGTAGCACTCCAGTCTCACCAGAAAATACATTCGCATGTGAGTCTTGTCTCGTTATTCTTTCGTACAGTAACATACCACGACAATATCTTTGTTTTTCGTTTTCTCTGTAGAGCCTTGTGATAGATTGCAAGTAGTCTCTTATTTTTCATACGGATAGTAACAATAGAGAAACACTCAAGCGTGCTCGAAAATTGTCCCCTGAAAGAAGATGCGCGCTATCATCCTTTAGAAGTATTAGCGAATACTCGTAGTTTATGTTCATTTGGGTGTCGTACAACCCGAACCAAAGTAATTTGTCTGGCCAATCAAAGAAATAACGTACAGTTACACGAACCAATCAGAAATCGAAGTAAACATATGTAGCAAGCGTGACGCGCGGGAAAGCGCGTAGGAATAAATCAACATTGGTTTTGTGTTTTGCTTGATATTTCTTTTTGAGAAAATGTCGCGAGTTTTGTCAATTAATATCACAACAGAACTAACTGAAAACTGTTCTATCTTAATAGTGTGAAAACATGAGACTGGATTTTCCGGAAGTAATTCACGTAGTTTAATAGTCATTGGGATCAAGGGCTTTACTAATTTTGAGCTCTTGTTTACTTCAGGTGAAATCAGAGCTCATAGACATCCCATCAATGCAATTTGCACGAATTCGTCTTGTGTATTTACAGCTTCCAGGTTAGTAGATTGTTATTGTTAAAGGGTTGTGACAGCGTACACTGGCCTGGAATCGTGTAGGATCACGGATGACACCTGCCAGTACGAGGTCTGGCAGCAAACCCCTGGTACCGTATCCTCTGACAACAGTCACGTGAAAATAAACAGTATGCGGAAAATATTTATAGCTCCTTGGTCCACAGAACAACGTTATAATGATGAGGATTTATATAGCGCTTTTATCCAAAGGGATCAAAGCGCTTTACAACACTTTTTGGGGGACTTCGCCAGACTGCTTTTTAGGCGCAAATTGCAGCCACGCAGTTTACAATCTTATTTGAATGAATAGTAGGATCAACACAGGTGCCCCCAGAACAGAATAAGTTATAGACCATCACACCGGGGACTACGTCCCCTACTCTTTTCGATCAGTGTGTGGGTTCTTTAACGTCCCACATGGCCATCGCTAATCTCGCTGCGCTCGCCGCTGTTTTTCCGTAACGTCATGTTAACTTGTTGGATGGCCATCTACATTCTATGCAGACATTAAAACCAGAAAAAAAACTAAGTAAAACGTGGATTACTTAAGGTGGTTCGAAATAGTTTTCATTTTCCCGAGACAAGTTCTACAAATTCTTTTCTAAGTTATGTTTGGTTCATCGTATCACTATTAAATTTGGCACAGAAATAAAAGAAACATCATAGATTCATTACATGAAATTTATTTTAGAAAACCTGTTACCATGGCAACCATACGACGCATTCAGTTGAGCCCCTAAAATCGAAATCTTTTATCTTATTTAAGAAACAGGTCGGTGAAATCTTCTCAAACTTCTTCATTATGTGTTACCAGGAATGGTCTTCAGTTTCAAAAAATTCTGTAGGGCAGATTAAGAATGATACTAATTTTTTGATTATTGCTTTCTTAATTCTTTTCCCACCTATAGAATTTTTTAAAAGTCGGGCTATATACGCTGCCAATTGATCTTAGTTGTTACCGAAAAAATGAAAGAAATCTACCGAGCGAAATCGGAAATATAAGCGACTAAAGTTACGAGACTTCAAAAAATTTGAGTCGACAAGATTAGCATTTGAACATGCGCGACACACGCGTGCTCTTACTTTTTATAGATATGGCGTGTGTTACTTACGCGCGCGCGCGCGCTCGGCTAAAACCCTTTCGAGCCTCCTTAAACTAACGTTGTTTTTTGGTCTGTTCTAGTGACCGGTTGGTACGTCTGTGGCGCGTGACGGGAACGCTTGAAGAACAATTGAATGAATTGGATCGCTCAGTAGTGGTATAGTTTTCTCTAGGGTGAAGAATATTTCTGTCAATAATATATGAATTTTTGCGTATTTTGAAAAGAGCAATTATTATTCACTTTGTAAATAATACTTATGTTGGTCACGCCGAAATAAAGAAAATTATACGTGGTTACATATGAATAGTTGCCTGTTTTGCTTATAATAATTCTGAAGGCCGATTTAGATGCTACGACTTTTGCTGCTACGTTCGTAAGAACAGCATCACACCCAATCAGCCAATCAGTAAATTTACCAATTGCCTCAGTAAATTGCTTTCACAACTGAGCATGCGAGGATGAGTCTTCATTTGAGTACCGAAACAAGTTATTGTCTTAGAGACGTAGAGAAAACGTTTTTAAAACGAATGACGCTTTCTCCTACCTGTTCTTTTCCAACGTCTCTATATCTGCTTTTTCATACTGACGTCTTTACTTCCGACTTCAATATTTAGAAGACATAAGCAGAATCTACCGAATTGTTTTTTCTTTACGTGTGCCATTTTCAACACGACACCAACTTCATTGAAATGGCTCAGTTTGCTTTTGTCAAAAATGCCCCGCACTGACGGCCAAAAATGGATAGCAAAACCCTCGTGGTCGACTGAGGAATAAAGGCTGTTCATTCTAGTGTTCATTGAGTTATTAGCAGTGTCTGTGACGTTTGAGCCGGCCAACAGTGGTAGAATGGAAAAATGTTCGTTCTGCCCAGTCATCCCACAATTGTACTACTGAAGTCGGCCGAAGCCTTAATTTACCTAGGAGGCTCCCCGCTAAGGTACCAAAATACTTAGAGTGCTGCCAGCGCTACGCCAACTGCCTCCTCCGCAAAACTTGATACAATGACTGTTTTGCGTGTTACTGGTGGAGCATGTCGTGATGTTTTAAATACGATGTTCGTTCAAATGCTAAAAACAGCAATCCGCGGCCTTTCACTAAAGCTCTCATGCGAAACCCGCCAATCGGCGATCACGACTTTTAATTGCTACCTAAATAATAACAGGATTATTTCCCGTTTTCAAAACAAAGTCCTATTTCAACCGTCTCACGAAAGTTTGCTCGCCCAAGCTGTCAAGAGCTCATGTCGATCATACTGCACAGTCGACAGGGAGCCAATGATCGGGTCGTTCGGCTGTGACTTACTGCCGTCGGAGTCAGATAAAACTCTATTTCCGTGTTGAGGCGATATAACCATGCCTTATTTCAGGCTACAGAACCCAGTGCCGTTGAAAATGTAAGTACTACTCAAGTTAGAAATGTTGGTGGTCGTGTTTGTTGACCTCTCGAGCTTTCCGCATCTGTAAATGCCTGAGATGGGAGAATAATAATTCCTAAATGACACTGAAACTTTGCTCCTCATCGAAGGTGGCTCAGATACCACGATATTGCTCCACCATTGACTTTACAGTCGTCAAAGTGGTGCGTTAGGATCATTAGCGACAGAGAGTAAACCTTTTAGTTTACAAGAAAAAAAATGGGTAGGGGACAATGTCGAGAAAATAATCCGTATATAATCTAATAAATCCAGTTGAATTTTGTTTCATTTTCTTTCACGTTGGAGTTATGTTTGCGTGACTGAAGTGCACCAGCGTGTTGAAATTCCTTTCTGAGGCCTTATGTTAAGCGATACTTCTTTTCTTGACCGCAAATTGTAAGTTTTGTAACTTTTAGAAGAAGTGTTGTAAAATATATACTTCTGTATTAAGCCGTGATGTGGAATATCGGAGTTGTAGTATTTTTTTGACGTCCCTTAATACTGTATTATGACAACGCGAAATTATAATTCAACAACTTTCGTCATCACGCGAACCTCAAATATATTCAATCCAGTCATCCCTTACCATTTTTTAAGACGGATCTAAATATCGCTGTAAATGTAATGTAGATTATCTAACACCGTACATTCACTAGACAGGATCAGAGTTACTGGAAGGAAGTGGTTTTTGTTATGGGTTGTTTTTTTTTTTTCACTGATGTATGCACATTTTGATTGTTTCAGTGAATAGGCTTGTATGCATCACCTAGTGTCTCATGTAAACTTGGTGTTATTTTTCGCTCTTTCTCGCGAATCCTTAGCAATGAACGCTCAAGAGTTACAAATAAAACGGAGACGGATTCCGAAATTTCAATCCGGCTAATGGTAACGTGTAAATCTTTTCAGTCGGCATGTACTAAAACCAGGAACACCGGAACACCGGAACACCGGAACACTCCGGAACACCGGAACACCCCGGAACAGCCCAGAACAGCCCGGAACAGCCGAAAAATCCCGAAACACCGAATTTGACGGTGTTGTTTTGTTTTCCCATTACAGACCACGGTAAAAAATTAAAATGTCAATGTATTTTGTTTACCCATGTAACACGAAAGAGCTTAGAAGCATACTCTAAAAATATAAAAAAAGTGAAAAAAGACAGAAAGAAAGAACGAACAAATAAAAAATAAAAGGAAGAAATAAGTTAATAAATTACCCATCACAGACCGCGTGATATTCTCAGGAAAAAAATATATTCATATTCACGCGACTGATTGAAAGTTTCTCAAGACTATGATCACATAGGGGGAGCTGGAATGGTGGAATGGCACTCGTCTCCCACCAATGTGACCCAGGTTCGCTCCCCTGACCCGCCGTCATATCAAGGTAGAGTTTGTTTGTTTTCTCCGGGTTCTCCGCTTTTCCTCCCTCCACAAAAACCAACACTTCTAAATTCTAATTCGATCTCATACACGTACACTTTATAACGAGCTCTAGGCTCTTTCGTTATGCATGGGTAAACAAAATACATTGACATTTTAATTTGTTACCGTGGTCTGTAATGGGAAAACAAAACAACACCGTCAAATTCGGTGTTTCGGGATTTTTCGGCTGTTCCGGGCTGTTCTGGGCTGTTCCGGGGTGTTCCGGGGTGTTCCGGAGTGTTCCGGTGTTCCGGTGTTCCTGGTTTTAGTACATGCCTTTTCAGTCAGTGGTTTGCAACTGTCGACGCAATAGTTAACCAAAGGAAAGTTAGCTGCTATTTGGCTTACGTGTTTTAAACGTGCCATAAAAATAACCTAGAATTATGGATCTCTAAACTGAGAAGCTCGTAAGCAAACTTGTTCAATACTCGTTCGTCCTAAAAATAACTAATAAATAGCGCTCAAAAAAGCATAACAAAACTAGTGTACCTTTCAAAGAGGTTTATTGTTCAGAGATTTCCCACGAAATGACGTAACCTCAATAGATCTTTGAAATGCTGCCCTGTGATTGGTCATTGCCATGGCGGTGGAGAAAAATAAATAACTGAATTATGGGAAGCTTATTTTGAAGCCGGGGTCGTTCTGATCTGTCGTGTGTTCGATAAGTAAATATATTGTTACTAATTGGCGAAAAGCGCCTGTTTTCACGCTGATTTTCCACCAATGGACTCCAGTCGGACCGCGGTTTTCATTTACCGTTGACGATTGCTGAAATGACGAAGGGCGACTTGTCTAACCGCCACTGTACGAGAGGAGCTACAGTGCAACGAAACAAAAACCTAATGAGACATTACCACGAATGCACTTTACGGCTTTTCAACGATGGAAGGTGCATAAAGATGCAGCTGATGCGTATTTCCTGTTCCTCTGTTTTCTGCCACTCATCATACTTCCTTATTACATTTTTATTTTTAGGGCGGATGATTACTTGAACGAACTCTTCTTGAATGCAGCCAAGGTATAACGCCTTCCGTAAAAAAGCTTACTTACTGATCTAGCTCAACCTTTGCAATTATTTTCATTTTGAAGAATATCAGATCATTTGCTGACTTAGTGACTTTTTCGATAGAATGGCGACTATGAACGGGTGCAGAACTTCCTCGCGCGAACGTCGAGAAACGCGGTAAGTTAGACCATAAAAAAACTTTATGTGCAATTGAACAAGAGGTTAAACGACGCTTTTTCGTCGTTTGATTGTCCATAGTTAATGTGTAAGCGACCAGTTTGAGCCCATATTTTAGGGAAATTTCCAGCTGTTTCATTATATACGAACCAATCAGGTTTACTACTGGAAACGCGCTAATTCTGTTCGTTTTATTTGGAATTAGTCAGTTAATGTGGATGCGAAAGACAAGTTTGGTTTCACAGCAGTCATGTATGCAGCCATGAACGAACATCGTAAGGTAACGCATGAAGTTTTTATCTCATTAACGCTAGTACAACCACATGGCCTTTGTTCCCAGGTTTCTCCAGGGAGAAGGATATTTATTTCTTTTGTAGACATTCTGACATGTACCAAGGAAGTAAACCTTTTGCAAAAATCTCAGAGCTTTTAAGTCTCTTAAGTCACGCAAACGAATGCAATCGTTTTTTAAGGTTTTGAAATAAACAGTTCATTTTGAGGGAGAAAATAATTACAAATAACTTCAACTTATTTCAAGTCGGTGGTAAAATAGAGCACACAAGATGCCAGTTGGATCAAGAGAAAATGCTGCTGAGTTAAGTTAAACCACCTACTGAAGCATCATTCTGGAAACAATTCACTTCCTTTTTCCCTTCAAACGCTTTCCAGCAGTGGAAAATCCGCTCAGCTGGCTCAGAATACAGGAAAACACGTCTTAGCTTCTATAGCTACTTCAATTTTTTAAACTCTTTTGGGGGAGAATCCCCCCTCCCCCACCCCAAGAAAGGAGATGCCTTTAGTGCCACAACAGACAGCTATGCCATTAAAAATCTCACTCGATCTTTGGCAACAAATTAACTTGAATGCTCTGAAATCTCATCAAATGCATAAGGTCCCTTTTATATAAGACCTCTATGTGTAATCAATACTGTATGTGGGAAATTATTTGAGTTTGTTGGATTACACTGAAATGGACAAGAATTGATTGCCAGACTTAAATAGCAATGTGAAAATTATGTGCATACTAGTTATGCAATGCTTGTGAGTGGTATACCATAGTATATCCCATGAGTCACTTGCATTTTCTTCATATACGCACGAGCCTTCAGGCATGTGTATGCAAACAAAATACAAGTGATGGGTGGAGGTATTCTACGGTATACCGCGAGAGAGCCTTGTATAACTATTTTATACCATGTTATAGAAAATACGTAGCCTTATATGATTACTGATGCGTTGTATGATGGGAAGGCTAGGTGTGATACCATTGAATTGCACTGATCAATGGGAATTAAGGTTCGGAATACCAATGAATATACAATGGCTTTCCTGCATTCTGATTGGTGTATTTTCTATGGCATGGTATAAATATTAGTCTATACTAAAACAGTGGAAAGTGTTATTTGTGTGCTCTGATTGGCTACTCAAACTCAGGATAGTAAGTGCTATTCACCTCCGAGCATCTAGCATGAAAATCATAATTAATAATAATTATTAAAATTTTCATGCTAGCTGCTCGGAGGTGAATTACGTGTAACAATAAATTATTGTTGACAGGAATAAATGAGTTCAAAATCATCATTTTTGAGCTCTATTATCTCACTGCGTTAGTTTATACTAAAACAATCTATTATTCACCTTACTGTCAATGGCAATTTAGCCTATATACATAGATTTTGGTCACAGTTAATTCAGGATCCATGCATTACTAAGTGGTAAATAATGGTACTTTTAAGGAGACAAAGCCCTGTGATATTAGGGGGGTGAATGGTAAAATTTGAGAAACGGCGAGACCCTTGTTTGGAAACCCAAGACCAAGACCAAACATGTGAGACTTTGAGACCAAAATAAACGCACTATAAATGAGACTTTGAGACTCTTCGCAGAGGCTGTTGAAATTTCAAGATCGCATGAAAAGTTTACGATACCCAAGATTTTAGAGGTATCATTCATCACTTCTGGTATTGAACTGACACAGTTGGGACGATAAAATGAAGTTTTGTTTCCATTTAGGTCGTGTCGCTTTTGTTAAACTATGGTGCTGACATAACCTTGTGCAATGACAGAGGGCAGTCAATTCTGGATTTTGCACCAGATTCAATGAGACCATTACTCCTTGGTATGCTTATAATATCTTTGTTACCAAATATGTAGTGTAACAAACCTAGTGGTGTAAGAGGTACCTGTTATTAATGCAGTATTTACTGCATTGTAGCAGTTTTGCCTCTTAATGGTTTATTGTTGTGAATGATGAGTAACTGCAGTGGTTGTTAGAGAGAGTATGCTTGAGGCTTGAATTGTTTTTTTTTTTCATGTTTGAGAATTAAGTCTGCTGTATGAATCTTGACTAAGTTAACTTTAGAGTATTTATCATTGTAGTACACTAATTACTATAATTGTTGTATTATTGATTAATCACTAATTTTAAGTTATTGTTATCGCCTTTCAGGCTCTGTTGCCAGACAGGGTGAGTCAGATAAATTTGTTTGGAACATTAGATGCTCTTACATACAAGAGCTTAAATTTCTTATAGGACTTTGGTGATTATACTTGATCTTATTTATTTGATTACTTGTTAGGATATTCGTCTCGCCATTTACTTCAAGCAGCCTGGCAAGGAAATTTCGAACTTGTCAAGAAGCTTCTGGTAAGTGATTTTCCATTTAACAGACTGAGTGATTTCCCACAAACTTGTACCAACCATTTACCAGTGTTGATATTAATTAAGATCATTTTCATTCTTTCTTAAGACTATTATTACCTGGCATGTAACCGCATGTATCATTGTTCACTTAGCTGTAATCTTGATCATCTTTTCCAGTCATCCAAATCCAAGTCGTCCAGGCTGGATGTGAACTGTAAGAATGCTGACGGTTTGACCCCACTTCTGCTGGTGACCAGGGATATAAACCTCTTTGAGAAAAGTAGGTGTTTGATTTTGTCATCATATTTTATAAAAATTAATGTGCACTGTGCTCTGAAACAATTTTAGAAGTAAAATAAGTTAGATACCTACTTTGGGTTTTGCTATGTTGGATACCAGGTCCTTTATTACTCAGACAGAGTAACTGCAGTGCTAACTCAACTGCCCCTAGTTGCAGGCTTCATTTGATAGCTGAACATTAAATTAAAAAATAGATAAATAAATTTGTTGTAGGCAGGCTACTAATAGAAGTAGCCTGCCACAAAAAAATTATTAAATGCATTTGTTAATAATAAATCACAATAATTTATTGCGGTAACACTATTTTACTACTTTTGTTGTCACTTAGTAACTAATAATTATTCATTTTTCAAACATTTCAGTTGAGAGAGCTGTCCTGGAGAATGGCTATCACCCTGCAGAGGTTGTTAGAGAGCTGCTTCACCATAATGCGTAAGTTATCAGACCAGTGCTACTTTAAGAAAGAAGCTTTATCTCTGATACACTTTTTTTTTCCTAATGACATCTAATTTTGGTGCTGAGACTCAACATTCTTATTTTTTTTGCAATTTGAGCCTGAAAACGTTCTTAAGGCACAATGTTGTGCCAACCAATTAGCTTTACAAAAGCATTGAATATAGAGGTTTACAATGTAACATAAAGCCACTAGATTTTGAAGTGAAAATGTAGAAAAGTTCGTGTGTACATAGGCCCTATCCACGCTAGCAAAAAACTTGTTTATTTAGACAAATTATCTGTTATCACGAACGGTTTTCAAGTGCGAATGGTTTGTTGCGACTCAACAAATTTTGGCCAAGGGGGACAAATCTTCAAACAAAATTTGTCCTGGGTAAAAACCAGACAAAATCGTTTAAATTAATAAACAAAATTGTGTTAAACTTGTCAGTCATTTGTCATAAAAGCTATACAAACAAAGTGCGAGTACTTTGCAGTCATGCAATCTTGTATTTTCACGTGTTACAGCAGGCCACATTAAGCGTTCAACAAAACATCTTTTGAAGGCACATCGGTTCATTCGCATTTGTTGTCTGGATCCTTTGGTCATTGTAATGGATCTTAAACAAAGACTGGTTTGGTCTTGGAAGCTTTCAAAAGTACGGGTTGATTCGACATGTCATCTTTTGAATGCAGATACCAGGGACGAGACAAAAATTGTTATGACAAAATTTGTCCCCGGATTTGTCACAGACAGTTGGTATTTTGTCTGCTAGTGGGGATAGGCCCATGGTATACTACTCATGTAAAAAAATAAATAGGCAAAATAAAGATGTTCTTAATTGACTCTCAGCTTGGGTTATGTTCTAAGCATGTTCTTAAAATTTGGGTTAATCTCAGCCTCGATGTTCCTATAAAAAAGGTTCTTATAAAAGAAAAGAGAGTTGGAGTGTATTTGCTGGAAAAGCCTGTCACAGACTATATAAATTAGCTGAAGAAACACGAACATGTTTTTCAACTTCTCAGTGATTGTGGTGCTAAAGACAGGGAGGGCAAGAGACCTCTCCACTTTGCTGCTCATGGTAAAGGCAGTCATGCTAAGGATGTTGTTGATGCACTGATTGGGGAGGCAGCAAGTGACATTGGTAATTTACATACAGATAAATATTATATTTTCTTCTTGTTTTCAAATTACACTGTCTAGCTTGAAGTGATGATTTCCTGGATAAACCAGTTCCTAGTTATTATTGAAAGACCAGGAATATTGGACATAGTCTCTTTTTCTTACAGACATACCTGACAGGTTTAGCAACTCACCCCTGCACTGGGCAACAAAGGAGGACAATCAGCCCATCCTATTGGCCCTAATTAAGGGGGGAGCAAATGTCAATGCCAGAGGACACATTGGGAAGACTCCTCTTCATATTGCTGTAAGTTAGTTAATAAATAATATTAGCAGGCTCCCTTCTACCATGAATTCCAGAACTGAAAACAAAATTGTAAGTTATTTATAGTAAGTGACACTAATGGATTGAAATGTAAATCAGATACTTGTGTTGATGGATGTTCTTGTTTTCTCTCAAATATTTCCCTTAATTTGTAATCACAATTAGTACCATATTACAAGCTTATAAAATCAAGGGAAGAACAAGTTCCTCCTGGAGAAGAATCTAGTGCATTGATGACAGCTTAACGTCTCCAACGTCCTTGGCCTCGATTTCCACCCGGGCCTTGTTTGCAAGGTTTGCTCCCTGTAACCTGTCCATGTACAATAATTTTCCCTCGCTTTTCTATTGTCTTTACTCAAAGTATTTTTTAATATTTGAATAAAACAGGCTTCACATGGATATGAGAGGGCTTCTGGTACCCTACTGGAGCATGGTGCTGATGTTACCATAACAGATGATAATGGTAAGTTTTAGTGTATTTTATAGGTTGCTGTCCAGAAGATAATCATTCTGTTTCAAATTTTCAATTTACAATCCACTTAGCTCTAACATCGCTGAAGCACATAGTTTTGTATATGCATGGTTCCTTAAATTTCATGACACTCATCAAAAATAAAATCCGAAGAGATGAAGAATTTAATCATAGCCTTGCATACTAGTACTTTTAGCATGCTTGCATGAGTGGATTGGTTTTTCAGTCCCAACAACTGAGGTTCAGACAGCTGTAGTTCATATTGAGAGGCCTCAGGAAGAAGAGATTAGCTTTTCTATGATTGCTACATCAATAATAATTATTTGACGTGTGTATTTCTTTGCAGGCCTTTCACCTGTGGATGTGGCCAAGGGGAGAAAAGTTCAGGTGGTACTTAAAGGTATGATTGTAATTGGTTAATATCAATACAATGTTACTATGAATATTGTATCAGTAATCCAGTTGCAAGTACATGATGAAACGAAAATAATTCAATTACTGGAAAAGAATATACGAACAATTGACGTTTCGGCCATTTCACACGGCCTTCATCAGGAAACTGCCAAGTCAGCTTGGAACACGTAAGTCAATTGTTCACGTGTATTATTTTCCAGTTATTGAATTATTTTTGTTTCATCAATACAATATTGTGTGTCACCTTGGACTTAATGTTTCCTCAGTGTGGCAGTCACTAATATATATTGGTTTTGAAATGCTTGTTTGTTTTCTTTACAGATGCTTGGGCTGAACAGACCAAGAATGATAAACCAAAGAGGATCTTTTCAGGTTATTTAAATGCTACCTAGCGACACTTTACATTCTAAAAGGTGACAACGGAGAAATGTGGTTTAAACTTAATAGCTTTTCTCTCAATTGCAGCTTCTGCTACCCCTCCCTTAGAACAAGACTCAGCTCAGGCAAAGTCCGAGCTCACTGAACTAACACAGAGTGAGGTAAGCATCAAAGAAATTGTCTCATGTATTATTGTGCCAGGGGAAGTTGAATAAATATATTGAAAACCGCAGTGACACTGTTGTGTGAAAGATAAAGTGTAAACCATATAGGTAACATTTCTTGCAATAGTCACTTTAGACTATTATTGTTGAGTATTGTCTTATATGTGTTCCTTGTATGTACAGGAGACAACTATCACTCGTATCAGTACTGCTCCAATACAGGGGACAGAAAGTAAGTTGAAAGCACAAACGCCATTGATTCTGTCACCATTTATAGTGTACTTAGGAACTCGATTCCACCTTTAAACACTGTTCTGACCAACCAAAACGGTGACTAAGCAAGGTTGTTATTAGAAGCCAGGACCCATATACTACGAACACAGTACCCACCTTTGCTGTTGAGGTACTGAAAAAATCAGGCCAAAGAAATCTCAGGGATACACACCTATTTAGAATCCTATACCTTCCTATTTCTTCAATTAATGAAACCCCTGACTAAGTAATGTAAGTTTTAAAGTGTAAGAATATTAATAGTAATTAATGTTGTAAATATACTTCTGATGAAGCTTTCTTCTGATAAAGACATCATTGTCTAAGTTGTCAATTTTAAAATGTATAGTTATGTGATGCATTCTGCCTTTCCTGTAGACAGTCTAAAGAAACGTCCATCTCGAAGTTCCTTAGAGGATGTGGGTGATGTTGCAAAGTAAGCTTTTTCGTGTCTTCTATAATTATGCAGTCTAAATCTTATGGTTTTTAATTCTGACATTTTGTGCTTTTCTATCAGAACAATCATATCACCTTCAAGAAGACTGTCTGATGTACACATGCCAAGAATTACTTCAACTACAAAAACAGACCCAGCACCAAGCCCCAGGTCCACCTCTAGTTTGACGCTTCAAGAGCAGCCAGTACACAAAGGGCTTGGTTAGTTTTAAAAAATCACACGAAAACCAGTAGTCACTAGTCTTGAGGCATGCGTTTCTTGAAACCCCCAAAACGTTTTGGCCCTATTTTGGGTGTCATAATTTCCTATGAATTTTAGAAATGGAGATGTTTCCAGGCATGAAATACAACGAATTTCTACTTTCGTATCTTGAAATCACCTTGGAACTCCCCCATCCCCTCCCCCATCCCCTGGAACTAAAGAGTTTGTTTTGGATGCCAGCCACTTCATAGTTGACTTTTTATTCTTGATTGTGTGTAGTTCTTGGAACAAAAGGTGCACAGAATCCTTCAGTTGTTCTACCAAGTTTGTCTGTGCTCAATATTGAGCTGAGGTATGTCAGTTTTTTATGGTACAATGGCCTGTTCGGATCCGTTTCTTTGAGGGATCAGATGTTATTAATGAAGGATTAGAACATCAATATGAGCGTTAGCACGGTTTTTCTTTTCAATAAATGAGTAAAGGGGGTAATTTCTAAAGAAACTGTGGTGCTGCGTCGGTCGGGAAAGTAGTACACGAAAATTTGGTTTTATCAACGGAGTTGATAATGTAAATTGACCACCGTACAGGGATTCTGAAAGCTGACGTTTTGAGCGTTAGGCATTCGTCAGAGCGAAGGGCTAACGCTGGAAACGTCAGCTTTTAAAATCCCTTTACGGTGGTCAATTTACACTATCAACTCTGATGATAATACCAATTTTTCTTCTAGTCTTTTCAAACAGAGTTCGGGTAGAAGGATGGAGAATAGGCAAAGAAATCTCGAAAAATATTGACTTCTGTCTCATTTTATTTTATTTTTGGCTAACTTTTCTATTCCAGTGGGTGGCAACCTTGACTATCGTATTATTTGCGTAAAAATTGACTTGATTCAGGTGAATGAAGTCAGTCGACTATTGGGAATGATTTAGTGGGGCTAACTTAGCGGTAGATTAGCCATCCCATCCTAGCTGCTGCTTGGTATGGAAATTAGCTCGTTTAAGTTATTACCTTTCCTTAAATACCGCTGTTAATCGCCATTTATTTCTTCAGAAATCTGCGTGGAAAAAAACAAGAGCCAGTCGGCAAAAAGCGCCCTTCCCATCTACCATTGCCACCCCAGTATCGTCTTCGTCAGCGTCTGTCGAGCCCAATCCTCACCTATCAACGTAAGGTGTCTCCTCCAGGAACGCCTGAGAAAGATCTGCGTCTCAGGTCGGCCTCAACAAGCCAGGTCCCTAACACCAGGACGGCGTTACCGTCACGCGTACCTCCTTTGGGTGTCAACAGAGTCCTGACGCCCGAGCTGAGGTCCGTGCCTTCACTGGACGTAACGCAGGAAAGAATATCTGTCACACCACAGATCGTAGATCTTGGTAAGTGTGCAATTTCTTCTATTATATGTCGGGGAATATTGTCTAACTTGTGTTATAGCCGGGATAGTTCTTTCGCTTTTAAAGCAATTGAAAAAAAAAAAAGATTGTCAGTAATACAATTGAAACAATTTGAATTGCCATCAAGCTAATTTCCTCCTTATGATCCAACTTGTTCTTCTATTCATCTTTTTTTTGTTTCATTTGCTTGTAAATCCAACATTATATTTCTGTCTTGTTGTCTTTCCAGATTTACTCAGAAATAAAGGGCTACATGGCGAAGGAATTTCAGAAGTGAGAGAAGTCGCACCACCCCCACCATCCCCACCATCCCCGCGCGTGGTATCACGGTCCTCCAACACCAGCCAGGACGACGGTCAAATGGAAGCGAATCAGACGCAACGTGGCGACGAAGTGGACATGGCAAGAACATTTACATCAATTCCACGTCCCACGTTTTGGATTCCCATGGAAGACAGTGGCACTGGAAAGAACGAGGAATCTAGAGAGAAAATGAGAGAAGAGTCGTCTTCAAATGGGACAACATTTTACATTGATCTAAAAAATCTGGAGGCTTTGGCCTCTGGGAGTTGTTCCTTGTGCGGGAAATCCCTTCCCGAGGGTAAACCCGCAGCAAGGAGGGACTCCACTGAATCTAGTCCCGATATAGAACTTTGCAAGTCTTGCCAACCGCGTCGCAGATCGAGCGAGGACGTTTTCTGGATTCCGTTTACTGATAAGAGAAAAGCCCATGCGTTAAAAAGTCACAGCAAAAAGGGAGACGGAGAGGAGAACTCGAAAACGAACGATAGAAAGAAAACGAATGACGAAAATATCGAGCAGGGTAAACTGCAAGAGACGACAAGTTTAGAGCAAGGGGTTTCACCACAGAGTAGCCAGACTGATTCAGTCCCTCACGCGGAGGCCGACAGTAAAGCTGTTGTTGCATCAACTATTCCGAGAGACACCAGCATCCTTTCTCCGTCACCTCTCCGATCGTTTCCTTCAAACCTGACGGGTTTCGACGTGTCCTGTGTCTGTGATAATGTCACCGGTGTGTGCTCTTGCACTATTTCGAAAAACGGCGTAGTTCCTTCGCCGCCTGCTGCAAAAAAATCTGTTGTCAATAATGCATCGAGTTCTTCAAATGGTTTAACCGTCGAAGACAGCAGACGGACGACAGACTTTGCAGATGTTGTTAAGACTGTTGGAGAGACAAGTTCAGTGACTGAGTCTACTCTGGTTACGCGGCCAGGAAACGATTTTGCTGTCTCTACACGTTCTGGCTCACCTGCCAGTAAATCAGGAGTGAAACAAGCAAGTGAAATTATCTTAAAATCCTTTTCTGAAAATGATGTTTATAATCCTATAGCTCAAGAGGGCGAGAATGTTGGTAAAGATTCCTGTAGTGAAACCGTTAGAGGAAATAGTAAGGAAAGAGACACTTTATCCAGTGTGGGTCATGTGGGTACGCACGTGCTTTCCACATCGGAGGCCTTAGATGATGCTAAAGAGCCTGCTGAAGAAGGCCCTGTCCCGGATCCTAGCCCCCCAAAACAAGCTTGGACGACTCCCACGCCCAGATCTGACGAGTCTGATTCTATTGGTGTTAGGATCGTAAACCCATTTCCTTCTCCAGAGCCACCCAAGGACAGATCCGCGGTACATCCTCCTATCGGACCAGTGGACGACGCTAGGGTTGGAAACAAAAAACTAGCCGCCGGAAAAAAGGCAAAGAAAGGAGCAACCAGACATTCTAATACATCGAAAAATACGAAACCAAGGACAAAAACCAAATGTCAAGAACAGAATAGAAAAGGTGGCAAGAAAAAAGGAAAAGGAAAAAAGAAGGGTGACGTGAAAATTATCACCGTGCAACAAAGGGGCCCCGGGGAAGAGCTCGGGCTCACGACAATATCCCAGGGAGGTTTTGCAATGCCGGAAGATGTGTCGGTACCCCCTACACTGTCTATGGACTATCTTTCCACATTCCGGCCCTTCAATGCCCGAATGATGAAAGGAAAGCACCCTGTTTTGAGCCCAATACCAGAATCCCCTCGAAGTAAGGCGAGTACCCCACGGAATGCCGATATTCCTGAGAAGGTAAAGGATAACGTCGAGGGAAATGTTGCTGAAAACTCTAAAGAGGAAGCTGCGGTCAAAGATTTGGAGACTTCGGAGGGAACAGAGGGCAACTTTGATGTCATTGACGGGGGATTAATTAGCAAGTTAAAGACAATTGGAATGTGCGTTCCGCGATTACGGTTTGGTAAACCGAGCACAGATTTTGACAGTGGGTCAGATGCAGAATGTAATGAAGCGCTCATTGTTCAGCCCGAGGGAGATACAGTGGGAGACCATGGACAATTGCCTGTTCAAGTAAATACTGTAGGTAACACAGACGGACTTAAAATACAACAAGCTGCTCAAGATGAAGCCGATGATGCTATGGAAGAGATGATCCAGCGCGAGCTCGGTTTACGTGAAGTAAGAGACGAAGACGTGACTTCGCCTGCTCAACGTTCCCATTCTCAAAGTCAGGCCTCGGTCGATGATTCGTTTACGAACGTGACAAGTCATACGAGCTCAAGCTTATCGCAAACTAGCGAACAATCGCTTCTAAGTGACCAGTATTCCAGAGACGTTACGCCGGGGTTGTCCGAATCAGAATTTGTAATACCCAATGATGAAGCCGAACGACGCTCTTTGAGCTCTCGCACATCGTCGATGAGTTCGCAATCGGAGCAGTATTCAGAGACCGATTCGTCGTACAATAGTTGCGGCTCAGACTCCCCGCGTCCTCTATCCCCAGCTTCCTCGCTGAACAGCAGCGGCACGTACTTTTCATCACCACGTGACTCTTCGTGCGCGGAAACGCCCACCCCAGACAGAGACACGTACTCAGAAAACTCGGTGGAAATGGAATACTACGAGCGTATGGCCAGAGAAAAGTCCGGCATTAGCAGCGGCAGCAGTAGCAGCAGCTCCACCATCCGGGCACTGTCTAACACGTCGCTCGGTAGTGTGGGTAATATTTCCCAGGGTTCGTTTGGAAGTTTTGCAAGTGTGATGTCCGAGAACCTGGTGCGGAGTCGACTCAGTGCCTCATCTCGGAGCCAGTCCTGCGCGAGTTGTGAAGAGGAGATTGTTTGGAAAAAAGGGAATGTGCTTGGAAGAGGAGCCTTTGGGACGGTTAGTATATTTGTTACGTATTTAGTATTAACCATTTTACTTCTAGAGGTATTAATTACATATTAGTATATACCACACAAGTGTATGGTGTTTTTTGCGCGTTCTGATTGGTTAACTCGGAAGTGATTAGCAAAGACGTCCAGTATAAGGAGAAGGCACACACGGCCAAAACTCCGGCGATTGAAAGGATAATTTCCCGCATCCAACAGTCAAGTACCTTTAGCTTCCCAGTTTTGCGGTTTCCTTCAAGTTAATTTCTCCCATATGTCATCTGTATTAGGTTTGGCTTGGACTCACAAACACGGGTGAGCTGATTGCAGTGAAGCAAGTAGAACTTAATCACAGCAATTGGGAGGAAGCAGAAGAGGTAAACAGCTCACATGTAACGTGTCTTTCTGACAGAAAAATACCCTTAATGCCACGGGATTTTCTTCTTTCTCAGTGCATCCCAGCAAAAGAATAATCCTCTAGCAATAAGGGTAGTCTAGTCAAATGTGGAGCTCTTTCATTGTTCGTTTGGAATTTTGATTCCGCATGTGTAACTTTACCAGCGTTTAGTTTTGTTTTGTACTCATCTTTGTTTCTCTAGTTTCTCATAAGGGTGAAAGAGAAAGTGTCCCATTCTTGTTATGTTGTAATCATTTCCAAACACTTGTTGGTTGATTATCTAAGTGTTATTGACGGCCGTAATGACTAACCTCTATACTAATGGTCTAACCTCTGTTAGTATCACCCAACTAGTGGACTAATGCAAATCCTGCATTTTGATTGGCTACGCTACTAGAGGACTATTAGTAATAGTCCTCGAGTAGCAATCGAGCGTTACACTTTCTTTCGTTTTATTCCCAAATAAATATTTCTTCAACTTGCATTTGCTAACTTTATTATTGCCTTTTCTGTCCGACTAGTTGGGTGATACTAAAACAATTAGACCCTTCGCCCTCAAGGGCCACGGGTCTAATTGTTAATTATTTTTGTTGTTTTGCCATAGCTGGCTTAAAATTTCTTTGGCGTGAGTAAAAATTGTTGGAACCGTTCCAGTTTTTGTCGGACCCGTGCCATTTTTGCTCTGTCGTGTAAATGGCCCTTGAGTCACCGTCAAATATTCACAATCGTACTTTCTTTATTTTTCGTTAGCAATACGAAAAACTTCAGGAAGAGGTATCTTTACTGAAATCTTTGAAGCATGAAAACATTGTTAGGTGAGTACAGAAATATGTTTTGTTGGTACTTCTTGGTGATTCTGCGAGTGAAGAACTGAAGATGTATGGTCAATATGATCGACTGAAACATGAATTTGTCGTTTGAAAACGTCGCTTTGCAAGGCAATAAGGACGATTTCGGCCGACGGAATCAGCCTTATTAAAGCAAAAACGATAAAAATGGTTACAAATCACGACTAAGATGAACTGAAGACCATGACACTGCTTCGAAGTGAGCAGAGGTGAAGCATCCCTAATAAATTAGCCGTTTGCCCTTGAAGAAAAGAAATGAAACAATGTAGACAGATAATTTTAAGCGAGTTTTGTTTCCACTATGATTTTCCGCCCCTGTTAAAAAAAGTTCCTGTGTGTCGTATTATGGTATCATAAGTATCTGAATGATCTAATGGAGTGATACAGCGGATTTCACTTAAGTGTTGAAAGTTATTCGCGTTTGGTTTGGTTTTGCCTTACTTCGCTCTGCGATTGGTTGAAAAAATTCGTCCCACTTTCTCAGCCAATAAGAGGCAAAACCAAAACCATTTGCTAGTTACACGCGCCTATATTTTGCCGCGCTTGGAGCCGGTTGCACGTGATTACTTCAAATTCTGATTGGTTCTCTGAGATGCCTTCGTCTCTTGTGTTTGGTCTTGTGTTTGGTCAGAGTAGTAATTGCTTTGGTTTTGTTACGACACTCGATTGATTGCCACTCTATTCGTGTGATACTTCTCAGGTTCATTGGCACGTGTTTAGATGGGGGCGTGGTAAACATCTTCATGGAGTATGTGCCGGGTGGCTCGATCGCTTCCATACTTGCGCGGTAAGGTTGCTAATCTGATCCTTGCTGTTCTAGATAGTCCAGCATAATTAATTTGAGACCAATCAGTTCGGTAGGGTCGTACCTTTCACGAGTCTCCTTCGCAGCCGTTTTTAGGCTCGTCACGCAACGCTCCTCCCCACAAGGGGAGGAGCGTTGCGTGACGAGCCTAAAAACGGCTGCGGAGACTAACCTTTCACAAACCTCTATTTTTAGCGGTTGTTCTTAACAATAGACTCCATTATTAACATATTGTGACGAAGCATTACGTTTCATTTTCACAAGCTTATACTCGTACGCCTTTTACGTTTTCGTTTGATAGCGCAGACTCTAAGTTCCTTCACTCATAATCGAAGCCGAAGCATAACATGTTTTAATTCCTTTTGCTTGTTGTTCACGTTTATTGACGACGGCGTTGGCGTTTTTAAAGTTCCAGTCCTCTCGTCGGCGACGCCGTAACGGAAGTGTCCTGTTTCTTTGTCTTGCAGGTTTGGGCGTCTTGATGAGCCCGTGTTCAGACGGTACACGAAACAGCTGTTGTCAGGGGTGTCCTATATCCATGGCAACAACGTCATTCATAGGTATGTTTGGAGAAGGGTTCAGCACAGACACGTGGGAAGCTAAGTGCAACCAAACTGGATTGTCCGTGGGCAAAATTCCCAGATGTAGTCTAGTTTCGTGCCCCTGAGAATTTGTGTGAAATAACGAAGAAAAGCTTTGGCCTTTAAGGCAATTAGTTTTCACAAGTATACCTTTCAAACACTGTTAACGGTGCATGAGTGTAACCCAAACGAAACCAAGGGGAAATTAACCGCCGTGGAACCGTTACTTCCTTTGCAGAGACATCAAGGGCGGTAACATTATGATCATGCCGAGTGGAGTTCTCAAGCTCATTGACTTTGGTTGTGCTAAACGCCTGTACATGGTAAGTTAACGTGTTTCTTGTTGAAAGTAAATTGAAGAAGTCACTTTAAGCCTTGGGGGTGTTCGAGTGTAACTATCCGCGAGGTCTAGGTCCCTTTCGTCCGCTCATATCGCTCGTTGTTAAGTGGCCGTTTCGACGGAGTCAATCGGTTCGATTTTCAAAAAGACCATAGGTGAAAAGAACAGTCTCAAAAGTTTGGGATAGAATTGAATTGATTGAAGCCCTTAAAATAAATCTGCGGTTAAGGAGACTGCATGTCAAATAATTCTAAGCAATACGTTTGAAAATACGTGAATTGCAAGTTGTGGCGGAAGATACGGAGGCTTCTTGATTATCAGCTGTTATCTTTGTTTAGAGCGATGCCAACTGGCACTCGGTGTCTTCCACGTTTTTAAAGCAAAACGAAGTGTCGCTTTATTTTAATCTTACGACCGTTTGTGTTGGCCACGTAACCATGGAAGTAACGTGAAGTGCTCGTGTTTTTTTTTTCAGAATCTCAGCATGAGTAAGAGCAACATTCTCCGTTCCATGAAAGGCACTCCCTACTGGATGGCGCCTGAGGTCATCCGGGAGACTGGGCACGGTCGGAAGTCTGATATATGGTGAGTACTGCTGGTCCAAGAGGAAAAATGTTGAGAAATAAAGTAGTTGAGAAGTAATTTCAATATTACGATGGAACTAAACCCGCACACCTATCCGATGCTCTACACAGAAAATACAGGAATCTGATTATGATGCTTTGTCTCTCCGCTACACACCGCGTTTGATACTAACAACTGGACTATTTTTCAGTTTAAATCCTGGAGTAGTTTCAGTGACTGATCGACTAATTTAACTAATAATACACGTACAGACATTAGACTAACAAAAGACGGATCGAAACGCACCAGTCTCTGTTTACAGTCTTCACAGCCAACGTCACGACTTCGTTGACCAATCATATCAACGACCAGAGTATTTATATCACCTACTGACGTTACACAAATCACTTGACTCTGATAATGACTTTCGCTCAGGTTGTCGAAACATTCAATGTCAAAACTCACCCGGACGATCTAACTTCACTTAGTTACGTAATTTTGTTTGTCGCGGAGATAAATGACGGTTTTTCCAGCTTCAGGCTATATTCCTTGCTCTTTCGCTGGACAATTAAATATCCACCCTTTCCTCACTCACAGTTAGCTAAATTGATGCCCATTTACTCAACAGGAGCGTTGGATGTACGGTGTATGAAATGGCAACTGGAAAACCGCCTTGGTAAGCTATGCTAGCGGACTCAGTTTCCTCCACAAACGCATCCGATATACTAAAATTCATCAAAGCTGATGGCATCCTTAAGCAGGCCATTAAAGTGATGACGGTTATGTGTTTTCCCACTAGGTCTGACATGCCCCCAATGGCAGCCATCTTTGCCATCGGAAGTGGCTCGTTGGCGATACCACAACTTAGCGAAGATTTCTCGGAGGGTGCTCGGGACTTCGTGCACAAGTGTCTTACCAGGTATGAGTATGGTATGGTGTGGTATACTTTATTGAAATCAAAGAAACACGCTAGCCCCAACAACATTTAGCTGGTTTCCATGGAGGGCGTTTTTGTACAGACAGACATAAAAAAGAGACTAAAACTAGTAATACGAGATTAACAATATCGTAAGTCTAAAACTACGAAAATTCAGGAAAGAACGAAAGCTAACAATTATAAACTAAGTATTAAAAAAAACTAGGATAGCGAGATTACATAGCATGACATGACCCAATTACATTTTGATATGTTTATTAAATGAATATATCGATTCCGCTAGTTTTGCTTCATTTGGGAGTATCTTTTTAAAGTTCTGTAAGAAAAGTGTGAAAGACGGCAATTTAAGTCTCTCATTTTGTTTTCCCTTTCTTAAAACCTGCTCGAGTAGTTTTAAGAAGTATATTTGACTGTGTGTAAAAGTTATCACCAGCTCATTTATCAATGTTCAATTTGTTCGTCACTTTAGGGATCCAGATTTGCGGCCCTCCGCAGATGAGCTCCTTCAACACCACTTCCTGAGGGACCTTTTATAGGGGGAACTCAACGGAAGGCCCGAGCTCGTCGTTTTATGACGAGAAAAACCGATACCCTTAACAGTACATTCACTGAAGCTGTGATGGTGGTTACTGTTATTTCAACTTCGCCATAACGATTTTATTGATCTTTTAACTATCAGAATTTATTTTCTCTGAGCTTCTCTCACCGATTTTGTTAAATTATTCTGTACAGGACCCATCTGAGAATGTAACGCTGTTGTTATTCTACAGTTACTGAACTCTGTTGAAAATTTTACTCCAAACAGTGTGAAGTTATCAAAAGTTTACTTGCTATTGCATCAAATTATTAAGTACATGGATTTATCCTTGTAGCAAACACAAAATATTTATTTTTAGAGAACTTGTGTGTTTGTAGAGGTTATATTTCATGTCGAAATTGTACTGATAATATATATATTAGGCATAGATGTGTTGGTGAAGTTGTTTAGCATTGCTTGTAAACTGGCCAAGCCTCACATTTGCTCTGAGAGTGTACGCCACATTAGTTTGGAAAAAAAAATGTATTTTTAAGTTATAGAGGCCAATAAAATGATCCAGTGACTGTGAAAGAGGTTAAGTGTTCCTTGTGCAAATGCAATATTTAGCTCTATTTGAGATTCTCAGGTTCAAGAGCCCCCACCCAGGAAGAGCACCTTACTCGCAATTTGCTGATCGTGCAACAGGCATCTTTTTGATGTTGGCTTTTACTGGAGCTCAGTAGTAGCCATGTGACTACACTCAAGACCAAGCCTCTATGTCAATCATGGGAAAAATGTGTGCTTTGGTTCTGGGGTAAATTCACTATTTATTCAGGGAGGGGAAAGGGTGGAGTGATGTTTTGGTTTTGTATTTCCACTTTCGCCACCGGTTTTAACTGGGCTTGACCACTGAGGGGCAAAGGCAGTAATCTGCAATCTCCAGTGCTAATTTCACCCTACAAGGTGACAAGCTCAGGATGAAGTTAAATGTGCTTGTCCTCAAGAAGGCCGGTTTAACTATAGCAAAAATTTTAGTTTTGTTTTTTGGCAATTTTCAGCATCAAGAAACGTTTGTGGTCAATTTGGAGGTTGTGATGGCACAGCACCCACATGGTTTGCATTGAAGTCAGACTTTGAAACTGGAGGTTATCATAGCTTCTCTCAATCAAGAAATAAAGGGTATACAGTCGAACCTCGATTATCCGGACTTGTCGGGACCTCGGTAAATAGTCCGGATAATCGAAAATATGAATATTAATAAGATAGACATGTAAACAAAAGGTATACAACAAAGAAAACATCATTTTAATTGTGAAATCTACACAGCCTGTATGTATATATCAGCTGAATGCATTAGAATATTTCTTTGTCTCGTTGCACTTGCGAATTTTGAAAAGCACACAGGATAATACGCTGTTTCAACAGTATTTTGAAAGGATTATTGGGCTTTTTGCGACTTTGAGTTTTCAAGATCACAACTAATTAATATTCATGAA
>OX419339.1:30325346-30345346 GCA_948470475.1 Galaxea fascicularis
TTCATACAAGGTTCTACTGCCTACACAATATTTGGTTGCAACAGTAACAAGTACCAAATCTACCTGAAGCATGGTGAGAGATGGGCTGAAAGATTCTTATGCCGCTTCTCAAATCTGTTATACTTCTTAATGTGATGTAGGTAGTCACGCCTGATGACAATTGTGCGCTTCATTTTCATGCTTGCAACAATGCCAGTCAGAATACGCCCACGGATGCTTACATTTCCAGTGAAGGGACATTTCTTGTCTATGTAAGTTCCTTCAATTGCCTGTTGGCAGAATTCAAATGAACATTTCAGCTGCAGTATATATGTGCACTACAGTTCTGTTTTCTTGCTGATCAAAGGCCATTTTCACCACTTGTAAATAACACTTATCACTTGCAACTCTATTAAAACTTTCACCATTAAATATACGAAAGACATGTCAGCAGTACACTGTAGTTCTTGCTGGTCATTTTTCAATTTACATGTATTCTCCAACTCTGAAACTGAAAAGCCGGTGTAAATACTAGCGTACAAGAACATACCTTTCCTTATGGGTTAAAGTATACAAGCAAAAGAGAAAGCAACTTACTTTACTTGGCTTAAAATAACATTTACAATGAACTGCACAAATTGAACCTATAATTAGCTAAATAACAAAGAGAGTGGACACTCTCCAACTGTGCTGATGATTTAGTGTGCAACCCTATTGCCGCTTTGTCGTCTCTGTAGGACCATCCAAAGAGGAAATTGGGGGCAACCTCCGCCTTGATATATGGTATGTCCTTCCACATGGGAGCAGAGCTGTCAAGCTGTCTCTCAGGAAAAGCAGGATGTCTATCAAAAATATTTTTTAGAGGCATGCAATCTGTGAAAAAAAATGGTGGCACAATTGAATGCAATACCTCTTTAGGAGTCTTAAACCCCAAACCAACATTCCTGACGTATCTCAATTCCTTCTTCTTGCCTGGCTGTGCCAGGACACGCTTTTTGTTTTGAAAAACTGACGGCTGCTTCTGGTAGGCTCTCTCGGTCTGCAAACAGATCAACAGAGTGTTAGGATCAACTTTTATCTGCCATTACTCACAATAGTGCCCACAAACTGAAACATTTACTTCCCAGGTAATGAAATGGAATTTGAGCTTTTGACAAAAATGTATTTTTTATGATAATTTGAAGGAATAATAATTATTATTGTAAGCGGTACTAACAAACAGATTGGGGGTTTTCTTTGCTGAATGCCATCTATTTTTTTTAGCAACTTCCTTCTTCCACACAAAAGCTTAAGAACAGTTCTGTTAGGCAAAGTAGCTGGATCAACTACAAAACCTACAAGCCTTCTCAGAGTTTATCAATCAATTCTTTAAATTTGTATCACACTAATTAAAACACCAAGCTTAATTTGACTGAACTTAACTTGATCACAAAAAGAAATGCAACAAGGCTGACTTATACATGAACATGAAGACACATTTGGATCAGCTCACGGCATTTGACCCCCTCAGTTACTCCCCCTCAGACTGGCCATGAAGAATGCCTCAGCTGATCCAAATAAAATCAGTTGAACTTCATTGGGTCAAATGCCATACTTAACTGATCGAACATACCCTAAGCATTAATGCCTTCCAATAACAATTTGAAGGTACCCAGTATTCCCAATAATAGCAATTTCTCTTCAGATTGGGGGTTTCCTGAACTAATGCACCTATCAATGTTTAGACGGAGAGGGGGGGGGGGGGGTACGGGCAAAGATGCGGCATTTGAACACTTCTGTTGTCCCCTCTCTGGGGAATTTGACCACTTGTACTAATTAAAGTTCAAATATTATAAAGGATTGTTAAACTATTTCCAGTCCCAAGGGTCGGGAATTTGACCAAAAAATTGCAAGAAAATTCAAATGACGCACCTTTGCCCGTACCCCCCCCCCCCTCCCTCTCCGTCTAAACATTGATAGGTGCATAAAGTCTTCGTCAAAGTAAAAGATTTTATGAACTGGGCTGACTGCAAATAACAACACTCTCTGTAATGTCCAGAAACTAAAAGTCCATATAAAATATGAAACAGATGCCACAGTGACATCGCTAAGACCATTAACTGAGGTGAAAACTAACATAAGCTTACATTATTTTAGCAGAAGACATGCTTGATTCAAGTTAAGTTAAGCTCACTGAACAAGTCTTATTTTTGGGTTTCCCTCGAAGGACAAGGGTCCAAAGAATTCCTTTTTTCAAAGAGCTCGATTTAGAAACTCGAAAGGATTAAAATTATTCTAAAATTGGACGTCGATTGCGGTACGCTGCGATACAAATCGAACACAGATAAACTTACGGTGATACATCCCCGGCGTTGTCAATCAATGGTTTCCGATCGATTGATTGCAATCAATACAATCAATAATAATCAATAACAATCCATTGATTGTTATTGATTGGTGCAACCAATCAATAAAAATCGATAATCACACTCGGAGTCTTAATTGCTATTGATTACCATTTATTTCTATAGAAAATCATTGATTAATAATTCATTATGCAACTTTCTGGCGCATGTTAGCGTGGGCGTGCTTCTTTGGTCCCGGGCATATTTACACGTCCAGGGTAATTGGGTAATTCGATTGCGCACTTTTATCCTTGCACTTCAACCGGGATTCCCAGAACACACTTGTTACGGAGTTTGCTTGTTCCAGAGATGGCGAAGCAAGTTGTATTGTCAGTGCGCTGTGTAGTCAAGGGCTATCACGAATGCCCTTTTGAAGTGAATGTCGGAGAAATATTCTACGCATTCAAGAAGAGAGGAGAACGTGGGAATACGTTCAGAGTTACGAATGATCGGGGGCAGCTCGGCCATCTTCAAATCGAGCTTGTTGGTCCTCTTTGGCCCTTACACAAAGAGAGACTGTGTAAGTTTAAAAACACCACAATACATTACAAGGGAAGCGCATTTTCCTTTTAACAATTATTCTGCTATCTTCCCTTTCGGTTGCACGGGTGAATGTTCAAGATGTATGTTCTTGGCCTGCATGCATATATTCAGGCAGCATGACAGTGAGCGCAGACAAAAACAATTTCCTCAACTAATTAACAAGCTGGAAGAGAGTGACACTGAAGAGACTTAAAGAACAAACCATTCAGTTTGGGATATGCCGCCCTTTGCAGATTATATGATTAGAATTAAAGACAATTTTGTTCTTGTTTCGAGACGATTAGAGTCTAGTAATTTAAGTGAGCTTTTAATAGTAATAAGGGGTAAAAATGCTACAAATTTAACATAAAACACAACAAATAAAGATAACTGAATGGTTTGTTCATTCATATGCATGGTGCGTTTTATTTAAGAAAAAGAAAAATTTCATAATCAATAAAAATCAATAATAATCAATAACAATCAATGAAAATCAATAGAAATCGATAGTCACACAACTTTTAGGCATTGATTTTTATCGATTTCCAATACCAATCAATTAATTGTATTTGATTATTATTGATTATTATTGATTTTATCGATTATCGGAAACCATTGATTGACAACGCCGGGTACATCACACTCGGTGATGCTGAAATCTGCTGTCTTACGAGAAGAAAAATGGGGAATCAGGAGAAGTTTTAATGAACACTCTCTCGCTCAAACCATGTGTGAAAGATAAAATAAACTTCGTGTTATCTCTATGGTCTTTAATTGCGAGTGCAAGGTGTTATTTTAAGCGAAAAGAAACTTCCTTTGCCATTAACTGACCTGTTCTGCCATGGCTGCCACTGAAAAAGAGAACGACCCACGTGGTCAAAACTTTTTCCCATCATGCTCAGTAGTAATATGAAAGTGAGGCTCAAAATCCAAGATGGCGGCAAAACTGAACTGAACTGCGGTTGTAAAGTCGATCTAAAATCGTGGAAACACTTCAAGGAAAATTGCAGTTTCTTGCAATTGAAATGGCAACGCCTCTTAAAATGTGAGTGTAGGATTGCTTTAAATACTGTTCATTTTTGAGGCTGCGATCAATGAGGCCGAGCAGTTAAGACTGCTCACTTTAGCTTCCTCAACAACCAAGGCTGGTTTAATAATTGAGTGAAATTCGCGCTAGATTGCACAATACAGGCCCATTCATTTACATACATTGAATAACAATAGAGTCCATTGTAATATGCCTCGTTCTTCAAAAGCCTCCGACATATGTAAATGA
The DNA here is from genome assembly GCA_948470475.1 of Galaxea fascicularis. Taxonomy (NCBI): domain Eukaryota; kingdom Metazoa; phylum Cnidaria; class Anthozoa; order Scleractinia; family Euphylliidae; genus Galaxea; species Galaxea fascicularis. The sequence goes on from OX419339.1 coordinate 30,329,508, forward strand.
GCGGGCCTGGTATTCTGCAATTGCTTCCAAATTTATTGATCATCGATGGCAATTGATTAATTACCCAAAATCGATTGTCATTCATTATTAGTATTGATCAATCAATAGCAAATTATTGATGTAACTTTGGTTATCATTTCTAATGCTTTTCAACTTGCTGAACAAATAAACCATTTCCGAGTTCATGTCTGCCTTCTCTTCAAAGCGAGTCTAAGTGCGAAGTTTTTGTGATGGTAATTAGTTCTACGTTACATATGAATGAAAACTAATTTTCATAACAAAAACTTCGCACTTAGACTCACCTTGAAGAGGAGGCAGACATTAACTTGGAAATGGCCTATTAGACTCCAGTCCAACATTTCAGTTGGGCAATAAACTCTGTGACCACTTTTGTGTGATTATCGATTGGCTGATACCATTCCATGCCGATTAACTAACAGGTAATAATTATTGATTGTTATTGATTGATCAATGGGTTTTCCGATGGTTGATTTGGTTCAACGGGTGAAGCTCAGGAGTGACATAAAACAAAGACAACAAAACATTATAAACAATAGCATATGGCAAAACAATACCTCATAAAACAAAAAAACCTGATAAGGTTTTTACACCAAGGATGACGCGTTGATTTCATAGATTGGTTACGCTGAGTTAGTCATGTTATTGAATCAATGCATGCATGTATTTACATGTATGACTTGATTGTGTCTATTTTTGTCTGCAGCCTTGTTTGTGGTGATGTGTGTGGAAAGTTCAATGTGCTGTATGGAAGGGTCAGAAACATTTTAAAGAAAAACAAGGATTTTGAGGTACAAAATTCTGTCTTCTCATACAAAATTTCTGTACAAAATTTCTGTCTTCTCATAATTATTATGAGAAGACAGAAAGAGCACTCGCTTGAAATAACAACATTGTACTTGTTGTAATAAATACTCAAACAAAAATTACATACCTCTTACTAACCGAGTTCGAGGTCCGTACTGTAAGTTACGGACCAAGTTTTTTTCCCGTTGACAGATGGCCAAGCGCGAAGTGCTCAGGCTATAATTCAATGGGAAAAAATGAGGATCCTTAACTTACTGTATGGACTGAAAAAACAAGGTTGGTATTAAGATATTTATTATATCTCTGGGGTTAATCGTGCATGCAGGAAAGGAAACCTTCAAATTTAGCAAGCCGTACTGTAGAATACGGCCCGCAAACTTGACCAATCACAGCATGCATACTAACTGAGACATATATCATAAAGGTTGTTATTGAACACTGCATGCAGTTCTCTTGTTGACATAATTGTCACTTGTAGTGTACTGTATCATCAAGTTTTCATTTTCATGAGTGCAGATGTTACTGTGTGTTGGAAGTTTTTTTGGAACAAGCAAGGAGGCTGAGAAGGAATGGGAAGCCTACAAATTAGGAAGCAGTACAGGTTAGAAATTATTTTCCTTGAAAAGAGATGTACTGTAGATTTAGTGTTAAGCTCTGCATTAGAGTGCCATTACTACAGTGTATCAAATCCAGGAAATCCATCAAAGTTGTCAACATATATCCTTGAATCTTGCTTCTTAACAATAGGCTACTACCTTCAAATTAAAGCTTCTTCTCCCAGGTCACAAGTTAAATTACATCTATATGAGGCAAGTTGTTAATTTTATTACACCCATATTTTGAAATCACTCGTCATTCATGAAATCTGATTGGCTCTCAATCACATCCTTTTTTAAGCCCATCAAAATTCATAATTGGTTTTCCTGAAGTAAACATTGGATAAGTATTAACATTGACAATAACCTGAGTGTGTGATTTCAAAATGGGTGTAATAAAGTGGTAATTGAACTTCATGTCGTGCAATTTTGGTCTAAAATCATACTTGTGATTTCAAATCAAACTCGTGCTGCATGCTTGTTCAATTTTGAAATCACGCGTATAATTTCAGACCAAATTGCACTCCACTCAGTTCAATTACCATTATAAATCGAGGAGAGTGATCAGTATCAAATTTCTTTGTGCAATATCAACACTTTCTAAAACAGAGTGGTCACAAGAGTTAAGGTCATGGTCACACAAAATGAACTTACTTGATATTTTAGCAATTTCGCCCTTCTACTTCTATAGGAAATGGGTTGGGGCAACAAGCGAGAATTTGAATTTTGATCTTAAGATTAAAAGGGTTAAGGAAACCAATGTTGTAAACAAACAGACTCAGCATAATTAGCTAATTGTACAGATAAGATTTTGTTTTCTAATCTGTGCAGTGACACAGGATGACAGCTTTTGGACAGCTTAATAATAATTTATTTCTGGCCTGGTAAGGCTGGTTGCTTTCTTTTTATGAGAATAGCTTTAAAATATTGAATGACCTTATAAAGTCCAGAGCTTGTTGATTCTGTATTCGCTGAATGTTCCTAGCACTCCTTTGTTTTGTTGAAACTAAACCTAATTCTTTGGTTTTATTTTGTATTTCAGTCCCAATTCCAACCTACATACTTGGGCCAACAGAAAAGCAAGAAGTTAGCTACTTTTCATCAGTTTCTCTGGACAATGGAGGAGAGTTGTGTGACAATTTAACGTACCTAGGTATAAAGAATACTGCCGTGAAATGTGCAAGAAATTCAAATAACTACATGTACATGTCCATGCGTGACATCATTCAATGTTTTACCATTCTTGTATGATGAGTAAATCTGGGAGTTCCATTAGATTCAGATCTTGAAACATCTGTGATGTGTTACATTGTCTCTACATTTCCTAACAGGAAGAAAAGGTATCCTCAAGACACAGTCAGGATTGCAGATAGCATACTTGAGTGGAGTAGATAGATCTGAGGCCCCTGAGGTAAGTACACTATAGACCATAAATCCTGAAATATAAGATTACTTTGGGCCTTAAATCTGAGATTGAGGGGAAGGCTGTGCTCTGTCGTTCAGTCTAAAACAGTTTGCTTTTCATATAAGCTATTTAAATACTAATATTTTCAACACTAAGATGTCACATATATTGCTTATTCTTTAGGAAGGTTGCCATTTCACCCAGGATGATATTGCAGCCTTAGAGTCTCAATGCCAAGACGAAAGCTTTAAAGGACTTGACATCCTGATCACCTCCTATTGGCCAAGAGGAGTTTCACAATTTGCGAGTAGACCTGTAAGTTTTTTACCAAAACATTTAGTGCATCCAAGATGGCACCTCTTGTAGGTGAATGGAATATAATTTAATGCAGAGGAAAAGTGACCATAATAATTTTTTATAATGATGTCAGTCACAGAAATAATGTTAATAATACTATTGTTGAATAGAGGGTGAAAATTTTATCCACCTTACCAGATTAAAAGTAAGTACTTAATTTTGTTATTCAAGGATGGCATTAATCCAGACACTTGTGGCTCAAGCCAAGTATCTAGACTGGCAGAACAGCTCAGACCAAGGTACCATTTTGCTGGTCATGAGGGAGTCCATTATGAAAGAGCCCCTTATAGGTGAGGAGTGTATTCAGGGTTCTCAATTTCATTTTTTTTTAAAAAATGAACAAAGAAATTAATTTTATTTTCAATTTCTCAAATTTGAAGAGCTGTTACTGCTCTGTCAGGGTCCGACATTGCGACTGACTGGTCGCCAATGTGACCAAAAATTGAGCATTGGCGACCAGAACTTTAGAACTGGTTGCCAGCAGGCGACTAACCTTTTGTCCCCTCGGCATTTGGAATTCCAAGATAAATGGGCTTTTTTTTAAAAGAAAACATAAAGCTGCCGTGGAGAATTGTAGTAAAACAAAGCGACGATTTTACGATCGCCATAATTACCCGGTGCCATATTGTTTCAGCGGCTTCTCGCAATTCTGATATCGCGGGCAAAAACGTGACGTGGCGAAAATCGTGACGAGTCGTGACGAATAAAGCGTCAGCCGAAACAAGCGCGCTTAATTTAAATCTTTTCATACTTTACCTAAATACCAGTAAACAGCGTAAATGCCATTGCGATTGTATTGGTCAATAATCAACTCAATTAGTAATCGTTGAATGTTGTCCTTCAGTAGCATTTTAAATAGTTGAAGATTCGATTGAGGCCTTACACTACTGTAAAGTTGATGTTAAAATTGTTAAAAACGTCCAAGCTTTCGCCGATCTACGGCATCATCAGATGCCGTAGATCGGCGAAAGATCATCAGATCCGTGATGATGCCGTAGATCGGCGAAAGCTTGGACGTTTTTAACAATTTTAACATCAACTTTACAGTAGTGTAAGACAAAAGTCCGTATTTGTCCGGATTTCCATGCATTTCTTTGTAATTTTTTACGTTTTTAAATGCCTGTATCTCAGTCAAAACCAGCCCGATTAACACCACACTTGGGGATTTTGTGAATCTCGGTGTGCTCTTTCTGACTATGTGGATCAATAGTTGCTAATCCCATAATTTACAGACTCGTACCTAGTCCTTCACGGTATGAAATCAGGCAATGATTAAATCTAAGTATTGAAAGAGGCCCCCATATGTCTAGTACACAGAACTTAGCAGGAGACCAGTATAGTTCCTGCTAAACGGAAATAATAAGAAAAAGAAATCCGAAGCCTTCGCATGAACGTTGACAAACACGCTCATTGAGATGTAGGACAATGTTATCGTTACACGGCTGTTGTGAGTCTCTCCTTTAATAGCTGTATGTAATAATATTGTGTTAAATGGCAACATTTTGTTTAATTATAGTGAAAGAAGGTTTAATTTTTTTGCTTTTACTATAAATTAACGTAAATTAAAACTACTGGAGTAAAACGAAAAATCAATACAACCAAACCAAAAAAAACTAACACTTGTCTTTGGCGACCAAAATTTTTAGGTTAGTCGCCAATTGGCTCCCTTAGAAAAAAGTTAATTTTGGACCCTGTCTGTCTAAGTTCAGCCATAACGTTAAAGTACATGGCTGAAACCCTCTACTGGTCAAGTTACTAGTAACACCAGTGACAGGTGTTATGGGTTACTTGTTCAACTAAGAACCCTGGAGTTATAGCCAAAGGTCCCTTAATTAGCATGGAGTGCATTACCAAAGATCCATTCCTATCTATAAAAGCATTGGATAAATCAAGAAAAAGCCCCCCTACAAGTAAAAATTAAAGTACATTACTGAAACTATTTGAACAGCCCCAACAAGAAATGCATTATGAAGTGCTATCTTTCTGGTATATTGTTATGTTGTAGGTCAAATTTCAATTTACAGTGCAACTACTCTGACCAAGGTCACCCAAGAATTTTTGTTTACAAATTGGCTAATAATGCTTGAGTGACGAAATAACAGAATAGCTGCAATTTGAATTTTGTTGTGCTTTGATAGTGGGTAAATTTGTCATACATAATGATTTTGTCAAAATCCATTTTCCGATGTGAGATTCTCACTGGCTAGTTTGCAGGAAATGTTCCTGGGTGGCCTTGGTTGAAGTAGTCACACTGTAACCTAGGTTGAAATCAATTTCTTTTGTCTACTAACCATAATTATTCATTGAAAACTTGGAGGAAATTAAAACCTGAAATCAAATTTGACCTGTTACACTTACATGATTTATTGCAAGGTTTGCAACTTACAATTCAACAAATTAAATTGCAAACATGTATAATTATATTTTTCTTATTGTGAAAAGGAACCACCAGGTTCTCAGAGAGTCAGCACAGCACGTGACAAGATTCATTTCTCTTGCTCAAGTTGGGAACCCCGACAAGAAAAAGGTACAGTTTGTATTCATTTGCCAGTTGACTGATTTTGGGGTGGTTTACAAGTCTGCTGCCAGACATAAACAGGCTCGCCATTGTCATTGTGGTAGCAAATGAGACAAAAACTACTGCATTTGTACTGGCAGGCATTATTAGTGGATTCACTTATATGTAGTTTATGTGCAGTGTACTTGGATTTTGGCCACAAGGCTGAAGTTGGCTGCTTAAAAAACCCCTTTATCACATGGAACAAGTTAATAAGTCCATCTCTACTGTCCTGACACACTCATGAAGTTGGCTGCTTAAACCCCTCTATCACACAGAACAAGTTAATAAGTCCAACTCTACTGTCCTGACATCTCCACTTGTTTGTACAGTTGCTTGCTACGGGGATTCACCCATTCACTATTGTGCACTAGCTGTGAATTGCTGCAAGTTAATTTGTTATCTCTGTGAATGGATAAATTGTTTTTACATCAGTTTTAGACTTTCAAGAGTAAGTCTAACCTATATCCCTGATTATATTTTGTTGTAGTACATGTATGCATTCAATATTGTACCAATGGCTTCCATGGACAAGAATGAACTCATCAAGCAGCCTCCAGATGTTACAGAGTTTCCATATAGGAAAGTATTGGGAGGCAGTGATATCGCTACAACTGACATGGAAACTGAACGCCAACAGCAGGTATTAAAGCTTGTAATCCTATCAGGTCAATCAATCAATCAATCAATCAATCAATCAATCAATCAATCAATCAATCAATCAATCAATCAAACAATCAATCAATCAATCAATCAATCAATCAATCAGTACTTAACTTTATTATCTTATGTGTTTTAAGTTACTGTGGTTAAACCCAAATGGCTAATGAATCATGTGGGTCAAGTGGTAAATAAAATAATTCAAATAAAAATAAAAAATGGAAATGTATTCATGAATGATTCCAAGCATTCATTTTTGCACCAGATGGAAAATCTTGATGCTAATTCAGTCAGTTTGTTCAAAGGCAGAGTTCTGGATAAAGACCAGTAAAACATAAAGTCTGCAACAAAAACTGTTGTTTGTTACTTAAACTTTACAGCCAGAGATACAAGTCTCCAAATGTAAACTCTGTGCTAAAAACAGAAAACCTAATTGTGTGGTTCCATAAAAATTACCTATACCCCAGTGTGCAGTTCTGTAAAATATCCACACCTCCCTTGTGAAAGTCAGTGGAAATACCTAGGGGGAGGGGGGGGGTGGCTAAGGCAAAAGTTTTTAAAGAAACGTATGGAGCCAAATTTGAATTTCTGGAGGGGTGGGGAGGGTGCAAACCAAAATACATTCCATGAGAGGGTATTGATATTTTCTGGGTCCAGCTGTGCATGCTCATTCAATGGATGAAAGCAAAGACTATGGATGGGGCTTATGTTCTTATTTTTTTTGTATGGTATTATTGGGCTGTAGAGGTATTAACTTAAAATGTTCTGACTATGATTTTTTTGTAGGCCACACCTGCAGGTCAGAACTTTTTCTTTGACATGAACAATGCTGAGAGATCACAGGGACCTGGAAACAAACGCCAGAGGGACCATGGTAAATCTACTGTGTGTTACATGCAGCTTGAAGTTTTCTATGGGGACAAAGTGTAGTCTAGAGAAGCTCCATAAACAGTTAGGAGTTTTGGACTAAGAGTGTCATCCATCACTTGCAGTGACAACAGCACTGTTATGATGGAGCAAATGATTCTCGTCTGTGAAAATTCCGTTCTTGTATAGAAAAAGAGAAGTTTTCATAAAAGAATTCCTCCAAAGGTGTTCTTGTTTTTTTGGAAACGATTCCAGTGTATTCGACACTTGCATTATTTTGGTATTTCTGATTGAAGCAATTGATTTTCGTTGTTTATGAAGTGGTCTTAGCTGTTTGTAATATTTCATAATGATGTACCATGTGAGCTATGCTAAAGTATGGTTACTCGTGACTTTTTATACCTCACCCATTGTTTGAACAATTTTAACTTCAGTTGGGTAAAGTTTTTTCTCTTACCCATGCAGGTGGTGAAGGTGGTGGTATGAGAAAGCACAGGAAAGGGCCACGTAAGTATTGCCTCTTGGGCCCTTTGTTAAATGCCTAATCTTGAGCCTCTGTACAACAAGAACTTCAAACATGTTGCTTTTCTCCCTTGTAGCTCCCTTAAAGGGTTCGTGTTGGTTCTGTCTTGGAAGCCCTCAGGTCGAGAAGCACTTGGTGGTTAGTGTAGGAGAAGACGTAAGTGGTTTTCGATGACACTAGTTATAAACAATTATTGATGGTGTTTTTGTGATGTCCAGAATAATCAAGATTGAGTTCGAGGTAAGAGTTACTTTTAGCTAGGGCGCGGTTTTTTGTACCTTATTCAGTCAGTCATTAACTGAAAGCCCAGTACCCCATTAAAAGTTCAGTTTTTACACATTTCAACCAGAAAACGAAAAAAACGTTGCTAACGAAGCGGTTTTCGTCTTGTCACTAGTCTTATGTAGCCTTGGCCAAGGGAGGCTTGGTACCTGATCACGTTTTAATCTGTACAATCGGGCATTTCGAGTCAACAGTGAAACTGGCAGAGGTTTGTGGAGCCTTTTTTTTCCTTGAACGAACTGTTTATATTATTTTCAATAACGAAGTCAAGTCGCGTTTACTTTAGTGTTGCCTTACTTACTCGCTGTGATTGGTCCAAAACTTGGTTTTATTTTGTCTTATATTAACAACGGGGTCGTGTTGCAGCTCTCAACCAATGAGAAGTCAACTGTTTTGTTTTGACGATACTCAGTTGAAAAGTGAGTTCTAAATCTAGTGACAAAGCTTTGTTTCCTTTGCAGGACGTTCTTATGGAAATTGAAAAATATCCTTTTAGTTGTTCAATTCTTATTGTTTTAGGAACTCCTTTTTCACCAACTTGTTTTGGGAAGAAGTTAAAAAGAGTACACGAAAACTTAAGCTCGTGGCGCGCAGCAAGAGTTTGTATTGAGCATGTCAGGCAGAAGTTTACTTTTCGAGTATTGACTCGGTGATTATATTTAACAATTAGATTATGAGCTCGAGATTTCTATCGCCGGTGTGATAGCTGATGAGGGCGCAGCCCGAATTAGCTATCGCGCATAGAAATTAAGAACGAATAATCTAATTGTTTAGTATAAATCTACCAGCCGTTCAAAACTAAACAAGTATAAATTATCTAAATTTTCCCCGCAAACACTTTGAAAACGCGAAGAAGCGGCCGCCATTTCGTTGACAAACGCTATACCCACTGTCTAACACAGCACAGATAGCGAGTAGCATAGCCAATCAGAGACCGGCATTCGTGATATAACGTCATTAAATTTATACTCACAACAAATATGATTCTTTCTCTTGCTTTTTAAGGGTGAAGAGGCTTTTAATTTGAAAAGTGACCCTGATTTTTTCATTACGGTGAACGTATATGGGTTACCTGAACACGTAGAAGCTACAGCATATATTACAGTTATTAATGTTTGATTCTTTAACTTCGAAGCAGATATAAAAAAGCTCTTCGCAAATTGTACCACAGTCAAGGCAAGACTTGTATTATTTTTGAGAGGAATTTTTACACACAGCATCTTCAGCTCCAGGTATACACTCTTATAAACTTGCGGTTTGCATCAGAGACGGCCGCCTCCCGCTCACAAATTTTGGTTTTATTGTCGGAGTTGTCGCGTAACCGAGATGCAGTTTAGGTGTATTTTGAATTAATGCTTGGCACTCGTGTTTGATTATTTGCTTTGTTTTGCAACCAATTTTTAGCTGAACGTGAATTATACTCGCGTTGGTCATTTGAACTCACACCTCGAGATCATTTCCAACAACTTTTTGCTGAAAAATAAAATTAAAAACCATTTGTCAGGAGTGGGATTCGAAGCCACACCTTCTTTACTAAGACTAGAATGGCGGCTCCCATTGCCCTGTGGGAAGGGATGAGAACTTAACAACTGACGCCTTATCGTTTTGGCCATCCATACATCGTTGATAAGAGCAGAGCATACTTTCAGGCAATAGGGTACCGAAGCTCTGGCGTTGCCATGGTAGCGTTTTTCGTGGTTCTGAACAAACCAACATTATTACAAAATGGCTGCCATCACGATCGCATCGCTTACTTCCTGCTTCGTCGAGGAAAAAATTGCTGGACCCATGTGGTTTCCTCGGCGCCTCCCCTGATGGTTTGGTTGATAGTGAGGCGATCCTCGAAGCGAAATGCCCTTTCACGTTCAGAAATCAACGACAGAGGGAGCCCTCAAATCCGATGGATTTTTTTATACTCCCTTCATTTGTAAGAACCTTTTTTTATGCGACGTCTTGTTCTTGGCATTAGAACAAGCCGCACAAAGCATGTGACAAGCAACTTAAGTTTTTCTGGTCATGTCCTCATTGATTTATTGAAACACTGTACCATGTAACTTAAGAACATCTTAAGAACGTTTTCAGGTTTAAACCGCCAAAAAATAAAAACGTTCAGCCTAAGCTCCAAAATAAGACGTTCTTATAAAAAAAGATTGTATGTAAATTCGAGGATACTGGCAACAGGTTCAAGGACAGACGTACTTAGCAAATAGAAACACCTGTTACTTTGTTGTCCGGACAACAAAAGACACAGTTGTCATCAAAGTAAACAAAGGTCACAGTGGGGTTCCAATTTAGAGTTGTTCACCCTTTCACTCCCATGATCTTGATATAAATTCTCCTTACTGTCTGCGATACATTGTTTACATTGATAGTTCCGAGAATTTGTTGTTAAATCAAACAGTATCCCCTAGTTGATATTTTTCTTTATTCTCATCACCTGTCTGCTTGACAAAGGAATGATATTGCAAGGAGAAATTACTTATTGATCACTCTTGGGAATGAAAGGGTTAAAGCAGTTTTACGTGAATCATATTTTACCAAGCTTGTTTATGGGGACAGATTGCAAATTCAGTTATTAAGGTGGTTAAAATTTGAATTTAAGAGGCAGACCAGGGGCGCTTACCATTTACACGATCCATTCGGGTGGAAATTTGAGGTGTTAATATTCAACGCCGCAGCTTGTCCAAACGCAAAATGGATGAATAAAAAAATTTACTAGTGTCAGTTGGAAAGCTAAAAAATAACAGAAAAAGTGCATTGATTTAGCCGATGGCCCATAATTTCTGGAACGTTCCAAATGGAATGGTATGTACCATTTGATTTTCCACCCAGAATTTCCGGGTTTTCCGTGTAAATGGTAAGGACCCTAGGAGTTGCTGACATTTTAGGGAAGAGTTGTTTCATTCTGACCTAAGTTCATATTGTGTATGGGGAAAAGGCAATAGAGATTTACAGATTTAAGGACAACTGCAAGCTTTGCTTTGACGTGATTTACCATACACTGGATTACAAGGTTACATTTAGAGCACTTAAATTATCTCCCAATATCTCTGAAAAGTATTAGCGGAATCGGCTTTTAAACGTTCATTATATAAGGATTTTAAAAATAGCACCCCTGCGTATATTTTTGCTTTAGGAATGTATTCAGCCATGTATCCCCCGCGACCTTAGAAGGTTTGTCTCTGAAGAAAAACTATCAGTGTACTTATTGACTTAGTTGGAGGGCCGGACGGGAAAATATTTGACTCGAGGTCATGACGTACGGCCCGACCTGACTCAGTCAATAACACAGCCTTATCTCCTCATAGTTACAGTCAGGGTGTTGGTTGGGAGGGGGAACTAATTGGCAACTTGATTTGTGGTATATTGGGCTTAAAAATCATGTCATCAGGAATTGGTTTGGCAAATTGAAAGGAAGAGACAAGTTTGAAAATCTTTACCCATAACCATCAGCAGAAGGTGAAACTGAAGGAAATAATTCTAAGACCATTCTTTATTTTTGCAACAAACAATGCGAACCCCCACTGTGATATCATCTCAGACAAACTTCACAAAAAAACTTGAGAAAAATACTTAAACCTTAAGCTCTTAATAATATTACACAATGGTCGTAGTTTGTATGGTGTCCATAAAGTGCAATAGGTCCATTTCAACAAGCAGTAAAATTAGTATGAAGCTGGTACAAAGTTTGTTACTCAAATTCCATAGTGTCACTGATTTTCCTGAGTTATTCTGTTTCAGGTGGTACCGGTGCCCGAGACAGATGTAGAGGAGTTAAAAGATCTCTTTAGAGAACACGGAGATTCAAATTCTCTGGCGTTCAGGGACGTAGCAGCCAACACCGAACTCAAACAGGTTAAACAAGATATTCAGAATTTAAACAAACGGTATCAAACTCAACTTGTATTTAATATAGCGAATGTAATATTGTACTGTATAAAGGAAACGGATGGGAGAGCATGCTTGTTACAGTTGTGAGAGCGATCTTTTCAGCGAATCAGACAAACACTCTGTACATTTTTGGCCTTCCCTGCTTAGCAAACGAACATTTTTTTGTCAGATTTATCAGGATGAAAGTTCTCGCAAATAACAGCGTCAACATTTTAAACAAAAAATTGTAACGCATCTGAACACGTGTGCGCGTTGTTTGTGTTTTGTTTTTGTTTCCCACAGGTGGTGCCAATAGGAGCGCCCTATTTTGTTGTGGAGTTTGATAACGGCGAGCGGTTACTTCACCGTGTGTCACACAAGATGCCTTTGCAGTTTGGCAGGTAAGGCGTCGTAGAATATTTCACAATTCATGGTCAAGGCAGATGGAAAAAGAGTGCCCAAGTTTCAGTTTGAAACCTACATGTTCACACCTAGGCGATTTTAATTTTTCCCGCGTTGCTGGAATATTTTCATTTGTCTTGGTCTTAAACGAGGTGGAGTTTTCCCTGGATGTTAAATTATAATGACCGTAAGTTTTCTTTTACTTCTAGCACTGTCCGCAGCACATTTCAGGAAATTGGAACTTCAATTTATAGAAAAAGGTTTAGAAATAGTCAGTCATTCTATTACGCCTTTCTTTCTTCTGACTCTCCTGCAGAGAAGTTGTAGCCAGTCCCTCACTGCTGAACATGACCGACAGAGTGGATTGGAAAGCATGTAAAGTGTCTGAAGACGTGGAAAAAATGATGGCTGTTGATTTTAGGAAGAAATTTCAGCCATTCGACTTTAACTTGACCTAGGACCAAGATGAGAAATCTACCACTCCTCATGTAAAGTGGCAAAACCTATTTTCATGGCACGTCGATAAGCCAGATAAGACAGTGTGGCAAGATCAGTTCTCTGCTGGAATGGCCACCAGCTTCTGGCATGTCCTTGCGGTTATTTCTGATACAGCCAGACGCGCTGGGTTTTCGTGTCCTCTTTTGTACATACGAGCAGACAAAAAATATTAGTTCAAAACCGTCGCAAAGTCAATTCCTTTTTTTATAACAGGGACCTCCCAAAGCGGCCCAGGAACACTAAACACTCCAGGCGCTAGAATTACTTTGTTATAAATGCAGTTAGTTCATTTTGTAAGAAAAAATACTGAAAAAAAGAAAAGTATCGTTTGTAGTTGATGTGAACCCTTTGCATTGTTGTTTTCTAAACATACAGCTCGCAATTTCCGTCACCGTCGCCGTTGCCTCAGTTCTTTATTCTCGCTGTTAGGTAATAAAATTACTGCTAACTGTCGGTTGTTTTCATTCTCCAACGTATCTAATAGTCTACTATCACTCCTCTAGCTCGTGGATTTTCTGCGGGGAAGTGATCGAGCTTGTTTTTGCCCAATAAAAAGAAACTACGAGATATAAATCGTGTCAGGAGTGGGATTCGAACTCAAGCTTCCATTCGAAGACCAGGACACCCGCTTCCATTGCGCCTTGGGAAGGTATGTAAACGTTGCGTAGATCGCTCGGCCATCATGACTTACGATACGGTTGTAGCAAGAATTACCTTCAATTTCAAAAATATTACTTTTCGTTTTGCAAAATACGTTTAGAGAATTCTAAGAGAACCGTTTGCAAGCTGAAATTGGATTTACACTTATTAAAAGCAAGACTGTACACCAGAAATCAGCTATTTTTGAGCAAATCTAATCAATTATCCGTGGGATATTTTTTGAGTACACACGGTCAACATTTATAAAATATTAAACAACAATCGCATTCATTTCGATGGCAATACATGCTAATCAAACTAAATGCAAATTACTGGATATTATCATGCTCCAACGTATCAAATTGGTCTGCTCTCACTCCCTACGCTATTGAATTAATTTGTCCGTCAGCGGAAAACTAATCTGGTAAACCGCAGTTCTTGGCAACAAACTCTGTTAACACTCGTTGGCAGCATTGAAAAATAGAGTACGAAAAATAGATCTTGTCAGGAGTGGGATTCGACCGCCCGCTCCCGTTGCGCAATGGGAAGGTTTGTGAACCTTAAGTCTGGCGCCACCATCACAGGATATCCGTTGAGTACGCATGCACAAATAATACTAATAAACTGTTGAACGGCAATCGCATTTATTTAAATAGTGCATCCCTGCCAATCGAAATAGATCTAAAGTATCGGCGGCGTTAGCTGGTGAATGTATTTGTCCGTTGCAAAAGGCATCTTCCAACTTGTATATGCTTGCAACCAAGTCTCTTTCTTAGCATGAAAAGAGAGAGTTACGGTAAGTAAAAAAGTCCTGTCAGGAGTGGGATTCGAACCCACGCCTCCATTCGGAGACCAGAACGCCCGCTCCCATTGTGCAATGGGAAGGTATGTGAACCTTGAGTCTGGCGCCTTAGACCGCTCGGCCATCCTAACTGGCGATGATGTTTGGTAAAAAAGTACCTTTAATTTCCAATATAAGGCTTTTCGTTTTGCAAAATACGTAGAGACATTTCTAAGGGAAACTTTTGCAAGCTCAAATTGGATACAAAATTGATAAAAGCAAGCCTGGTGAATTCATTTGCCCGTTGGCAAATTGCTGATAATGGCAACCAACTCTGTAAATTCTCGTTGGCAGCATTACGCAAAGAAAGTACGAAAAAGAAGTCGTGTCAGGAGTGGGATTCGAACCCACGCCTCCATTCGGAGACCAGAACGCCCGCTCCCATTGGGCAATGAGAAGGTATGTGAACCTTGAGTCTGGCGCGTTAGACCGCTCGGCCATCCTGACTGGCGATGATGTTTGGTAAAAAAGTACCTTTGATTTCCAATATAAGGCTTTTCGTTTTGCAAACTACGTAAAGACATTTCTAAGGGAAACTTTTGCAAGCTTAAATTGGATACAAAATTGACAAAAGCAAGCCTGGTGAATTCATTTGCCCGTTGGAAAAAAAACATGTGGCAAACTGCTGATAATGGCAACCAACTCTGTAAATTCTCGTTGGCAGCATTACGCAAAGATAGTACAAAAAAGAAGTCGTGTCAGGAGTGGGATTCGAACCCACGCCTCCATTCGGAGACCAGAACGCCCGCTCCCATTGCGCAATGGGAAGGTTTGTGAACCTTGAGTCTGGCGCCTTAGACCGCTCGGCCATCCTGACTGGCGATGATGCTTGGTAAAAACGTACCTTTGATTTCCAATATAAGGCTTTTCGTTTTGCAAAATACGTAGAGACATTTCTAAGGGAGACTTTTGCAAGCTTAAATTGGATACAAAATTGATAAAAGCAAGCCTGCTGAATTCATTTGCATTGCTGATAATGGCAACCAACTCTGTAAATTCTCGTTGGCAGCATTACGCAAAGAAAGTACGAAAAAAAAGTCGTGTCAGGAGTGGGATTCGAACCCACGCCTCCATGCGGAGACCAGAACGCCCGCTCCCATTGGGCAATGAGAAGGTATGTGAACCTTGAGTCTGGCGCCTTAGACCGCTCGGCCATCCTGACTGGCGATGATGTTTGGTAAAAAAGTACCTTTGATTTCCAATATAAGGCTTTTCGTTTTGCAAACTACGTAAAGACATTTCTAAGGGAAACTTTTGCAAGCTTAAATTGGATACAAAATTGACAAAAGCAAGCCTGGTGAATTCATTTGGCCGTTGGAAAAAAAATTGCTGATAATGGAATAATGGAAACCAACTCAGTAAATTCTCGTTGGCAGCATTACGCAAAGAAAGTACAAAAAATAAGTCGTGTCAGGAGTGGGATTCGAACCCACGCCTCCATTCGGAGACCAGAACGCCCGCTCCCATTCCGCAATGGGAAGGTTTGTGAACCTTGAGTCTGGCGCCTTAGACCGCTC
>OX419339.1:30350346-30367846 GCA_948470475.1 Galaxea fascicularis
GACATTGCGGAAAGACAGTACGAAAAATAAGTCGTGGCAGGAGTGGGATTCGAACCTACGCCTCCATTTGGAGAGAAGAGCGCCCGTTCGCATTGCGCTATGGGAAGGAATATGAACCTTGAGTGTGACGCCTCAGACTGCTCGGCCATCCTGACTTCGATTCACTCGGGGAGCGGACTTTCTGGTCTCCGAATTAAGGCGTGGGTTCGAATCCCACTCTTGAGACGTCTTTTATCAAAGTACTCTGCTTTTCTGCAGTACACTCAATAAATTGTGGTTTTTCTGAATGTATTGTATAATTAAACAATTTGCCTTGCTCACTTACTGAATATTGGCTAGGTTTAGCCAATTTCTTTTGGCCTTGTCTGCTAAGTTTCAGGGGATATTCCGGGCGATTTTGCAGTATAATTTTTAAGTATACTGACTTTCAACGCTAACTCGGACTAATTGTCTTAACGATCATTGACCTCATAGTTCGTATAACAGCACTACAAAATGTGGTCTTTGAATTTTATTCATGTACATCGCAAATCACTATGGCTATCTGTTAATATGTACAGGCTAAATATTTCATAACTATTCATTGGTTGCTTTTGACTAGTGCAGTGGCTATGCTCACGAAACCCAAAAGCCAAAGAGCGGTCGGTATTACCGTAAAATTTAAAATAACCTAGATTCAAACGGTTGGTCCGACATTAAACTCCCACTTTGTACTTTGTGTGGTCTTCCTGTGGTCACTCAGATCAGGGGAACCTATCTGTCTCACTTGGCAACCTGGCAAAGCTATGCTGACAACGATCACATCATTCCTGGGCAACTGCGCTGTATTATGGCGATTTCGAGTTTGTTTTTTCTTTCTCTTTAAGTCTCTGTCTGTTTTGGTGTCCAAGGTCCCTCAATAGTTTATCCTCGCCGAATGCACGCGGGCCGTCTTCTTCCAGCCCCTAGTTCATGACTCCGCTATCTTTTCAAGCGTGTTTGAATTGGAAGACATGTCAATGTTACCTGTGTTTGGACATTTTCCACAACCATTCCACGAGCTCTAGCCTGCGAACGCAGACGTATTTCCGGTTGTCATTTCTCTCCCCCCGAAACGACAACCGGAAATTACGTCTACGTTCGCCGGCCACACGAGCTCCAGTTTACAAGTCATTCAGTGGAAGTAGGAAGACCAAAATGCGGGAGAGAAACCAACTGGGGCTCGTGCGCCACTCTTAATTTTACGTACTGATAAATATAGACAATGTACTGACCTAACAGTACATATATTAAGCCTATCACAGAAAGCTTGCCGAAGAGCGAAAAGACATGTAATCGGGCGAAGAGATAGCTTTATGAAATACTAGTAATGCAATGCAAGGCGAGTGTGTATACATGATTATGAAAAAGAAAATAAACGCGGGAGCAAATTCCTCATTTAACATGGGCATTGATAATCGGAGGCAGATCCTGACTCAGCAGATTTTAATTAAATACGTACTGCATAATACGTACTCCGTCACCAGGACTTACTGGAATAAGATGGAAATAAATTCACAGCGTAACGCAAAATTTGGAACTAGATAAAAATAAAGATTATCACGAAGCATGGGGTTTCGCGTTCTCGTTTACTTTTTCTTTCAGTCGCGATCGTAGAATTTTTCCGAAGAACGTCACTGCTTACGTAATCAATGTCAAGGACTTGAAGATAAACTGGACTGAGAGGATCTCTACCTAGTGAATAACGTTTCTACCTTTACAGATATAGAAATTAAGAGATGCCAGGTGACCATATCATGCCTGCACACATGGATTTTCTCAGATCAAAGAGAGCAACTCTTTTAAAGACTGTCGAAACCTTTTACCGGCAAGTGAATAGATTAAGGGATTGCAGGCAGCATTGCAAATGAACAAGAAAATGCAGATGTTAAATATTATGTTGGAATATTTAAGGTAGACTATATTGCGATTAACTGACACGAATTGAGGAACCAAACGAAAAAGGCTCAATGGGAGGATTGTTACCGCAAAAACTACAACTATTGGCATCATGATTGTGTTGAGTCTTCTGCTGCGGCTTCTAACGAGGTTCATTTGGTTGTTTTTGAGGCTGTTGATGCTGGTACTACTCTCCACCATCTCTATGTGAAACGACCGGCTTTTATGGAGCGTACGCTTGATAGTGAAGTACGTGAAAATAATGACGCCCAGTGGTAGGGCGTACGTTACCAAACAGACTGCGATGTAGTAAGCAATTTTCAGGTTGTAGGCTCCTTTTCCCCAATCTATAAGACACTTTGGTTTTCTGCTGGAGAACTCTCGGTACTTGAAAACGAGCATGAGAGGCAGTGAAATCACGAGAAACGAAAGAAGCCAGATGGCGGCGCAAACGAGTCTTGGTTTGGTCAAGGAACGCACTGCTAGTGTAGGGAAATCAGCTGTCAACTTTCGGTGTCTGTCGATTGCAATAGCAGCAACAGTCCACACTGATACGCCAAAAAAGATGTCAATCAAGGGAAAGAAGTAGCGGCAAACGATTTCACCGAGTGGCCAGTATGGAAAACGCTCTCGTACAACAACCAAAGGGAACGAGATGAGAAGCGTGGCCAAGTCCGCGACTGCCATGTTTCTGATGTAAGTGTTGGTGGGAGTGGTGTTCAGGGTGCGGTGTTTGGTTATGGCGTAGGAAACCACGAGATTTCCAATAACCCCAGCTAGGGCAATGAGGCACTCAACACTAAGCCGAATGATGAGAACCCAAGTTGGTTCCATTAGGGCTTCCACTTGAGTGCCATTTTTAGCTGCTGTGGAGTTTGTGTTGTCGCAAGACATCGCAGCGCTCCAGCTTTCAACATTAGACAACTGTGCAGCGATTCCTGTTATAAAGGCTAAACGTCTCAGCGATCACCAATAGGAATAACAGCAATAGGAAATAACTGCAGGTGAAAGGGGGAAGGTTTTGTTCATTTGTCAACTTAATGCCCAATGGACTTTTAATGGCGTCTTTGTGGCTACTCAAACTAATATAGCAGCAGTTATCAGTGGCGTTGTGTCAATACGTCAATAAACTAAAACTGATATATGTCCGAAAGAAATGGCTATCTTACTTCAGTAAAAGCGTGGGAAAACGTTTACGATCTTTGCTTGGCCTTATGAAAGAAGTGAACCAAAACACCCGATGAGAAAATTTTGGCCGGGGAGTATTCCTTGCAGAAATGTCCTCCATATAATTACTGCATGGTTGTAAATCACGGAGCATTTTATTGCGTCAGGAAAGTAATCTGATAAATAAACCTCGTTGGCTGATTTTATTGCGCCTTTATAGTTTTTACTTAAAGGATTTATCGAGATTTTATAGCGGCAACTCTTTGACTGAAATTTATTACATTTACGGAAGACCGGTAGTGTTCATCAAAACAAATGATCGGAAACGGCAGCATATGATTCTTTAGTTCTGTGACTCTTCGACTCAAGTTAAAAGCTAGAAAGCTATTAATGTTCTTCAAAACAAATGATCGGAAACCGCTGCATTTCGTGCATTAATAACGTCCCTTACCATGGGGAAATAGCTGCAACAGAAAGTGCAAACAAGCACGTAGATTTACGTTTCAGTGCGTAAATATGGTGTTTTCAGTGAATCCCGATTGTAAGGTTACACCGTAACAGGTTTCAACCCTTCAATTACGCTCGTTAAGTATTGTACGCCAATGCCTGGAAACGAGACTAAAACGAGCACGTAATCAAGGTCTAAGCTCTTGAATTAAAAAAGACAGGTGTAACAGAAAACTGCGAACGGCTTTGCTGTTTTCACCTAGGAGGAGCCTAAACTGGCATTTCCTGCTCAACTGCCAACATTCGTTTGTACAAAATGTGGGGTATCTATCTTTGTAAATTGAATTTATCCAGCAAACACAGCAATTTGCAAGTGGGTTGCTTTTGTTTGGGAAATCTGGATTTAGATCAGTCTTATAATGCAGATTTTTGGATTTCTGGTCATGTAATCGAACACAAGGTTTGAAAACGGATTCACTCGCCGCGGATTTTGTTAATTGAAAATGTTCCCCGTGACGGATCTCAATTGACATAATCCTCCGGCGAAATGGTATGTGAACCCCAGTGTGGCGCCTTAGACCGCACGGCCGTCTGTCAGGAGGGCCGAGCGGCAGATACTGCAATCGAAATAAATGCGAATTATCGGCTATAATCCGGCTTACAAAATTTTCAAAACTTGCCCTCGACCTCCAAGCCATATCGCTTTTCGCGTTAAAAACATTTATGGACAATTACTTAACAAATCCCCTGACACAGCCGACGAGGCCTAGGCCTAGTTTAACAAGAACAACAATAACCATTTTGTTTTGGTAGATATATGGAGTATAGTACAGTAAATAAGAACATAAATTTTCCAGAAGCAAAAAACTACTCAGAATAGTACAAATCAATCAATCAATTTTTTATTTTTCACACACTACAAAAAAAAATAATAATAAAATAAATAAGTAAAATTAGCCAGCCCGCAGGTAGCTAAGGCTAGGCGGGCCAGACTTATAATTAATTAAAGGATAAAGGATAAAATATCAGTAAAATAAGGAAAACATAAAATCGAGAACGTTAAGGTCTTGAGTAGAAAGAAGAAGTGAGGGAATAAAATAAACCTAAACGAGCTGAGTAGTTACAAAAATTATTATGCTTTAAATGGGTTGTAGGAAAAACAAGGTTGACAAACCAGGCGATATTCGGTAAGTGAGCAGGATAAATTGTTTGATTATTCAACACACTCACAAGAAAGCTGCAGAAAAGCTGGTAAAACCGCCATTTATCTAAGTGCGCGACACACAGAATTGCCAGATATCGCCAAATTTCTTGCAGTCCTTCCTTTGTCTCAAATCCTTCTGGTTCCAAACCAGCGCGCACGTTCGCGAAATTTGTTTTAAAGAACATTAGTAGCTTTCTAGTTTTATTTTGAGTCGAAGAGTCACAGAACTGAAGAATCATATGCTGCCGTTTCCGATCATTTGTTTTGATGAACACCACTTGTCTTCTAAATATAATAAATTTTCAGTCAAAGAGTTGCCGCTATAAAATCTCGATAAATCCTTTAAGTACAAACTATAAAGGCGCAATAAAATCAGCTAACGAGGTTTATTTATCAGAATCACTTTCCAGACGCAATAAAATGCTCCGTGATTTACAAGAGATTGATACGAGACGAGAGAAAACATCGGTTAATTAAATCGCAAATGTAAGCAACCAGCTTTCGTTAGCAGCATTGAAAAAGAAAGCACAGGGATAAACGTCGTGTTAGGAGTGGGGTTCAAACGGCCACGCATCTATTCGGAGACCAGAACCCCCGCTCCCATTGCGCAATAGAAAGGTACGTCCACCTTGAGTCTGGGGCCTTAGACCGCTCGGCCATCCTGACTTACGATGCATACACATCAAGAATTACCTTTAATTTCCAAAATATATATCGCTTTTGGCTTTAAACACATTTATGGAGAATTCGTAGGAAACTTGCAGAAGTTGAAATTGAATTTATACGTAACAGTTATCCTTGTTAATTGAAGTTTCCCGACACGAATTTCTCTCCTTCCCCCCAACGGGCCTGGTTATGAGTGCGTTGAATAAGCAATTTCGCAGTATAAAGTCAGTTATCAGCTTCTGCAAGTTTTCCTTAGAATGCCCATAAGTGTTTGCAAAAATCGAACAGCGATATTTTTAAAATCAAAGGTAATTCTTCCTTCAAGTGCGTCGTAAGTCAGGATGGCCGAGCGGTCTAAGGCGCCAGACTCAAGGTTCATAAACTTTCCCATTGCGCAGTGGGAGCGGGCGTTCTGGTCTCCGAATGGAGGCGTGGGTTCAAATCCCACTCCTGACACGACTTCTTTTTCGTACTTTCTTTGCCTAATGCTGCCAACGAGAATTTACAGAGGTGGTTGCCAACATCTGAGATTTGGCAAATGTTTTTTCCAACGGGCAAATGAATTCACCGGGCTTGCTTTTATCAAGTCTGTATCCAATTTCAGCTTGCAAAAGTTTCCCTTAGAATTGTCTTTACGTATTTTGCAAAACGAAAAGCCTCATGTTGGAGATCAAAGGTGCTTTTCTTCCAAACATCATCGCCAGTCAGGATGGCCGAGCGGTCTAAGGCGCCAGACTCAAGGTTCACAAACCTTCCCATTGCGCAATGGGAGCGGGCGTTCTGGTCTCCGAATGGAGACGTGGGTTCGAATCCCACTCCTGACACGATTTCTTTTTCGTTCTTTCTTTTTGAGTGCTGCTAAAGAAATTTAGTTGCCAACGTCTGGGGCAATTCACCAGCTAAAGGAGTGAGAGCAGACCAATTAGATACGTTTGAGCAGGATAACATCCGATAATTTGCATTTATTTCGATTGGCGGGTATACATGTATAGCTATTGAAATAAATGCGATTGTCATTCAACATTTCATTAAGATTGGCCGTGCGTTCTCAACGGATATCCTGCGATATACGTAATTTCATTTGTGGCGGAGATAAATGATGGATTTTCCAGCTTTTCTGCAGTGAACTCGGTAAATTCCGCTTTTTTTACGAGTGAGTTGAATAAAGAATTGAAGAGTTGCTTTTGTCAAGTGTAAATACAATTTCAACTTGTAAAAGTTTCCCTCACAATTAGCCATACGTGTTTGCAAAACGAAAAGCGATATTTTGAAAATGAAATGTAGTTTTCACTAGACACCACCGTAAGTCAGGATGGCCGAGCGGTCTAAGGCGCCAGACTCAAGGTTCACAAACCTTCCCATTGCGCAATGGGAGCGGGCGTTCTGGTCTCCGAATGGAGGCGTGGGTTCGAATCCCACTCCTGACACGACTTCTTTTTCGTACTTTCTTTTTCAATGCTGCCAACGAGAATTTACAGAGGTGGTTGCCAACATCTGCGATTTGGCAGACGTCTTTTTTAGCTGACAAATTAATTCACCAGGCTTGCTTTTGTCGATTGATCTGAGCGCATCACATGACTGAATACCGGGTAATATCCGTTGATGCGTGTTGCGTAAAATATTTTATGAATGATAGAGACATTAGCTTCCATTTGGCTTTAAAAGTATGGTCGGATATTTTTCCCTGGACATTATCAATTTCTCGAAGCTCACAGTTAACTGTTCGCTTCTCTGAACAGGAAATGTCCGCGGACAAATATCCGAGCATATTTTCGCGCCAGATGGAGACTATTGTTTTTAAAATATTCACTCATCCAAAGTGCGAGTGGTGCAAAGAGGTTAGCAAACATTTGTCTGCTGAATATTCTAGAATTTAAGTGGTTAGCCAGTTTCGTCGGTTAACTTCCAAGGAAAGCTGTGAATTGTAATATTAATGAAGCTCAGCAGTGAGAACGACTAAAACCGCAATTGCAGTTACTTAATGCTTTTTAAATAATGAACCACTAAGGCACTCTATCACAACTATGATATACGCTGCAAAGTCAGCTGTAAATGGAATCTTACTCATAAGGTGGCAAATTCTACTGACCGATGCGTCGCTTTAAATTTACTGCGCCCTTCGGCGAGAAATGTTCCCATTTAAAATGCTTTTGCCTGTTAGAACAGAATTCATAGCATGCCGAATATCGTCCAGTAACAAATGGAACTTATCAAAGCATATATTACTCGTCCTGACTAAACAGTGGAAAAAAAAAGTGCCATTACTTTCCAGCTCCTCGGACGAAGTTCTTCGACCACACTTTTGTTAACTTGCTAGAACTATATCAAAATAAGTTACTAATTGAACACTCAGTAGAATTTGTTTTTGTTTAGTAAAATTGCCTTCATGTAAATCTTGATAAATGTATCAGTGTTAATTGTAGTCGATGTTTTTACCGGAGTGAAGAAAGATCATTTTTGAGTGCGCCAGTTTATTAAATTCCAAACAAGGGCATTCATACTAAGAGGACAAAACGAAAACAAAAGCAAAATCGAAGAAATCCCCCCCTCAATAAATACAGCAACAACAACAGGGGAAGCAAAAAAAAGAAAGCAGAGAAAAGAAAAAGGCAACAGAGACATTCGAAAAAGTGATAGGAAACTATAATAATAAACCAACAATAACAAAGAGAAATAAAAACATGAATTGAGGATAAAGACAGTTATTGAGTACACGTTTTATATCGTCTCAAGGATGATGAGTGAGACGAAGCTTTGTGAAGTAACTCGTTCCAATTTATTGTACCCTCTTGACTCATGCATATGCATATGAGACACGTGAGGATCGAATCATGTGGAGTGTCAAGAGAAGGAGGTACTCTCACAGTTTTGCCTTCAAATTTAGAAAATAATCGAGTAGACGACGGGGGTTCGTATACGTACAGGTCGGGTGCGTGTTGAGCTTTTGAAACATTAAGGGCATTCCAAGAATTACGTAACGCTCTCTGGATCCCAATGTCAGAATCATCTTAATCCTTAGTACACGCTGCAACTTTGGATCTACCTGCAAAGCCAAAAAAGGTAGGTTGGTTCAATTGGGAAAGAGGGTAGTCTCACTGAATGCGATTGAAAACAGAGGTAAAACCAGGCATACTAACAAACATTCCCTTGCGCCAAAGCCTCGCCTTGAATTTCTAAATTATAGATTTTCTGTATTGGGAGGCCTTATTCGCTTGTTGTATTCTGAGGAAAGGCTGAAGTGGACTTGCTTTAATTGATTTGGTATGATTCTAAATCATGGGCGTTTCAGGAGCAGTTTCAAAGAGGCTTTGGTGTGTCAAACGAAGCTCCACAAATAAAGTGTGGAAACGGTGAGTTTCTGTCGTTACAAGTGAAGTTACAAAAACACAGGCACGCAATGCGTGCAGAGACAAACGCAGGCTTGTTCCAAAGTAGGGCAGCCATGCTGATTCTATTTCTGCATGCTTTAGACAGTAAAACGTTCGATAAAGTAAATAAGACGTTTATAGTGCGGTAGTTTATCTTCTTTCTTTAATTTCATCTTGCTTAAATCACAACTTATTTTGATTACCCGGTACATCTTTACAACATTCGACACCAGGAAGTGGGCAGTATTGACAACTAAGACATATTAGTTTATGCTAATGACATTGGTTGGGCAGTTACAGGCTAAGGAGTGTTGCCTGGACGTGGTGGTTAAAGGGGGGCAATAGAGACCCCGGGCAGTGGTGGTAGAGGCGGAGATGTGGAGCCCCCTGGGAGTGGCGGTAAAGGCGGGGTGATTGATCCTCCCTCGCCTGCTCCCCCTTCTTCAATATTTCCGGTAAGAAAGTTGATCCATGGTGTTTATCTTTTAACGTTGGCGTAGACGCCATATTTCAGTGCCCTGGCACATCCTTTGCCCCAGGAGGTCACTCCAACCTGCACCCACTGTCGAGGATTCACTGGGTTTTTGCATACAAGAGGGCCTCCGGAATCACCTTGACAACTGTCCACACCACCTTGCCGCATCCCTGCGCAGATCATATTCTCGGTAATTTGATCTCCATACGATTGGCCGTGGCGACAAGTCGCACGTTCCACTATGGGCACTTTTGCCTGCATGAGAACAGAGGAAACTTGCCCGCCCTCCTGGGTGGTACCCCAACCGCTAATAGTGCATTTGGTGCCAGAGAGAAACTGGTACTTATCCTCCGGCAGACAGATTGTGTTGACTCGGGAATTGAGTGTGGCAGGTTTGTCGAGACGAATTAATGCCAAGTCGTTGTCAGTTGTCATAGGATCCCACTTTGGATGAATGTAGATGTCTTTAATGGTGAAGTCCTGCTCTGTTCCTTCTGTTTCGTTTAACAAGTGTTCACCTAGAGTTCATGAAAGGATAGCATATTTGACTATTTTACTCCCACGATCTCCCACGATCTCATCGATTAATTTTACTTGCTGTTTGCCATACATTTATCATGTTAGTTCCGAGAATTGGTGTTTAATCAAATAGTATACCCTAGTTTATATTGTTCTTTATTTTTGTTACCTGTCTTCTTGACAATGTAATGGTATTGCAGTTTATTGCAAAGAGAAATTACTTATTGGTTACTCCTAGGGAGTGAAAAGGCTAGGTGTGAGCACTTAATGATAGCCGCCAAACGACGACGGATCACAGCATCAAATTAGGTAACTACATGCAACTTCACTGGATGCATGCGAGCCACACCAACTCTGGATACACTTAGTTAAAACTGATTCAGTAAACTATTTCAGTCAGTATATCGGTCGAGGAGAACGGTTATTTTCGCTGAGCGTTATCTGTGTGCTGTTGTGATCTGAGATGCTCAGAAATAATCTTTTCACAATATCGTTATCAGTCTCTTATCAGCTGTGAGTGCATTTAATAACTTGCTCATTTTCATTTTGATGATGTTAGTACACAAGAATCACCAAAAATAGCTTGATTTTCCCCTCCACCTGTTCACTGCTTTTCAGAATCAAGGTTAAAAAAAAAAAACCCGGCAAAATATCCCAAAAAAATGTTCGTTTATGTTACCCGTTGCCCGACAGACAAAAATGACTTCGTCTGATGCGGTATCCACGCCTTGAAATGCTTATATTCACCCGTGGCCGTGGTGAATGTACCAATAGCTTCCTCTGAAAATTATACTATGAAACAGAATGAGATTTACCAAGTCTAATAAACATCATCCTCTTGTCCGCAGTGATATCAAAGCAGTGAGCTGCTGTTAGGACCCATTCGGGGTCCACGAGAGAGCCCCCACAGAATTGTTTCCCCTTGTCATGTCCCTTGGCCCACAACATAGCTGCCTGCCAGGGCCATGCTCCGGGTTTTGCGACGATACCTCCTACAATTCTAGTACCTGTCTTGCCTGTACCACACATTTGAACTCCTGGAAACCAAAAAATAAAATAAAATAATAACTAAAAAATTTCACAGAATCTTTGCTAGAATACAAACATGAACATAAGTTTATGCCCCTATCCTGCAGTAGGCCTATTTTCCTTATCTTGTATTTAAATCATGTATTTTTTGTGTGACTGTGTTTCAATGAAAAAGAAACTTTCGGGATGGCAAAGGAACCCTCCACCTTTTAGATTACCGTTTTGAATGGTCCACTGCAGCTTAGGTCGATCCATAGTAAACAAGGTCATTTATGGGGACCTAAAATTAGTCGTGTGGACGAAGTTAATTATAAGGGGCACTGTCATTAAGGTTTTGCTGTTTTCCCGCCCAAAATTCACAGAAATGCTACTTAATGACCTTTACTTATGCTCAATCATTCCTTGAAATGTAGGGGAAAGATACCAATCGATATTTTTGCAGGAAAAGTCATAAATTGTACATTTTTGGCCGCCATGGCTACAAGAGATAACGTGCGAGAATTTGAAAAATTTAGGCTGAATGTTTCAAAATGGAATTCATTTCCATCCTTGCCATCTGTAACAGAAAAAAGATAGTATTTAGTCTCAGTGCAGCAACACAGTCCCCAGTCAAATAAACTGCTTCAGCCGAGCCGGAAATAGCATGACAGTGCTGCTTAAGATAGCAGACAGCATAGCGTTGTATACCACTAGTTCCTCCTAAATGTTTGCTCATCCAAGTTGCCGCGAATCCAGGTCCCGCGTCTGACTCATCTGACACAAGCTTGATGTACAGAGAAATTCCTTGAGCAGTGATTTTAGCTGGAACATTTGATCCACAGAAACGACCTAAGAGAGAGAAAATGAGCAGATTTATGGGCAACATGTGTGGACTGCTGAATTATAGTGTTTGTTTTCAATACTGCTTCGACAGCACAAAAATTATTATTAAAAACGTCATTTAAAGATGTTACTGTAGTTGTCAAAATTGATGTAATCCTTTTATATTCATTGGTGCTTTCTTCTTTTGCAAAGCTGACTCAAGCGGTGTAGATAGGCTTGCCACTTCGATTGTATCCTGAATCGAGTAAGGCCTCGTTTTGTATTTCGCGTGATCGGTTGATTACATCCAGTCGTTGTTGTTTTTCGTGCTACGGTTCGTTGTCGGTTGTCCTTTGAAAGTAAATGAAGATAGAGATGAAAAATATCTACATTAACGGATTGCAGTAGACTAAGAAAATAGACAAAAACCATGCATGACTAGAGTAAAGAAGTCGTGTCACTTGAATACATTTAGCATGGCAGTACAGGGCCGGTGGATTATAAATTGGCTGCATCGGAGGCTGTACAGCGGTAAATATGAAAAGGATTAAGAAATAACTGTGCTGTTCAGTAACAATGTCCAAACCAACCAATCAAAGTGGAGGTCTCCTTGGAACCATCTCTAATTTCCACATGATCATATTTGCATTTTGAACTGTCCTCCACATTAAACTTGCCAAAGGCCAGGGTTAGAGAATGTGTCACTGGAACAGTGATGATCCACACGCATTCAATATTGGCCGGGTACGGTTTGGGGTATCCTGGAGACTGGAAACTACCATTTTCTTCTGTGAAGGTGCCTCCACATTCTACGAAATAAAACAAATGATTTGACTGAAACTCTTACGTCTCTACTGGCTGTTATAAAGTATTTTTACAAAGAAAGATATGCAGAAGAGACCACTCAAGCTGTGAAATCTTTAGGGTCGCTTAGCTGACGATTCATTTTGAATTTTACAAGGCTTGTACATCAAATAAGCGTCATCCATAGAAATCGAGCTACTGTATACTTGAAATTCCCCTTTCGAAAACAAAACTGACATCTTCTTCACTTACTGATGTTGCTAGAAACTGCCCGCCAAACTGCGTGAAAGCCCTTTCCTGTACCTGCATCGTCCGATGTCAAAGTCATCCGTATAGAGTTCCCGGATGAACGTATAAGAGGAGGAACTTTAGATCCACAGAAAGTCCCAAGCTCAGGAGATTTTGACTGAAAACAAAGACTGTCATGTAAAATCATCGCTAAGTTTATTTAGACAAATAAGATAACTTTTCTCTTCACCTTTGGCTTTGCAAGTTGATCATCTTACATTTATGAAATTAATTTCAGTCGATGATTTTAATCTTTTTTTAAATGACATCAAACTTTTCTTCCAACTTGGGAGTGGAGTTTTGGAAGGAGTAGAGAAAACGCTGAATGATAGAAAGGTTTGATAAGGTTCAAAGCTCAGAATAACAGGACTTCAGCATTCAAAAGTCAGGGACCGCGGAGCGTAATTTCGATGTGTGGAGGGGGCTACCGACCGCCGAAGGCAAGAGGTACTGGAGAGGTCCGGGGGCATCATCCCCGGAAGTTTTGGAAATTAAAAACATCGGAAATGCGTCTTCCAGTGTTTTGAGGGGCGTTTTTTTATATTTCTTGTTTTATATTTTCGACATTTAATTTCGCACACTTTGGCAATGAAAAAGAATGAGTTTCTGATGATGAAATCCATAGCGCCTTCATGTCATGTAAGATACTTACCTCGTCTTACACTGCAAGAAGGATTTCAAAAGTCTCTCGTCGAGAAAGTTCCATAATTTCTTTTGCGGTTTTCGTTCCTCAACGAAAGAGCCGGATAACTAAGTAGTTATATACTGTATAAATAGAAAACAAATAATTCAAAATGGCGGTAAAATCAATGGAGAGAGAAGAGGGGGGTAGTCCCCCAATTTGCGCGGTCCCTCAAAGTGGCCTTCAACTCCACAAAGCGCCATCTTGCTTTACCAAAATTTGACAGGTAAGCAATATCACGTATTCCTTGATGTTAAAGAAACAGAATGACTGCTTTCCACTGATATTGTTGTTGTATACGTATTGCAAAGGCGATCGAGTGATATGTACTAGCAAAACCTACCGTTGATCCGTCTAAAATCTCCAAGCTGTCATACTTGCACTTTTTGCTGTGTTCCACGTCAAAGGATTTGAATTCCAGTTCAATTACTTTCGACGCCTTCACTTGTATTATCCACACGCATGTGACGTCAGTGGGGTAGTTACCTGGATAATTTGGTGACGTCACTGTGCCATTCGAGCCTGTCAGTTTACCTCCACAGCCTTTTGAAAGACAAAATAGATCACACATTAAAGACCACAGAAGGAACTGAACGTATTAGATGGTTAATTTAAGAATGTCACTGCAAGTAAACTGGATAAAATGTCTTGATAGTCTCAAAGGGGGGCATTACCATCCGGTACATATGGGTTTTATTGATCGTTTATATCTGAGCAGAGCGGCAAGGCTAAGACGGTGATATTTAGCGCAAAACTCTGCCTGCTGGCAACTATCTTGAAACTGGCGTCTTTAGTACTAACCGTGCTAAATCATGAAAATTACTGAACAGTGAGAGAATATTAATGTTATGTTACTATTACTATTAACATCGACAATTAACACGCAGAGTGCCTTATTTAAAGAAGGTAAATAGCGTCTGTAACCAGGCTTGAGCATAAATGTCTAAGAAAGATTGCTATTTAAACACCTTTTTGACCGTTATTACTATTTGTTTAAATGATTGAAAACGTCACCTAAAATTCAAACAGAACATTTCATAAACGGTACCAGTTTTACCTTGATTTGTCTCTCTCGGTTCTCTTATCAGTGTCTCCTAAAAGTCAAGAAATAACAAGGATTTTCAAAAAGGCCGACTCCGTGAGACATCTTAAAAATATTATCAATGAAGCGAATACATTCAGCTTGAACTGGGTTTATCACTTAAATTAAAAGATTGTGAGAACCTATACACTAGTTAAATATGCATGATTATGTAACCTTTATATTTCGGTTCAGATATAAACCAGCAATGCAGTGTATTTTATTTCCTCTGGTTTGAAGAATTTGGTCGTCTTCAGAGTAACACTATATCGGGGATAAACGTGAATTTCAGCTGAAAGCTATCAATTTGTAGCTAGGGATAATTTGACATTAGATCCTGGTTTCGTGCCCACTAGAATAAGAATATCATGAGAGTTTATAATTCGGTATATGGTGGCTACAATGTGAGTTCACGGTAGGTTTGTGGTAAAAGGTTTAAGTAAAATTTATGGAACAGACTCATCCAAAGACAACTAGGTTAAATTAAAGGAGCTATGCCGGGAGTTTTCAATGTTCCTTTGAAAAGCTTAAGAAGATAATTTATTGGAAGCCTACAAAGAAGACTTGACAATAATGGTTCGGTTTGTTCAGTTCTTTTGCCTATATTCACCAAGTAGAAATGACTGAGCGGCTAACGTTTTCTACGGGTTACTTTCCTACTGTGGGAAAAAAATACCGCCAAGTTCCTCTTTTACTGTGGCAAGAACAATAGCAAAATGTACTTCCTCTTTGAGAAAATTTTGTGACATCTTTCATTTGGTGCTCTAGGGGCGTTTTGGTTATGAGCAATGATACTTGAGGTTACGTGGTTTCAATTGGACCTCCACAACATTAAAATCACCATGAAATAGCACTTTGAGAGTCCGAAAAGGGATTGATCACACACCGGCTGCCATGGAACCGTGCAAACTAGAACTAGCTCGTCCCTCAGTAAAGCCGAAAGCGGAAATTGGAGACCTTCACTTACAACAATCGTATTAAGGTTGGATTGAAGGAGCTATATACATGTACAGAGCGATAATTTAAAAATGAACTTTGTTTAGATGCCGACAAACTGACCAGATCTGATTTAAAAGTGATTCATGTGGTCGGAACGGTATTTTTTTTAGGGACAATCATTCTATCTCGGAAAATGTATGAATGCATAAGGTTTCGGAGACATAAGTAGAAATAAAAAGGAGAAATGCGATTTTGTTCGCCAATGAATGGCGGACAGACGAAAAAAGAAAATATAATATAATAAGTGAACAAAATGGCCATGTAATGATCATTCTCGGCCAACGCCGATTGCTATTTCTTAAAGAAATTTTCGGTTTTGCAGTTTAGTTTTAACTTTCACTCTGATGGTGTACGTAGAAGTAAAATAAGATAAATTAAAACAAAACAAAACAAAACAAAACACGACTGCATACCTCATCATCCTCCTGAAGAGGTTTACAATAAACACGTGCATTGGCAAGAAAACACAAAAAAAATGGAATCAACATAATCCGTTTCGATGTTCAGTAGTTTCGGCTAAGTTTGCTTTTCATCTGTTTTCCCTCCCTTTAGATGGTGTAACAGAACATAGTGGAACGGTATACGAAACTGACTTTTTAAGCGGGCAAACGTTTAAGAAATAGTCGTAAGTCGCCTCACCTGGCCATGTGATCAAACAAATGCTTATATTGAACATTTTCACGAGTGACCCACAGTTCTGTGTTTGTAACGATCACTATGGACTGATAGAGGACAAATTTTGCCTTCGCGTTTTGTATATGATTTGCATATGCGAGAGGAGGCGGATATGTGTTTAATTTGGCTTCTTATTTATAACGGTTTTGCTCTTAATGGCTGCACAAACGTTTTGTGCATAATTAGTCGTGGGTAGGGTCCCTCTATGATACCGTTCTCTGCTCGGATTGTTCCTTCTTGTCCCTTTTCCAATAGAACAAAATGGAATGCTGTGGGAAGCACTTTTTAAGCTGGCAAGCTTTTAAGAAACAGTTGCCTCACCTGGCCATGTGATTAAACAAACCCGCATTTTGACCTAAGTGACCAATTCTGTGTTGTAACGATAATGGAAAAATAGAGAACAACTAGAGCTTTTGCGTTTTGCATATAATTAGCGTAAGTGAGGCGGAAAGAAATGGGGGTGGGAGGGGGGGGGGAGGTTTGATTTGGCTACTAACCTGGCTACTTAATTTTACAAACGCTTTGCGGATAATCAATCACGGGTGTCGGTCCACCCTCTGTGATATAATTCTCTCTCTCTCTCTCTTTCCTGGTGCTTCTCTACCTTCTCCATAACATACTTAATAGGTGCAAAATGAGTTTGTGTTCTATTATAGTGTTGTTTTGTTTCGCATGCAAATTTACTACTAAAAACAGTTATTGATTACACATAAGACAATTCTGGCATTGACATAAACGATTGATTGAATTAAGATATGATCCTATTTAGAAAGGGCCAACAAATGAACGCATTGTCGCCAGAAATCAGAAAAGATGATTAAGCGGCATGCTTTGAGCTCGATAATTCGTGCGTTATCAACGCGTTTTCTCGGACTGATAAACACTTGCGGATAGTACTCATGCTGCGATAGACTTTTCTCTCTGCTTATAAGTCCGTGAGATAACAGGCAAATCGTCGCCATTTCTCTGTAAGTTGGAATTCAGTCATGACACTTTTAATAAGAGTTTGCCGATTTTTGTCGCATCCAGTGTACTATCCGTCATAATCTTATTGGGAGTAGATCCATGTATCTGAATTGACGTTGTTGAGATCAGAAAAATTAGGGACTCTGCTTATGTCAGCTCCAGTATTCTCCGTTTGAACCTGTTCGTTCGTCAAATTTGTTTCACTAACTGCAAAACGCTGTAAGACATCTCGAGAAAACGACGAATTAAAACTGTTTAAATGAGCTCTCTTGGAAGGTGACAGCTCTAGTGGATCATTGCCACCAGGAAATGACGTCTTCCTTGTTACTTTCTGTTTGGCGAGGAGTCCGGACGGTTCTTCGGCTTCTGTGCTCTTGTCCAAGCTTGTATTCAAGTTGAACTTCTCGTCCAA
>OX419339.1:30372846-30412846 GCA_948470475.1 Galaxea fascicularis
TGGGATGCCAACCCTGAAAAACGTGAGAGATAACTAAGCAACGATATTTAGTGCTTACGTTTTGGAGCCAATTTAACTAATTGGTCACGTACAAAAAAGATTAAAAATAGTTTAAAGTAGATGGAAAATGTGAAAAGGAAATGGACAAACACAAATATCGAAAGCCGAAACGGTTTGCAATGACTTCTATTTATCAAAAAAATAAAACCAGCCTGTGCTAGGACCGATGGATTTACATCGTTATCAAAAAGAGCGGTACAAACTGATAGCCAGTGAAGCCTGATGTTCATTGGATAAAGTCAAAGAGAGACACGAGACGTGAGCGCTTAGGATCGCAATAAATCCCGGGGGTTGTATTCTCCAATATAATCAGCCGGTCTGTGCCGTCTTAAAGGGTATGGTTTTTGAGCCCTTCTGGTCTGAAAACGGGTATACAATTTGAACAATATGGTCTTAAATTGGGTGGTTTTCAAGGAAACCAGGAGGGCGTAATTATATAGGCATTCGTCTTTCAATTAAAACTCCAAAATAAATGATAGAGAAAGAGAAGCAACTAAATTATTTCACTAGAGCTCACTGGCGAATTTTCTCAATTCTTGACTTTGGCACTGATGCGAAGCTTAATTACGTCACAACAAAACCAGTTGGACAATTTGTAGCCGCAACGCCAGGTCTGAAAACGGGTATGGATTTTGAGCGGAGGCCAAGTCTGAGAGAGAGTG
This sequence comes from Galaxea fascicularis, assembly GCA_948470475.1. Classification (NCBI taxonomy): domain Eukaryota; kingdom Metazoa; phylum Cnidaria; class Anthozoa; order Scleractinia; family Euphylliidae; genus Galaxea; species Galaxea fascicularis. The sequence goes on from OX419339.1 coordinate 30,373,569, forward strand.
TGACATTTTTTGGTCTGAAGTACGGTCAGGAATTGGAGAAACGGGCGGCACACCCCTCCAAGAATTCTGAGGAGTAGCGGTCCCTCGGGCAATAAAGTCACGAGATGCTCTTTAGGTGGGTTTCTGTCAGTTTCTCGAACTTCGTTGTGGCTCGTATGGTTTCTGCCCTGTTTAATTACAGTCGAGATAGGCCAACTCCGGAAGCCAACGAATTTTCTCGACCCGACTAGAAATTGCCAACTTTTCATGTCCTTGTGAGCCACAGTACATTTATTTAATTGAAAACGGCGGAAACCGGCGTTTGGTACAAGATCCTGAAGGTCGAGGGATATGTAAAGATATGGGATCTGGAAAACGGTTTCATTTTGGCAGGCTTTATCAGTACAAATAGAAGATAATATGGCGGGAATTGCCAAGTTAGCTGAGAGGTGTCTTAGTACGACTGATAAAGCCCCTCTCGCTCTGTGCCATTGTACACTATACGTGAGACGGCACAAATTACACTTGACCTGTTCTAACTCAAACGGTGCGACTTAGACAAGCGCTTCCGTGGCTCCTTAGATTGGTCTGAAAGAGCTCTCAAAGAAATATCAGCCAGTCTCGTAGAAATGTTAAAGCACATACCCATCGTTACATCTCTTGAACCTTGGCGAACAATTCATAAAGCACTTTGCATTATCTTACATTGATTCTCCAAGCTGCCCCTTTGGCCATGTATAACTGAACGGCAAAGCTGAATCTGAAAAACTGTAACAGCTTCAAACTAGGTTTATTACGATGGTCCCTTTGAAATCTGGTGATTTATTGAATGGCCAAGGGATATAGGATCTGCTCACTGGAACAGTATCACCGTTTTAATGGGACAGCCAAAATATATAAAGACGTCCGCTGTACTATATACTTCATATCTAATAAAAATAGTAATTCAGTGCAATATTTTGTAAACTGTAACAGTATTTCTATCATTTTAAATTTGATTACTGCGTGATCATGGCTTTCTAGGAGTCCCTTCTACTCAAGTATAGTCCGTGATTGCGTTAAAATACTTTACAGTTAAAAAAATCATAACGTCTGGTGCGTCTGAACTTTAAGTTGAACTAATGTGATTCCTAGCTTGGCGGGCTGACCGATGAAACAGGTCTGAGACACTTGGTTGGTTCCGCCTTTAAAACGAGTAAGGCTGTTCAGCTGACTCTTGTTTATGAGGCAGGGCAGTTTTTCGGTCTGCACTTGTACCTGTCTGAGATCAAACTATTCTTTAGAATGTTAGATTGGATCGCCAGTTGATGAATAATCAGGGATCCTTCACGGCTCTCTTAGCTTGTTCTTCTTCAATTGTTGAGCCTTTCCTTTATCGTAAGTTGACGGCTAAAATGTTTTATGTCGCTATATGAGAGTCTAAAAAATTTCCGATCTCCCCGGCAGTATAAGGAAGGAAGAACTTTAGTTAATTGGTTCAACGAAGATGTTACAAATTAGTTTAAGAGAAAAATACTAATTTAGGGTTCGTTATCTGAGAGCTGGGAAACCAAATGTTCCTTGCGGTTGGAAGCTTTTAGCTGAGGTAAATTGTTTTAAAATTTGCCACCGTAACCCTTCGATACAAACTGAACAAATAAATAACCTGATATATACGGCCGTTCGTGGTATTTTAATTTTGTGTACGAGCTTTTAGGGTTAAGAAAACATTCTTGCAATTATATAAGAGATTCAGGCGTAACGACCTCCTAGTAATATACAGAAGCTTTTAACATCAATGATTCAAAATAGATTTCCACCCCCAGCGGTTCTAATAGAGTTTTAATCGAGACAAGACTATTTACAAGAATGTAGTAAACTATTCCAATGTCGCGTGCTATTCATGTTAAGCCTTGGAGTAATTAAAAGCCTTTAACCTACCTCTAACAGAGTTAATGTTAGCTATTTTTAAGTAAACTAACTTTGAAAAGCCACTGGACAAACTTGCGCCAGTGGATACCCAACACTAATTGTCTAGTTTTGTTTGAAGTTACTTAAGCGCACTAAAGGCGATCGGTGATTGTCTTGGCATGGTTTCGAATAACAATCGAAGCTAGGAAATGGGTTAATAGCTCAAAGCTGTTACGTTTGGCCCTGGGTAAAATTTTTTTTTTAAAGTATGGCGAGAGTCAGTTTTACGGCACTTTTTGTGCCTTTGCTCAGTTTTGCTTTGATCTCCAAACGTGATATTCAGATTCTAGCTGTGTCAATTAGCTGAATCTATCACGAACAAGCAAGATTCCTGTGCTTTTTCGCCCATGTTTTAAAACTGTCAGTCGCATAAATCAAAATCCCCATTAGATAACCTCCTTAAAAAGTGTTGAGCTATAATCCCTTCAGACCAAGGTGCACATCCGCTTTTATTCACAAGGTACATTTTGAACGTGATCCGACAAGATTAAAACCCTGAGAATGGTACGTACTTACAAGCCGGATTCGATTGCAATTATTAGCTTGGGTCTCACCATTGAATTGCTGTAAGCTCTCGGAAATCGTCAGTATTTGGAGAATGGAATGACCTCAAGAGATTTTTTTCTGAAGGAGTCTCCGTTGGGTTTCTCACGGGATGGTCTCAGGGCACCTCAGCTCAATTCGTTCCAGCACCTTCTTCATCATATGTTTTTTCTTGATTATTTTCATATTAAACCCAAGACCTCTAGCAACACATCAGTTTTTTACCCAGTAAACGTATCTGTTGTTATTTGTTTGCTGACTAGCTTGTTACTTGTAAGCTATAGGCCCTTAATTTGCAGCATACACATGGTACAAAAAACACTTCGCTGTTGTCGAATGAGCAAATTGCGTGTTGGGACATCCAAAACAAAGCGACTTAACTTAATTTCATGTCCCAGTGCACAGTTTGCTCTCCAGTAACGTGTTTTTTGTACCATGTGAAAGTACCACAATCCAGTTAAGGCGGTACTTTCTAGTGAACTCTGTGGGTGTTGTCACGTCATCGTTTTCGAACATGTCAGGGTTTGCTGTCCATGCTTGAAACTATCACCTCTCCACTTTGTTCAGCTTTCTTTGGAATCTTCACTTTTTCGAGCTCGTTTAACAGAACGCATGTTTTGCAAAAGGATTTCAGAGTGGTTTAAGAACTTGAGAAATTGAGTAAGTCTTGAGAGCCGTCTGTTCTTACGCTTAAGTTCTCGAGTTTTCGATCGTTTTGACTTTAAAGTCATACAGCTGATTTACTGAGTTGGTCCTACTCACTACACTGATACGATAGAAAACGCTTCACAAGAAACGTCGGCAAATTATTTCAATGACCCGGATTACACATTTTCCGCCGGTTTGCGATGCCATCAAGTATAGATAGCTTTTTAGGTTCTTGTATTTTACCGACCGCGTTATTGTTATGTTTTCATTATATTGTGTGCCTTCTAGACCTTTGTAAATCCGTCTTAGTCTTCCCTCCTTAGCAACTCAAATTGTTTACCTGAGTTTGTTTGTCTTGAAATCATTGACTTGCCTTGATTACTCTGGCGCCTGTTAAGAAATGTCTTGGGTTCAAACGTCATGTTTTTGTTTTGACTTAACAAAACAAGATGCAATTTAAACTCGTTTAATAGCTGTTTCTCGACCTCCAGTTTCAGTAGTTGATCAGCCACTATAACTTGGACAGGATGGCGTCTTCAAGGATAACTGCAACAGACACTCATATTGAACGGAGAGAAAAAAGTACAAATAAAAGGTTATTTTCTAACATGCTGAATACTTAATGGAAACCGGCCTATACTCATTTTTCAATATCTAAGGCGGTGCGTCGCATTTCTCAGCCGCGTCGAATCCGTCCGACAGTCACTGATCAAGTGACTTGAAATCTGAGCGATGTTTGAGCCATTTACTAGCCAAGTTCAGTGTTTTACTAACGTTTCTTGTGGTGTTTCGGCTAATTTACAGCGATTTGTTTTCTTGTTTTCCTGGAGTCTGACGATGCGACTGAATGCGACGTATCATTGGGGTTTAGTGTTTCTCCAGGCTAATCGAGCGTCTCGCCTGAAGACGTTAATAATCTAATTAATGCAGAGGCTACAGCTGTAAATGTACATAGCACTGTAGTTTCTTCAGGTCTGAGTACACGAGTTTGCATTTTAAGTGACCTTGTAGTGAAATGACCCCTTAGATCGATAAACCAAATTAGGCATTTCTTTTGCCAATATGGGTCTGGAAATATTCAACACCAACTTTATTGGGCGATTCCAAGTGGCTCATCTTTGCAACAGACTTGACAAAAAGCCGGAAATATCGATACTTTTTTACAGGAAGGACAACCACAGGTAATCAGCTGTTCAAGTTATGTAATAGCCATAAAATCGATATCTCGTCGAGTAAAAACCATTATTCTACTGAAAGAACGGAAAAGAAACGTATTCTATATTTCTCTCAGTGTGCATGTATTCTCTTAAGCAAAATGGAAAACTCTTGAAACTGTGACTCTATATAAACAACAGACGCAATACCAAAAATAGTTGACCGCTTTTTGCCGGAAAAGCAGCGCAAGTACTGATATGATGGGCATCTCATTCCTTTCCTTGATTTTATCGCTGTAATGAGCTGTTAACACGTACAAGAAAGCTACGGTATTCGATCGTAATTGGTTCACAAAAATCCATTCATTGGTCGGGGTACAATTCATTAAGTGCCCCATTGACAAAATCTGAATCATTACGTGACTGTTTTCCTTGACTTGCAAGAGCCACGATGCAATGGAAACCCCCTTACAAATTTTTTAATGCATTGCTTAACGAACAATTGAGAATGTTCACAGAAAGAGAAAAAAGGAAACTATGAGAGAAATCAAAACAAACGCAGAGGATTAGTGGCATTTCAGAAAAATGTCGTTTTCTGAGCGGGATTAGTACTCCAGTAAGTCTTAAGTCATTACAAAGGACTACAAACACACAACTTTCAAATTAATAACGTAACCCTTAAATAGACAAAGTTTATTTTTGTTCGTTCAGAATGCTTCACATTTTAGGCAGCATACCGGAAATGGTACTATACTTAAAAGCAGAGCATAACTCGCTTGGACATCATTCGGCAGTGAACATCAACAGGAACTGTTAAAAACTCTGTCCTCCGCCGCCTTCAATTTCCCGCCATTTTAGAAAATCGACAAGCGAGTCTTCCTTGATGTTCCCGCCAAGTTGAGTGAGATATCAAGCCGAAAGATGGAAGTTTGATGATGCGATGAGTCGATATCTTGGTTCTGAAACACCAGATTATTTTAAGCTATAGCACTTAAATTGCTCTTTGAGCATTTCCGAATGCCCTAAACCGCCTGGAATTTATCTCGACGAATAAACTTTTCCTGTTTTACTTAGAGGAGCGCCGCACTGACTTACCACGACTTGTCCGCGCCCAAATTGGAAGCAATTACTGAATAGCTGAACTTCGTTTATCTTGTTACTTCCACGTTGCGGCTTCGCAAAGGAATCAACTTGTCAACAGTAAGTCTTGCCCAAGTCAGTTGGAATACATCCAATATAACTGAGTTTGGTCTGTAATAACTTTGAACTTTAAACGAAGCTCCCTTCTACACATAAGAGGTCACGCCGTCATCTGCGATTCAGTAGCCCGCAGAGAAAATCGAATTCTTCAAAGCACTACCAGCCTAACCAAGACGGATGCGTTCTTTAATCAACGTCAGCATGTCTAAAAAGGCGGCAAACAAGACAGTTGACGCGCACAATACGCTGTATTAATTGCCCAAGCTTTTATTAAAGGCAGAGTCGCACACCTTAGGCGGCGCTGCATCCTTTATATAGATCTCAATAATATTAAATAAACAGTCATTTGCGCCTCTTCTATATAAGGTGACTTTGGCCCTTGGACAATATTACTCAAGCGCTTTATTTAAATAGCACGTAGACTGAGATATCGCTTCAGAAAAGACTCTTAATCAAGGACAAGCAAGGGATAACTGGACAGTAAATTACATCACCATGTCTCTCCTGACGACTTTCAACGTGTTCTGCTTTATCGGCACAGCCCTAACCATCCTGGGAAGCTCCGGCAACCCAATCTGCGAGCCCATCAAGATCTCACTCTGCCAAAGACACCTGCCCTACAACATGACAATGTTCCCGAACGCACTCGAGCAGCTCTCGCAGAAGCACGCCCGACAGAAGATCGAACTTTTTCGCGCCATCGTTGCTATAAATTGTTCTCGAGAGGCAGGATTTTTCCTGTGTTCGTACCACTTACCAATCTGTGCTCCTGCGTTCAAGACGCGTCCAATCCGACCTTGCAGGTCGGTTTGTGAAAAAGTCATGGCCGACTGCATGCCCACTATTCGAAGATACAAAGCCAAGTGGCCTGAGGATGTAAACTGCGAAGACCTTCCCTCTTACGACAGTGATGTGTGTGTGACTCGACAATCTTTTGTGAACTCAGGTATGTTGAAAATATATCTTTTTATTCCTTATGTATATCGTGTATAGTGACCTTCTCTTTTCAAGGATAACGTATTCATGAGGCACACGTTTGATCACGATACAGGATTAAGTCTCTTGAGGACAGCGCGTTTACTTTTGGATTTAAAAACTAAGCTCTAGACGATTTACATTTTTGCTTTGCTAATGCCTTAGAAGGATCAAGCTTTTACAAACATTTTTAATGATCCAAGCCTTGATAATACATCAAAGGAAGGGTATTATGTTGAGAAAAAAAAAGTAGAAATAGCAACATGTCGTGTTATTATGACAAATGTTTGCGTGCTCACAGGCACTTGAAGGCTAATAGCACCTTCCCATGTCACCCTTTCGCAGATTATACCTCATTCCAAAAATCATTCTTGACAAAGCTCCCAACAACTTGACTTCTTCGAAGAGCAAAGTTTACAAAGATTTTGAAAGGTCTTATAGCGACTTAAATTTAGTCATTTCTCGGCACGTTCCAAAACTCAAGAGGCAATTAATACTGCTGTTTTAAAAGGTGTATTGCAGAGTTTAATTGATTCAGTTTAATGGGATAACCAAAAAAAAAAAATGCCCTTAATCAATTCGGTTCATGCGCGCATAATCCTGTGTAAAGAGATAAGGCATCACAGGAAATTGAAATTTAGCCTACACGTTTAATTCTTTAGAGAAGAGCAGTTCATTTTGGAGCCAGAGAAGTGGTCAAAATATTATGAAATTTTAGAATAAAAATACCATAGACTGAGGAAGAACAAAACTTTCAACTACACTAAAGTTAGTCGAGATTAAAACACAACTATCTTCACTGATTCGCCTAACTATCACACACTCAAGTGCTAATTTGCGGGGAAAACCCACACTGGGGTCGGAGTAATTTTGTGGTTAAAAATGTGAAATCCATTTCCGTTAATTTAAGTCCTTAATTATTAAGAGTATTTTTTTTGTTTAAGTGTTGAATTCCCGTGCATTGTCTCAAGCGAACAGTAAACAGTGCTTCCACAAAATCCTTTCAAATCAGTTTCTGTGGTTCCCGTGTCACTTACCCTGCCTTTGACGTGGTTTGATTTACTTTTTCAATTCAAGCACTAGTTGGGAGTACTCGAGGGATCTACTGTGGAACTATCTACGACAATTCGAATTTAATAAAAGTTTCATTATCCGGATTTAAATTATTGCGGGGTGGAAGAAGGTCAACCTAGCACCCGCCTTTGTTTCTTGAGGAAATTGCGTACTTTTCAGCTATCAGTCACGTCCTGACCTCTCGCTTGCCTATTCTCAGTCTACCCGGAATACAACGCGCAGGGCGCAGTTATCTAATCCACTCGTGTACTGATCTGCATGAAAGAACCCACAAAATGTTATGTACTTTGTGGATTTGTTTGTGTTCCAAATCATACACTGACTCATCTTTGTACCCTTCGCCTTGTTTGTTATGGATGGCTTGCATTTCAGACAGACTGAGGGTATAAAGTATGACTAGCAAATTTGCCACCGTAAACCTGAAGCAAAACTCTCTGTCATTTCCGGGTACGAGTGACGCATACCTCTGTGCGCATGCGTAGCCGGATAAATTAATGATTCGTTCAGTCATCTTTAAGTCAATGGATGACGCAACCAAAATCGTCTGCGATTTTTTGGAATTCCGCCGCAGGAGTTTTCTCTTCGTTCGTTATTTTTTCTTTTCTCGTTTGGTAGGCAGAATTTTAAATTAAACGGCGTTACTAACTCGGTATCGTGGCAAAGGTATCTTTCAATGAGCTTACGCGGTGACAAAATGCACGCCTTTTTCTCTTTCAAAGACCGCCTTCTAATAAACGAGATTTTGTCTTCTTCGCTTTTGAAATGTTTATTTTGATTGTACCACCTTGACTAAAAAAATGACAAATACATAACTGTGCAACCATGGATGCTAAAGTAACTTCTCATCAGTTGGCTTTTATTTTACCGCCAATTTTACGACACTTAATTTCGGCTCCCTTCAATTTGTTGTTTGCCATTTTATTGAAAGCGGGTTATTTGCTTTGTCAAAGTAAAAGAAAGTAAAGCCCATCAAACGCAAATTTGAGTATATTGTTTTAAACCTATTGCTGTGGCTATTAAAATCCTGAGAAAAACATTCCGTGCATTCCCTTGCTAATTTATTTGCTCATACCTGTCAAGATTGCTTTCAGTGGAGCCCTTTCAAAAAATGTTACTATTGACTCAGGAGTCATATTAAACCAGGGTCAGAAGACAACGTGTTACCGAACTGCCAGCTGTAAAAAGTCACAAAATCCTAGAAAAAAAACCCGTTCTTAAACGTTTTGTGTTTTGACTTCTTTGTTTCCATTTAAGATCCTTCAAAGTAAACAGTAACAACATTAAGCTATTAACATATTTTCACGCTACGCCCTGAGTGCATCACGCGACTCTTAACCACTCTATTATGTGAAATCACGAAAGGTTTTCCCGTCTACTCTATTTGAAATTTTAATGTTTTTAAAAATTACAGGTGCTAACCTAATTCTAAATAATGGAATTGTTGAACACAGAATCGTTTCATTTAATCCGTCACCAAAGTAATTGTCGGTAATTGAAACCTCAGGCCGGCAGTAAGAACTCCTTGGTTACACGTCGAGGGCTTTAGCTCTCAACATCAGCCTATGTGCCTTTAACTGATCAGTGTTGAAATGCTGAAGAGCAGATTTCCTTGAGTTCCTTTTCCGATCAAAGATGACAGTGGATAGTTCCTCAGGAGTGTTAAGGTTATTAGCTTCTCCCGGTTTAAGTTGTCTGACTAAAACAGTGACTAAAACAATGTTGAATGTGCATGTAGCTCAATCCTGACCAAAATTGATGAAGTACACGTTGATAATGCTCAAACTTTGTTACGAAGAAGTTTTTGTTTCCCTTTTTAATCCCTTATCTCTCACTGAAGACAATGCTAGTGGTGATCGACACGATTCCACAAGGGATCGACATGCCTTCGAACAACTTTACAGAGGCCGAATGAGGATCTTTAAGGGTAAAGTTTAAAGGACGTGCTTATGAAATTGGATCACAATACATTTCATGATAATAAACAGCATTGCTTGGAGGTACTTCTGAACAGCTTTGACCTCAAAGCAATAACTTACAAGTCCGAACAATATGGAACCGTATCACTGCTCAGTAAGTTTGCACTACTGATGATCGCAGTTTACCAATCACCAATTGCAAGAGAATGCAAATTTGGCTCAAAATTTGGGCCACCTCGGATAACGGATATACGTTAGTATAATAAAAAAGCTCTTAAAACATTAGCTTCTATTTGTTCAGCTACACTTTAAAATATTTTATGCACAGACTCTAACATGACATTTCGTGATCCAAGGTTGGCTTTCGGAAAGAAACCACTCTAATACAATAGCATAGCTACATATATTTGATACAGTTCTGGAAGCATATTTTAAGGTATCTGCAAACGAATGTGTTTCAGTGTGATGTGGGTCGCATCAGGTCGCACTAAAAGCCGGAGGGTGAGAAATCGCAGTATAGTGCTGTTACACGGAATGCTGAAACACGTTGATTGCGGTGACACTGAGGTATCTCTTGTGCACTGCTTGTCAAATCTTGTTGAGGACTCAATATCATCCATCCAGATGAACAGATCCCATATTTCCTTTCCCAAATGCTCATTAAATTAAAAAAAAAAACAACAACAACTTAAATTTCAGTGACAGCCAAATGACACACAAAAAAGGTGAAGTTTTGCTTTTAATTTACTTTACATTTTACTTTATTTTCATCCAGTTGAAGAGAACGGAATCATATCCCAAGTGAGGGAATTGGGCCGTTCAGATTCCTTTATTCATCACATTACTTATGTGTATTACTCGGCAGGGTCGTCAACATCATCATGCAAGTGCACCAGACCACGCCTGAACTTCCATTTTTATCAAAAGACTTCTTATAGATTTGGTAAGCCAACACCATCGCTATATGATCAAGCTCGGGAGCGATCCATGCGCGCATGGATCCGTTTAGGGATCAACTCTTTTCTTTCCCTCATCTTCTGGAGGCTACTAGTGTAGGTACCTATAAGCCAGAAGTACTGAAATCTGCATATTGCAGCCAAGGGAATCATCTCTTTGATGGAGATAACGAATTTATTGCAGAAGAACCGTCGGGCACTTCACGGAAGTAAATGATAATGCAAGACTAAAAATTCTGATTAAACAATTTTGATTAAAACAATGGCTGAAACCAATTTAAGTCATAAACTCCAAAATGGCGATGCCGGGGAAATTTAAAAATGGAAATGGAAGTTACTGACACTTTTTGTAGACTGAAAACACATTTCAATTCCACGTTTTCAAGTAATTTTTGGAATCTAGTAATCCTCTCCAGCAATTCAGCGTCAATTTTTTCGCAAGAGTGGAGACTCCCTTTAGGCTTGCACCCTCGTTGTTCATTGTTCTTGCTTTTGACCGTCACACTTTCTGGAGTATAATGATGACTGCTTAACATTAGGATTCACAGTTTGGCCACAAAAACATACTACTAAGAAATACAGCTCACTCTTCGAATACTATCTGTTTCTCGGATCCAATATTTTGCTAATTCTGACAATTCCAACAAATGAGGATGGTGAGAAAGCTTTTAACTTCCCTTATAATTTAAAGCCGGAACGTAGGCTTTTGTATCTCACTTTCCCTTCACTTAACCAATCTCCATTTGTCTACAGTACTTAAAGTGCAGCTTCAGTCAACGGAACAGAGTGGCGGAGAACGAATACTCCAAGGAAGAGTACAGCGCGTTCTAGAAAAAGGCCTCATCGATTTAAAGAAAGGCGATACCATCCGCCTGCACAGCAATACCACTTGCGACTGTCCACAGGTTCACCAGCTAAACGCGGAGTATCTTGTAGCAGGGCATGAGGACGTGCGGCAGAAAAAGTTGTATTTATTTCCTGGGAGTGGTGTGGTGGAGACCTGGGAAAGGGCATGGGTCCCTAAGTTCAGAAAATGGGAGAGGCGCCTGGCGGCAAAGCTTGTTGGAAAGAAAGTTAATAGGAAGGATAGAAAAAGACGAAGAAAAGGTAACTGGCAAGATAATAAATGAATAATCTACAATATTCAAGAGACGTTACAAGTCCCTAGAACTAGATCTAATTGCACTCCCCTGATTCCTTGGAACATGCACTTCTGGAGTACCCCGTATGTCTAAACCTTTTTCAAGAAACCCTAGCATGGGTCAATATTAAACAGAAAGTTAACTTTTCCCCATCTAAATTGCAGCTGCTTTTCAAAGACTATACTTTTCCCCGAATACTAACCCAAACCTTATCCGGAATTCGGTATATTGATTGTGCAAACTCAAAAATATTATGTTTCTTGTAAAATGTTAGAGAAAAATTTCTGGAGTTGAAATCAGCAATGTCCTTACAATGGAAATTTGAAAAATGCGAAGGTTAACGCACAAAGTGTCAGGGACATTCTCTTTTATTTTGTATATTTTATCTATTGGTTTTGGTGTCCTGCTGATTGTCTGTCCTGTGTTGTTTAAGTTTTACTTGATTGGTAATTCTGCCTCTGTATATCTCAATAAGAAAAGAATGTCAAAAAAAAAAAAAGAAAGAAAAAGAAAAAAGATTCATTTACGTAGCTGAAGAAATCACAATTAACGAAACAGACACAATGTTTGGTCAAGACTCGTTCTCGTATGTACTATAAATAAAGCTGGTGATAATCGTACTAGCTGCTGAATCAGTATATTAGTACCGGGAATAAATTTTCACGGTAAAATCAGCGCTTCATTAATCGTATTTTTTTCCAAAGAGGTTATGAGGAGGCACCAAAATAGTACGAATGGTCTTATTTATTTTCTTGTGTTCTTTCAACAGTTGCCTTTTCATTACCCGATCCATCTCCCTGAGTTTTGGTCATCAGAGGTTTTAGTCAGCAAAGCCAATCACATGACATATCTACTGTCAAAGACTCATATTTTCACGCTTCAGATAAAAATAATGGATGAAGCGAATAGCTAGAGAAATGACCAGCTTTACCGTGAAACCAAGGAAAATGAAGTAAACTCCGGATTGGTCAGAAGGAAATGCTATGCATAGAGGAAAACAATGGAACACTATTTTTTCGCATTCTGACGGAGCTTGTATCGCCAACCGAATCAAAATATACTGTGTGAACAAACATTAAGTCAGCTTTGAGTGTGATTTAGAAAATGCTGTTGCAATTATAGCTCGTGCAACGGGCTGTCGATACTCATGAAGCACTCTGGACTGCTATAGTTTAACTGTACAAGCATGGTAGAGGCAGTGATCGGTTATCATGGTGTAAATGAAGTATGCTTTATATTCAGTGACTTATGTTAGGTAGTAGTACTCTATAAGAGTTGCTGACAAAGTCAGTTAAATGTTGTTATAAGTTGTTATGCCATGGATTAGGCATCGGTGAGGGCTGATATATGGCAGCCTTAGTATTTGCTGCAACAAAGCTAGTGGGGTGGCAAAGACTTTGTACATATAGTCAATTTAAGATCTGTTTACAGTACTAGTGGACTTCCTCCCTACTCAGAAGCAAGGTAGATTCAGTTTTGAACAATGTCATGCATGCTTTTCTCTGTTATCTTCAGTCTTGGAAGTGAAAAAGTATACTCTGCAAAGATAGCTTGATAATTCTGAGAATACCTTTGACCTTTACAAGAACAAACAGGAGGATTTTCATTTGATGTTGAATGTGAGGATTTCCCAAGTTGGTGCAAATAGATTAAAGAAGACCTTTCGTTAAGTAAAGAATTAATATGAAACACGTGTTTGTAGAGAAAGAGGTAAAACACGCCATCATATTTACTTGATAGGTTAATTGCAACGATGTATTTTCAAACTAATATTCTACATTTTTGTACATGAACAAGCAGCAAACGTAGTTTTCAGGAGTGTACATGTGGTTAGCTGCCTTTTTCGTAGTTAGTGGCATATTGGTCATACGTACATAACATTTATTAAAAAGGTGATACCTTACATTAATCAAAGGAGAGCTGTCATCTTATTTTACACACTTATGTCCAGAAATGCTTGGTAATAAGACTCATGCTCTTTACGATAGACATAAAATGCCCCCCCCCCCAGCACTAATCCTTGCCTCAATGCAAGCAATTCTGTCAAACATGAAACCTGAAAATTACAAGTAATTGTGTGTAGTATGAAGTCTCAGTTACGCCGTGCATTTCTGGATAAATTAAACTTTTCGGTACTTCCACAGAGTCCCAGGAATATGTTTCTTGCTTCGTCATCAAAGACTCAGTTACTCCGTTGATAGCCTGCAGTGCAGGCGTATTTTGGGTGGGCGAAAGCTTGTTAATCGGATCGCTACGATGAAGCCGCCATCTTTGATTCTATGACAGAGGAAGATTGGGGAGAGAAGAAATAGTAACCCTTACGGTAGGTGTGAGGGCAAAAAAAGAAGAGGGGGGAGGGGGAGGGGAGGAAAAAAGTGTGAATGCTATTGGTTGCTGTTCCAGTCCTTTCGGATGAAAAGGACAGAAAAGTTGCGAGTCAGTGGCTCTTCACTGAGAAATCGCGGAAAATTGTGATACGTGCCGGACTACCCTCGCTATGCTATATCTTTTTATAGTTTAATTTTCAAAAGCGTTTTTATATGACTGGAGATCAAGTGAAGGATGATCCTCGCAGTTGTGAACCCAATTTGACGCTATTGCGTAAAGAAGCGTGAAAAAAATTCAGGACTTCTACGGGTTTGAACCCGTGACCTCGCGATACCGGTGCGATGCTCTAACCAACTGAGCTACGAAGCCACTGACATTGCGACCAGGTCAATTGTGGGTTCATATGTTCCCGTGAAAGAGATGAGTGAGAATGATGTATATGACTGGAGGTATTACAGTTGTAAGTAATAATTCAAAGAGAGTTTGGACATGAAAACTGCAAAACGTCCGTGATAGAACCCCTTTAATCGCATCTAATCTGAAGGGCGTTATCTGTCAGTGATTAATGATTATAATTCAGTTATTGAAAGCCGTTAATATTTCCTAGTATTTGATATTTCAGACAAACAAAGCATTATTTGACATTTGAGGCCCAATTTATATTACTCGGTGTTCTCTGAATCAGCCCACGGATTGTTGAAACCCTTACCACTTTCCCAGCCGTTACTCTCCTTCAATTTATGCTATTACCATAATGATTATAATCCATAAAATATTTTCGCTCGCACACGATTGGTCTAAATGCATCACTGAACACGCCCCAGCTAAAACTGGAGAAAATTCCCAAATGCGTGTTGGAAAAATATTTGAATGATAATTAACACAATAATCTCCATTTGACTTTAAAAATATGCTAGGATATTTGTCGATGATCAGTTTCTCGGAGCTCACAGTTTTTCTCTGGCTTCGTTCTCGGTAAACTGTTCTTTTCTCGGAACAGACAATGTCCGCGGACAAATAAGCCGAGCATATTTTCTCGTCAAATGGAACCCTTTTTTAAATATACCCCGAATCTGCATGATATTCTCCAATCCAATATATCTTTCATTACACCACACAAGCCCATTTTGGTGACGACAAGAGCAATTTAGCTGCTATTTTAATTTTAATCAAGATTTTGACGGAGTGTAATGACTGTTTCTTCCTTTGTTGTTCGATTGGGAGTTGTCGTTTTCTTGCGGGTTTCCCACTGTTTCATTACCTATGGCTCCCTCTCGGTGCATCAATTGCTGTATATTTCCGGGAGCAGTAAATTCACTTAAACAGAGAGTGCAGGCCTTCTGCACAGCTATTGCCTCCAGTGATGCTATTGTTATTCATACCTTGCCATCATAGAAAACGCAGCCAAGAACAACGCAAGCCGAACCTTCCCATTGCATAGGGTCCTTTATGTACTAATTTTCTACTGGCGTGGCATAAATTAGTTATGCGAAGTACAAAGCATAAAAGCCATGCGTATACCAAGAAATAAAAACGATTGGCAGCTACTCCACAGTATAATAGTCGGAAGTATTCTATAGAGCGTTTTCACGTGACGTCATCCAATTCTAAAGAGCCACCAACGTTTTTATCCACATTAGGCATAAAAGGTGTTAATTTTATATCTGTTCACAACCTTCCAGCTCAATAGCGTTTAGAAGCCAGCGTGCTTTGAATTTTACAGTTACGGCGCTGCGTATAAAGTTACGATAATGTTTGCCAAAAAATACATACTTTTCTCATGTTTTTTAGCCAGTTCAGAACTTGAAGTATTGGGAAAAGTGTTTATGTAAATGATTGTTTGTTCATTACAGCAACGAGTCGCCTAGACAACCAAAGTAAGCTCGGAATATATATTTACACTCTTTTCGTCCGCCATATTGGTGTCCCACAGTGGTGTGCATTTGTGCGGGACATTTCGGCGAATATCTGAAGTTTGGGAGAACGTGCAGAGCTAAAACTCGAAGAGATGACTTCTTTATTCATTTCCTATTTCATTCTAGTTTCTTGACTTCATTCAATGAATGGTTCTTGATTTAGTTTTTTATTGCGTGACCGTGAAAACACTCTATAACTAGAATATTTTAGTGTAAATGGTGTATATGCCAGCGCGGATCATTCTTGATTTCGTTTAGGAATGTACTAGACTAGATGATCCCCCACCAAATATAACCGGGGATTGTTTCTAATTGGACTTTAAGCCGAGGTCCTGCTGAGGTGGAAGCTTAATTGGTGTTCAAACGACCCGTCAGAAGCAGCTTTGATCATAGTTGATTATCTCAATTTCCAAAGCACGTACAGAAATTGTCAGAATGCCCTGATCTTGATGATTGATTTGATTGAAGTCTTCATTGGAAAAAACAATCAGACTCTACAGACGTGACTCTTTATAATCGAAATTATGAATCATAAATACAATTTAGAATTTATGTGTAATCTTGTACGGTGTAATTCGGCTAATGACGTTTGACCTTAATAGCTTACAATAATGACTTTATTCTTGTTTCTTACAAGTGCGAATTATAGAATACCCAGCTATTTTTTTTACAAGAATGAATGGTATCTGCATCTTTTAAGCCATGTGTTCCGTTTAAACCGGATTCTAGTGGATAACAGAATCGGAATAATCTTAGTAATCTTCAGTATTGCGTAATAAGGTTAGAGACCAAATCTATTATTTTTTACTGGGCGTACGGTTCTGACAGTTTGCCAAATTTGAAGAGAACCTGGTTGATCATGACAAAAGTGATTCTTTTTGTTACGTACGTGCGAATTATCTCGTCAATCATGACAAGGTCATCATTTTCTCAATTAAATATCAGTTTTTTTTGCCAAAGAATGATTGGAATTGAACGCAAGCCATTTCAGCGCGCCGGTTGTTTTTTTTAACCGAATTGAAAATGCAGGAAATAGTTTGTCCAGCTTGTCTGAAATCTCTGAAGTTTACAAAATGTCTTGCTGTTGGAATGCATCGAACGCACTGTGAAGAAAATTATCTGGGGCGAGACATTTCAACTGCTCACATTGTACAAACATAAACGTTTGCTTTAATTTGAGTTTTCTTCTGGAAATAACTGTTTCAACGTGGAGGGGCTGACCCAGCCGAGTTATCACAGGTCGTCTGATTAACTGGCAGTCATGTCTCAGTTGACATTCCTTTGATTGCCACTACTCGGATACTGTACTCATCGCTTTTATACTTATTGGTTTAAGTGGAAACTTACATTTATGGCATTGGGAGGCTCCTTTATACCATAGAAAAAAAAACTTATTAAAGTCTTTTATTAAGTCTCTCTTCTTAAGGGACTCTTCGGACAAACATGTAATGATACGATCAACAGGACAAAGTTTAAACATTTAAATAGCTTGTTTCTTGGTTGATCTGTGACACGCAGTTTAATGTTTACTTTGGCAGTTTCCTCTGAAGATTAACTTATCGTCTGGGCGGAGAGTAATCTCCATTGACCCTGAGGCCACTTCTGGCTACATCTTTCTTGGACACCCATCATGTAGACACCAGACCGCTGCAACACTCATTCAGGAATGCCGGAAGATTCTGGCGTGAGAATGAATGCATTACTACTTTCCTTGATTTTTTGCTGCGTATACAGCAGTGGAAATCCTGTTGGTTCAGGTGAACGGCAACGTTGCGAGGAAATTCAAATTGGGCTTTGCAAGTCTTTGCCTTATAACCGTACTATGCTGCCGAACAGTTTCGAACAAGAGAATCAGTTGGCCGTGAATCGTACTTTGTGGCATTTGGCGCAGAGATTCAATGCAGTTGTCGGCTGCTCGGACAAATTGCTTTTCTTTGTCTGTTCAATGTATCTTCCCATATGCGTCAATAGCCAAGATATCATTGAAACTAAATGGCCCATAAAACCATGCCGTTCCGTCTGTGAAACAGTGAAGAGAGACTGCCAATCCGAGATCACTGGAGTTGAGTCGGCCTTGTTCGGGCTCCAGGAGTTCGACTGTCATAAGCTGGAGGATTATGACAAAGGAGTATGTTTAACGCCAGAAGCTTTCATCGAGAAAACAAGTTAGTAGAGCAGTTCTATCCTCTTCCAGCATTAGGACCGTCTTCATAATTAGTTAAGCACTGCTGGTTTAATTCTCGAAACACTGAAATTCTTAGCTGTTTTTTTGCTTATCTGACATCTTTCCTTTTGACTGTTACAACAGACGCCACGCATTTAACAGTTCAAACACAAAAGATTTTTTGGAATTTTTTCTGGCCTTATCTTTCACCCGTATCCTTAAAAGTACTTGAAAGAAAAGTGTTTTAATGATTGAAGTGAACAGAAGTGCCACCTTGGTAGGATTTAAGCACGAGAAGAAAGAAGGTGATGTGGGTGTTTCCTATAGAATTTTTTGCCCTTTTAGAAACGCGGTCAAGAACATCGATCGCGACCGGACAGACTAGTCAGAACTTGCAGATGACCATGGAGAGAAACACTTTAATAGGAACTTGAACCAGCCATAATTGTAGGTGGCCGGAATGCTTCATTAAAAAAAGTTATGGCAGAGTACCTAGCCTATACAATGAAAACATCTATTCTTTGGCCCAAGTGGGAGAATTCGAAAAACACATTACCTTTACATAATGAGAGACAATATCATTGATGGCATCATTAGCGCCTCTTAACTATTTCACTTATTGCTCCTCACAACTGAGAAAAAAAAAAGAAAATAACCTTTCACCATTTTGGAAAAGTGAAAAACCAGATACAGTAAAAACCCACATAAAAGAACCTACGTTTTTCAGTTTCAGGCTGATGCCATTCTTATATTTTGGGTACTTAGTGAAAAATCACGCAGCCTCAAGCTGTTCGTAACATGTTCTTAAATACAAAATGAAAATAATACACTGTGTTGCACAACTTGCTCTGCGTTATTAATTGAAATCAAGGGACTGGTCATTAATCACAAGGGAGTTGCTGTAGTAGCTTTGGAATAGGTGCATGAACCAAATAACCAACACAGCAACATAAAAATTACCTTAAGAAATATGCTGGTACCCGGTATTTTATATAAATTTATATAAAAAAAACCAGTTGAATTTATCAGGCCGAATTAGTTCTTATATATATGGTGTTACAGCCTGGAGGTTCTTAATACACTTGCTCCTTTATGCGGGTGTTTACCGTATCACCGGAAGAACGTACCGCCCAATAGTTTGTAAGGTATTCATTTTGGGCTGTAGAAAAGAGGTTGCATGTAGCATCATGTGAATGAGCTTCTCTTTCTTCTTTTTCTTTTATGAAGTTTTCGATGAACTTTTGTGCGCCTGTTCACCACTGATTTTTCTGACGGAATGCCTGATCCCTCATTTGCAGCAAAACGAGATTTCAGGAAGCAAGATTTCTTGAAGAAAAAGTTTGATTTTGGTGAGCGTTCTTTTCCTTGCTTTCAAGTTTAACTGTTTAAGTTTGAATTTGTACGCTACTGTGCTGCATTCAAATGTATTACGGAGGCTTTGATAGCCAAATTAGAAAAGTTTTAATTTATCGGCTGCTCAGGTTATTTATTTTAAGGTAAAGACTAAACTGAAGTTAAGAAACCATGCAATGTTTTATCAACTGAGTGGACAATCGGTCGATTCGAGAGCATACAAATGAGTAGGAGTAAACAGGACGAGTAAAAATGTCCACTTACTTTCAACTACTGTGCCATGTAAATTGAGTGTCCGTTTACCCATTCTTCCTTATCATCTTGCACAATGGTAACTAGAGTATGAGACATAGACAGAAAAAAGGATGGAGACCTTCTCGGCATGAGTTATGCAGGCGTCTTTCATTTGCTCTGTGTAGCGATTTTCTTAAGATAGCGGACATTCAGTGGCAAGATTAGTACTAATGTGTGATTTTCTTTTGTTTGATAGCAATCAAAGGGAAAATTGTATCCATGAACGAAACTTCAGGAGGTTACGCTCTACACTTTAACGTATCCCGCGTCGTTATTAAAAATGGTATCTTGTTTCGTGGAAAGCTGGCTCGGATATGGTCACAAAGTAACAACACGTGTTACAGAGATAATGCATGCACCCAACTTGAAACAGGCAACGAATACGTGATTCTCGGCCATAAAAATGGGAAAAATGAACTGACACTTGATTGGGCCTGGGCGTGGCCTCGAGATAAGCATCTTTTGGACAAATTACGATCATGGAAAGCGGAATTACGGATAAGGAATTCCCAGGATTAAGGGATCCCCCTCAACTTTTCCGTGTCTCAAGGTAAATAATATAAGATAGACTTATAACTAGTAGATACAACATCCTGTGTCTTATACGTAGAGGGCCCCAAAGGAACAAACTAACCCCTATCATATCATGTCCCTGACTTGCATGTCCTTCTTACGAGATTGGCAAAAGAGTCGGTTGTTATCCAGAGGCGAGAAATCTTAATGAACCGAAAGCGTACTCCGATTGTTTTAAATTGATCAGACATAAGACCTCACATAGACTCTTCTGATTTTCCAATATTGTTTTAAGCCACAATGTTGTTTTTTGTCTCGGAATATTTTGTCCTATGGAAGGATATATATTAGAGGAAGTCTATATGCAAGAGGTAAGAAGCAACATATTTCCATAGAAAGCTTTCCAAGCCTTTTATTTACAGGCGCCTTGCAATCCAAAATTCCAATGGCAACTATTCTACGTTTTTATCCCAAACAATGAGAACCCAGCAGTTAAAGAGAACGCCTTTACATTCTAGATTGGTTGCAAGTATCTATTAGATTTAGATTCAACAACCCTGAAACTAAAATTTGGCCCGCATCAATTTTGTTCACAATTTATTGTTGCGCGTACGAATAATCCACGAACAAGTACTATCAATTTAGAAAATATGCTTTAATAGAGTTGGATATCAAGTTGAACAAATAAATAATTAAGGAGTTGCTTGCTGTGGGCTTATGCTATTGTGTCCCCAATTCCTATTTTTAATATTCTGTTATCATTTCCTCCACAGGAAACTGAAGATTTGGGGATATCACCGATGGATGCGATCGCGATGTAATTTTAGTCAGATTTCTGTAGTATGAAATAATCTAGCTAACTAGTCATAGCTCATTTGAACAATAATGCAATCGCTTTACTTTGACGACTGCCAGTTAAGGCAGGGAAATAAAAAAAAAAAACATTATCTCTGTCGGTGTAATTTTAGTTAGATTTCTAGCTGTAGTATGAAATAATCTAGCTAATCTTATAATTTTATCTTAGTTTTTGGACGAATGATATTCGAATGCTACCTAAACTAGTTGCAGTTCTTTTGAACAATAAGGCAATCGCTTTACCGGCTGACGACTGATGCTAGTTAAGGCAGGGAAACAATAAATACATTATTTCTGTCGGTAGTGAATTTTTTTTTAATTCTCATTGTTATAGTTTAGAAGGGCAAAATTTTGGAGGGATTTTATTTCACAAACTGACAATGCTTTAGCTTGGAGATCTCCTGGTTCATGGTTTTGTGACCATTCCAAGAGATTCCCTAATTGATAGTTTCATGCGTTACATTTTTGTTCTGATGCATATACCCAATCAATCATCAGTTAAGCTATCCTTAGAGGGATTTTCTTTCGCAAACTAACGATGCTTTAAGATCTCCTGGTTCACGGTTTTGAGATTCCAAGAGATTCCCTCCCAGGATAGCTAAAAGCAGTGATTGTTGACAAGGGCATATGCATCAGAACAAAAATGTAAGGCGTGAAAAATGAAGTCAGCGGCATACAGATTATTTTAAAGTTTTCTGAAGTTAGTGACATTTCAGGGCCGCTGCAAACCCCACTCCACTTTTTCGTGGCAAACCGAACATCGAACTTAACGTTCGGAAACAGAAACGTCTTTGTTTTTAAGATACGAAGGAAATTATGGCACCCGAAATAGGCCCGAAAAGTTTTAGGGATTTCGAGAAACGCACCCCTGAGTCTAATTCAGTGGAAAGAGTAACTGAGATAATAGAATAAACAGTTCGGAGCCTGTCGTTTTTCCACAGACACTAGTCAAATAACACACAAAACTCAATACGAAAACGTCACCAACTATCAACAAAGACCCAGACCGCGAGAAGTTGAGCGAAGAGGTAAGTTTATTATATTTTTTACAACCGACAACTTCAACCTCGTTCCCAGGGCTTTTCCCGATTTCAAAGAGAAAAGCCCTGGGAGCGAGGTTGCCGACAATTTATGCCATTCTATATTCATGTTAAAGTTTAATGCAAAGTCATTAAAACAATATCAATGATGATAAGCACGAGAAATTGAAACTTTGACACAAGAACCTAATTAGGATTGATAATCTTGCACGTTACCTTTTTAGACATCCTGCGAATGAATGTTTTTCAAAATTCAAATTCGTCGTTTGTGTATTTTTGGTCAAACTGTTAAAAGATCTTATAAATGAAAAGTGACTCGTGGTCCTGCAAAGCTTTATCTAAATAATATAGGACCGATGGCATTGCTCCCGACAATTTATTTGACGCCTTTTAAGGAAAATTCTTTCACCGCATTCACCTCTGTCATTTGCCTTTGGTTGGGCAATGAATCAAAGGCGCCTTCCGTTTACCTGCAGAGATTTTCACTGGAAATACAATGTAAAGACGAAACACATTTTTGTCAGCTAATTTTTGTATTACTTAGTTTCTCTAACTATCAAAAAAAAAAAAGTATCAAGTCAAAACCATGCGACGCTATATCAAAGTTAATTACTCTAGGTACAGTGTCGTGCGGTACATGGGTAAAGAATTTCCGGTTAAATGCTTGGCGCAGAGGCGATAATCCATTTCTTGATCATTGATTTTTTGTGAACTTTGTCTTTAAGCATTGCCTTCACCAAGGAGTCTTCGTTGGTCAATTTGTTGTTTAAAACTCGACATCTATGCGCTAAGTCACTCTTGCTTTTCAAATCGACCACTTTCACTGAGGGATAGTCTTTATCAAATGTCACAAAAACTCGCTTAGTTTTTTCGTGACCAGTCAAATTCGGTAGGCTCTTGCTGCATTCGTTGTTAACTGAAGGCAGAATAAGCGAGTTCGCCTTTCCTTCGAAGGAGCAACTTGTATTAGAACGAAAGACCAGAGCACTATGCCTTCGTGGCATTAAATTTGGCGTGACACAGTTTAATCGATCAGTGACTTCCTCGTTGCTATCAACTACGGTTTCTTTGAAAGCGCAGTTCAGTTGCGTGACCACTCTAGCGGCCAGGAATTCAGAGGATGCTGCCTTGATAGCAAGATGTTCTGAGGAAAGCATCGGTGAAGGAGATCCACTTGAATTGGGCGATTTTCTTGCTGAAGGTGTCTTCAACTTTTTTGCTTGTTTACCAGGCGGGCTGAGGACCTCTAAGTTTTTCTTTAGCAGTGCCTGTTCTTTTTTCTGTGTCGTTTCGTTCCTCTCCAAAAATTCACGGTGAGGTTCGTCACTGCAAAATTCTGATTCACTTCCACTCGTGGGCGAGGCAACTCCAGGAAAACTGGAAGGAAGGTGAACTTTGCATTGCCTTCCTGACAGTAAAGGCAGACTCGAAGCTGTTTTTGACGTTGAAAACCAATATTTTGGAGGTGAAATAGGAAAAGAGCCTCTTCTTAACCCTGAGAACGCTGATAATGGTGGGAAGCTCGCGCTAAGCATATCAGGTGACTGAAGTCTTGTGTTAAGAGTTTTACTCTTAAGTTCTTCATCCCAAACTTCCGCAGGAAAATCTGTCGTCAATAGGTATTTATCATTTAGCTCCCAAGCGGTTTTGGCTTGCGATTTTGTCTTTCTTTCAGATTCATACTCAATTTCTGATTCCACTTTCGTTTGAACGTTGGAATCCATTAAGTTTAAATCACCTTTCTTTCGATTCTCCGAATCTTCATTGTTTCGCTCTTCGACTAGTTTCGTAACTGGTAACCTTGGGGACGCAATGTCGTGATCACCTGAGACTATGTGTGTAGTTAGTTCGCTCTGGTCGGCTTGTGTTGTTATTATCTGACCAATGTCTTCTGTGTTGAGATTTTCAAACTCGCTTTCAGATTCGTTGTCGGCATGTTGCAAGTTCTGCTCTTCGTGCAAATCCAATGTTGAGCATGAAGACTGAGGTCGAAAATCAATCGATGACATGCTGAGCATTTCTTCGTCATCAATTTCGTCTTGATGTAATTTCAACATTTGAAAATTATTGCAAAAATCTGAGTCCTCTTCTTGTGATATGCCGACTTGGGGTTTTCCATTTGAAAATATTGTCGCATTTAAACTAGACACCGCAGACTCAAGTCTTTGCATTTCGCTCTTCTCCATTCCTTTCGTTGTATTTCTTCCCATACGGTTTTCTTTCTCTTTTCCTTTCAATGTAACAAATGTCCTTGTGTTTCGACTTCCAAGAAGCTTTCTTGTCCTCTGCATCGATTTCTCTCTAGACACTGTTATTCTAGGCGAAGTCATTTCTCTTTCCTCTTGGCTCGACATTGGTTTCTCAAAAGGATGTATTCAAACAACCTGTTAAGATATCAGTTATCGTTATTTGAGCCAACTCATGCGTGCCACGAAGAACCCAGGCATCAATATAGGTTCCAATAACTGTTAAGCTTGATCGAATAATCATAAACCGCAAAGTATTAAAAAGAAAATACAACGCCAACGACCTTCAGTTGCGTAATATTCATTAACTAGTGAACTGCAAACTTTGTTGACTCTGCAAATTAAGAAAATCCTCTTAAATCAGCTAGCCTCAAGCGAAATTCGAGCCTGTCTTGTTACGAAGTCATTACAGGTGCTTCAATATTCTCAATGCCGTAGTAACTTTAACGGAAGTGGTTGGGTTCCCTTCACAACCAATGAAAGAGAACCTTTTTATTACTTTGGACGCTTATTTATCACCCAAGGAGCAGATATTTTTATTTCAGTATTGTTAGTTCAATTTTGTTGAGATCAGTAAGCGGGGGTAGTAGGTGATTCCAGCTATTAGCCGACGGAATTCAACGCAGATGCAAATTTAAGAATTTTCTAGTTTATTATCTAGTCGCAAATTACCTTTCCTCTTAAATAATTTATAACTTCCAACGAACCCTAATTAACTTATTTCAGGACGAGATAAAACAGAGCATAAACAAGCTGCATAAATGGCTCCCAAAACACAAAACTTCGAATACAAACAGGATGTTCATTGCAAACTCTCTCAGGTATTATCTTCTCTGCCTTCAGGCAAAAAAAAAGAAGAAAATAAAATTTACTTGGTAAAAAGACTTGGTTCTCCTGGTCATATACTACTACTACTGAATGTGTAGATTCACCGTTTTTAGACTTTTGTTTTCTGTTGAAAGTCAACACCACTCCAAGGTAATTTCGTTGGAAAGTCCACGATACAACTGGCTATATTTGAAAGTGACACGAATATTTTCAAAACGTTTGAATGCACAATTGCGTGCAACATTTCACATCTTTTCATCAATACATTAGGGCATGAATTTAACACTAAACGTTATGGATAAATCCTTGGTTGTTCGACGTCGGATTTGTTTTGATTTTTTGTTTTGCTTTACATTCTTCCTTTGGTTGTTGTTGCTGTTTTTTATGTCCAAAATCAAAATGTAGACTTGGTCCAGAACCTGGTCTTTCGTTACTACAATGACTGATGGTAATAGAAGACCTGTTCAGTACAGGTCGGCGAGGGGATTTTGTTTTCATGTCGGTCCGCAGGAGAAAACTGATGGAAAATTAAACCACAACAGCTTTGCGGCCAGTAACATGGAACACTGAGGAGAAAATTTAGCCCAAAATTAAAAAGAGAAGAAAACTTGATGTACGTTAAGAATTTTGAAAAACTGAAAACTTATGCAATGCAGAACAATCTCACGCTTCGTAATTTTGCCCTCTGACAGCAGCTCTGACACCTGCCAGTGACGTATTTCTTCAGCAAGACCTCGAATTTTTCATAAATAGTAACAAGTCATAAATAGTAACTCCCAGTAGGATTATGCAAACTACAAACGTTCGAGGTTCGACTATTTTTGGACAAAAAAGACGATTCGCAATAATGTTTACCTATTAAGAAAACTCTGAAATAAAACCTAAAACAAAGTCAAATGCAACGTACCGTAAGTGACGTTTACAGACCAGCCTTCTTTAGATAGAATTTAAAAGTGATATTACACAGCACGTATACACTTGGTATGCAGAATTTCGCAACACAGAAAACTTACGTAATTATACGGAGAACCTCTCGTTTCGAAATGCATAGACCTACAACACCTGCCAATGGTGTATTCCTTCTGCAAGCTCAGACATCGAACTCTTTCTAAAAAGTTTGGAATCGGTAATAAAAATAGGTTAACCAGTAGGGTTTGCAAAAGACCGACTATTCGAGATTCAACTGCACATTGTACTAGAGTACTGAGAACTTGTTCTTGTTGCCACATATGGAAAAATGCAGCCCCCAATGAGATGAAATAGGTGGTTGCGACGATAGAATAAAAATTTTCTCGGGCAGGTTAGCTTCAGAGTGAATCTTCATTTTTTTTAAATTATGGGCTGGAAGCGATGGATCTCCTCATAATTATACTTGACAAATAAAAAATGACAAATTCTAAAATAATATCGTAAATAATTCTCTATCCTCAAGGAGATTGCTGAAAGAAACGACTATTTCGTCGATAAAGATTAGTGGCCCAGAGGGACTGTCTTGGTCCTACGTTATTCATAACTGAACAAGGCCTTAAATAGCAGCTTTATACATTAATGTCTATAACAATTAATAAAGGGAGTGGTTTCTAAAGAAACGGTGGTGCTGGGTCGGTGGGGGATTTCTAAACAAATATTTAGTTTTATCAACGAAATTGATAATCTAAATTGACCACCGTACAGGGATTCTAAAAGCTGACGTTTCGAGCGTTAGCACACCCTTCGTCAGAGCGAACCTAATACCATTCAGTCTATAGCAATGTCCCTGCTCTTGACTGTTGTCTTCCATATATACTTTGGAAGGATCGTATTTTTTAAAATAATTACTTACAATATCGACGTTTAAGGAAAATGGTGAGGAAATATCTCGGAGTGGTTTTTGTTCGGAAAAAGTAAACAAAAAGTAGTTCAACTTCAGTTACCGACGAATGGAATTTGTACCATAAATTTAAACATGCATGGCTCGTCAGTTGAAGATTGTCCGCAACAGGGCCGGATTATTGTTTAGTTGACTTAACAAAGGAATAACCACGGTGTACTACAATAAACGTCCGAAAAAAACTTCTCATTTGCACGAGACAAAATAGAAGCCAAAAATTTCTTGAATTTTCCGGCGTTGCACAATTTTGGTGAACTGCCCGACTGCGCAATTTAGTAAAATCCCGGCTCGTGCCAAGTACCATGCATCTCCCGTAAACAACTGAAGTGAATCTTTTTAATTACGGCTGCATCCACCTGTACATGTACAATAGCAATTGGATGTTTAATAAAAGGATTCCTTGCTTCGAGCCGACAGATCCGTCTAACTATCGTCCGATTTCTCTGACTTCCGTCTGCTGCAAAGTCATGGAACATATTGTTCTTAGCCACATGGCTAAACACTTGTCCGGAAACAATATCTTGATTAACGAGTAGCATGGCTTCAGACAGCGATTTTCTTGCGAAACACAACTGATATCGGCGTTGCATGACTGGGCAAAGTCAATCAACAGTCGCAGCCAAACTGATGTTATGCTACTCGATTTTTCTAAAGCTTTCGACTCAGTTCCTCATCAAAGGCTGCTACTAAAGCTTGACTACTATGGCATTAAAGGAAACATGCTTATGTGGATCAAGGCTTTTCTGTCAAATCGTTCACAATCAGTCTTAATAAATGGTACTCAGTCCTCTTCAAAGTCAGTCCTTTCTGGGGTTCCACAAGGCTCAGCACTGGGCCCTGTCCTATTTTTGTTATATATAAACGACATTCCATCATCTGTTAAATCAAGCCTACGTCTCTTCGCTAATGATTGCATCCTTTATAGAGAAATCCACGATGCACAAGATTGTTGGACTCTACAGGAAGATCTCAAACAATTATCATTTTGGTCAAATACTTGGCAATTACATTTTAATGTCAAGAAATGTTATCACCTTGGAATAACTTGCAAGAAAACCCCGATTGTGTTTCAATACTCTGTGGACGGTAAGCCTATCTCGAGGGTCTCAATGGGGTTGTGGCTTTTACGGTTATCGGCTAAAATTTTGGCTCTTTTACGGCTATCGGTTAATTTTTTTCAGTTACGGTTAACAAAAAAGTTAAAAATTAATTTCTTTTGTTGCAAAAGGTTAAATATTAATAAACCAGTGGGTTTTTTTTTAATCTTTAAAGCAAAGCCGAAAAAGTCTTATGATCATCTCGGGCTTAAAAATGTAAAATGAAAAATGATAATTTGTATTTAATGATTTCACTGCCTGTTTTAAGCTCATTTATTTCGCTTAGTTGTCTGGCAGTTCGTGCAACTCCTTCGTTATCTTCTTTGAGTTTTTTTTTTTTTGCAAGCTGTTTGTCTTCTTTTGCATTTTCGCGCGATTTCCTCTTCTTTGGCGCTACTGGTTCGTTATTCGCGTTGCTTTTTTTGCTAACCTCCTCTCTTTTCGTTAACACGATAGGCTCTTTTTCCCACTGAAGAACAGACTGTACAACGTGAACTGAAAGAGGACGCGCAAATAAATTAAGAACTTGAACATTTCCGTGACTCTTAGACTCACATTTAAAAGTGTCGGAGCCAAGCTGAGAAGCACGGCTTTGAAGTCTTTGAATATGAGATTTTTCGATCTCATTTTCTTAAAATGACATGTGCTCTTTGTTTAAAACAGAAAAAAAGGTTTAAGCTATTGCCAGTGAACTAAGATGTGAGGGATGAAAATGATCATTCCTGATAACAGTTCATTATGAAAATAAATCAACTTCCTCGCTTGCTCGTTAAGACCAAGAAAGTCAATAACGTTTTTCTTGAACGTTGAAAGTGTCCGATGCTCTTCTTGGACTTTGAGTCTTGTCTTGTACCTTTCGATTGGCCTTTCCTCACCCGTTCGATAAAATTAAAACTAACAACAGCTTTCAATACCGACATCGTTCAACTCACATGTACACTGGGTGAAGAAATTGCATTGGAGATCTAAAAACAAAAAGCTGTCAACTTGTCCTACAAAACGCAGGCCAAGTGAGGTCAAGTGAGACTACCGGGGGTCCTGAAAACGAGCTTGGCCTATAAAAACGTATGAACCTCACACTGAGTCAAAGTAGCAAAGAAATAAGAAACGCAACAGGTCATAAGTGAGTTTAGCACCTTCCTTAAAATTAACAAATCTAGCCGGGAACAATTTTTTTTTACGGTTAATTCTTTTTACCCCATTTACGGCTAACGGTTAAAATTTTTCAATTTTTACGGCTATCGACTAAATTTTTGGCCGTTTTACGCCTATCGGTTAACCCCATTGAGACCCTCTATCTCCAGAGTTCCCTCAGCAAAATACCTCGGAATCACAGTGACAGAAAATCTTTGCTGGAATGAGCATGTTAGTAACATCTGCAAAAAGGCAAATTCTATGCTTGGGCTGCTGCTTCGTATCCTGAGTGGATGTGACCCAAAAGTAAAAGAAACAGCATATCGCACGTTTTTACGCCCTAAGCTTGAATATGCATGTTGTGTGTGGAACCCTTTCACTAAACATAATATTTACCAACTTGAGATGGTTCATCATCGTGCAGCGAGATTTGTACTTAACGATTACTCCCGTTTTAGTCACATCACCCCAATGATTGACCAACTGGGCTGGGACTCTCTTGAAGCTCGTCGACTCTTCTTCCAAGCTAGCATGTTCTATAAGATCCTAATGGGGCATGTTGGGATTAGCTTTCCTCCCGAGGTGTACGAAATCAAAAGGGCTACTAGGCTGCCGAACAGACGTCCATTTCAGCAAATTAGTGTTTTAAGTAATATTTATAAGTATTCTTTTTATCCAAGGACGATAGTGACATGGAACAATTTACCCATTAATGATGATGTAAATAAAGATAATTTTAAGTGT
The DNA here is from genome assembly GCA_948470475.1 of Galaxea fascicularis. NCBI lineage: Eukaryota > Metazoa > Cnidaria > Anthozoa > Scleractinia > Euphylliidae > Galaxea > Galaxea fascicularis. The sequence goes on from OX419339.1 coordinate 30,403,488, forward strand.
GTTGCTCCTGCAGCCATTAAATCGTTCAGAAATAATGCTATTTTATATGTATATATAGTTTTTTATCATTTTTTTACACTTGTCTTATTTCTTTATTTATTCATAATTAATTCTTATACTTAACGTATATTTTACTTTCAACTCCTAGTATAATTCTTACCGCTGTTTTAGGAGTAAATTCATTAAAGACTTAAAAAAGGTCAAGTCAAGTTTTAAGGCACTCGATCCGACAGCAGTTATGAAGACTGCCAGACGGAAGTTACAACCGAATTGTCGTCTAAGATCTTCTGGTCCACTACAGATAAATTAATATTCGTATTAAACATTTCAGCTGTTTGGGTTCAGCCGAAGTGCACTTTATTAGCATATTTATTGTTACAATTTTGACATCCGGCTACATCTCAACAATTGCAGAACTAGAAGAAGAAGAAGAAGGTCTTGCCAGCCCCAAGATTAAAAATCAACCAAGGAAATGTCCCTCTATCCCCAAACGTCGTTTAACGCTGATATTCTGCAAAACTTTAGATAAGAGGAAATCAATCCTGAAAAAAAAAAGATCTTTTTCTTTTTCAGGATTGATTTCCTAGGCAAAAGAAACTTTCACCCAAAACTGGTTCAAAACTGCACGGCCAAAGTTTACGCTAAGCTGGATTAAGTTAATCGGCTTTCGAACCTGAACCGGGCCCCGGGTGTACATCTGTAATCACAACTTGTAACTAACCAGCCTGTTTAACAAGTTCTCCAGTTCTAGGACTTTTTTCCGAGTGTAACACATGTTCAAGTCGTACGTACGCAGGCAAAACATATTCGCCAGGCGTTCAACGTTTGCGTCGCGGACGTCCTGGGTCGGGCACTGATGATCAAGTTTTAAAGATGGCGGACGGATTTGGATGAGATGTGAAACAGAAGCCGGTAAAATGTATCTTCTCTTGGGCTCGAAGTTGTGTAATCGCTGTCTGCAAAGATGTGCTTTCCCTCGATTTCAAAGCATTACTGCAACTATAAGGTATTTATGAAACTAAGCCCTGCTGATGGCTTCAGAGCGTTATTATTTTAATTAGCGCCCAGGGTTTCCATCTCGTCTTTGGTGGTATTTGAACTGCTTTGATTTATCTTAACCTTATTTTTCTTGAAAATAAAAACTGGATGATCGTTTCTTATGTTTAATCATAAATTCCAGTAGATGTTGTTTTTGTTTCTTTCTTTTTGTTTTTGGAGCAAAAAATTATTGGGAGGGGAGCTCCAGGGTTATGGTCTTTAATTTTGGGAAAGATTTCTACACAGCCCCATACTGTACATTAATAATTAATTAATTATTATGCATGCATCACTGTCATACCAACCCTGTTCCAAAACGAATAGAGTTTGAGTCACAAAATGCCTGTATAATATTAATGTATGGGGCTGTGTGGAAATCTTGGCTAATTTTTGTATTTACGGCCCCCCCTTGAAAAATACATATACCCTGGGTGCCAGAGGTTAATTTGTTTCGTTTGGAGGAGAAGCGAGAAGGGGCAAGGGTAAAAAAAAAAGGTTTTTCAGGAATATTTATTTTTCAACGGATCTGTGGAGTCTGAGGGTACTGGACAAGGGAAGCTTTCACTCACACATTAATCATAGTGGTGGAAATTCTCTACTGGCAGTGAACTTACATTGGTGTATAGTTAAAACTAAATTTAACACTGCACTGTTATAATATTATTTTGTTTTTAATTATCCATGAAGGAGTTACGCACCAGCAATTCCTAGAGAGGAACTAAAAGCTAAACTCTTTGCAAAGAAGACTGTGAATGAATTTGGCAGAGGCTGGAGAAATCTACATATCTGGAGGATATTGGAAAAGAGACCAAATTCCATTGGTAGTCACTGGTCCTTTCTAAAATATGCAGGATTTTTAGCGGTCGGAGGACTGGTGATCCGATCAAAGATTTCCCATGCATATTGTGGCTTGAAATTAAGTCACAAATCATCATCACACTTGACAGATAGCAAACAAGAAAATGGGGAGAAATCACAGGCTAAATTTGACTTTAAAGAATTCTGGAAATTCCTGTGGCCTGATATTTGGCTTCTTATTTTGGCCAGCTTAAGTGCTTTTGCTGTTGCCATGGTGAATATTGAACTACCGTTGATGCTTGGAAACTTAGTAAATGCCGTCTCAAGTTTAACCACTGGTGATCACAGTAGTGACTTTTTGCAAGTGTTGAGAGAGCCTGCCATAAAATTGATCTCAATTTATGGAGTTCAATCAGTTCTAACTTTTGCTTACATTTCATTTCTTTCTTGCCTTGGAGAACGGTTGGCAGAAAGAATGCGCATTGGTTTATTTGAATCGCTAATACGACATGACATTGCCTTCTTTGATAGTCATAAAACTGGAGAACTTGTTAACAGGTCAGTTACAATTTGTGATCATAACATACAGTATGTGTACATGTAGATGTACTCTCAGTCCTTACCCTTATCAATAGCCCAGTAGCTCAGGACTTGTAGAAGGTTGGTTTGGGTGACTAAAATTTGAGAACCACTAGCCACTTGGCTTCTTGCAATAGAAGAGGTTTTGGAGATAATATTGATGAAGAGAAATTCAACCAGTTTTGAGTTAATTTGATGATCTCAAAAACAGATGAGAAAAAAATTCTCTGACAGAAACTCAGTAATCGCGATATTGGTCTTGAGAGGTGATCAGTGCTTAGCCACTAAATGAGACCATTTGGCATGTATTATATCTTAGAGAGGGAGTTGGGGCTGTTAAGTTTCTAAGTTTGTGATTGAATGATTTTCTAGTATACCTCAAGACTGCCACAACATTTTTTGAATCAGCCCTTGGTTTGAGTATTAAGAAGAAACAATTTATGGATTCATGGAAATTCTCCCATAAAGTTTTTTTTTTCACTTAGTGCTGCTTAACTTGTGTTCACAACTGCGATGATCAGTCATATCTTCATTGATCTCAGAGTTCTTTCTGTTTCTGATAGCAGTTTGAAGAGAATTAATGAACTGAATGCAGTTTTCTCAGAATAAGCAGAATTTTATGCATTTCTTATGTAAACATTCAACAGGAAAATCTTGCAAGGCCTGCTAAGCTCTTGACATGGTACCAGGGCCGAGTTGCTCGAAGCATGGTTAGCGCTAACCGAGGTTAAATACCATGACAACCTATAGGTTTTAATACCACTTAACCAATGGTTAGCGCTAACCATGCTTTGAGCAACTCGGCCCAGAAGTCAGGTTTGAGTGCTCGCTTCAGGCTGGGTCACTTCCTGTAAGAATATACAGGAAAGATTTCCACACAGCCCCATACATTAATTATTGTATGCATCACTGTCATACTAACCCTGTTCCAAAAATGAATAGAGTTTGAGTCAGAAAAATAATACATGTATGATTAATGTATGGGGGCTGTATGGAAATCTTGCCGTATTCAGTTTTCTGAATGTGTGTTTTTTATGGAAAACTATGCTCCACCTACATTGTGTTCTCTAATTCCTAATTAGAATGGGAACAAGCAGAAAAGTCCCAAAAGTGACCCCATTAGAATTAATGCTCTTCATAGTTTGATTGTGTGCACTTTTACTCCTAATGTTTCAGGCTTTAGGAATATAAGTAGTCTACTAGAGCCAAAATGTTAGAAAATTTTGGTTTATGGATGCTACTGTTTGCATGACCAGTTGTATTCATATTGCTGGGAACAACATTAGCCCCCCACGTAGTTGTTTTGACAGAAGTCATATTTCACCTTGGAGGTAATATGACTCCCCTAAAAGCAATTATGTGAGTGTCTACAACTGGTTAGACTCATTGACGTTTACTTGTTGGAACACTGACCAGTGATTGCTTTATTTTCACAGGCTGACATCTGATATTCAAGATTTTAAGAGTGCTTTCAAGCAGGTCATTTCTCAGGGTCTTCGTAGCACAACACAAACAATTGGTTGTGTAGTCTCACTTTATGTGATTTCACCAAAACTAACAGCAATGATGATGGCCATTTTACCAGTTATCATCATTGGGGGCACTTTGTTTGGCTCACTGTTAAGGAGGCTTTCCAGAGCAGCTCAAGCACAGGTTGCCAAGGCAACAGCTGTGGCTGATGAGGCACTGGGAAATGTGCGAACAGTTCGTGCATTTGCTATGGAAGACAAAGAAACAAAGTAAGGGAGTAGACACAGTTTTGCAAGCTTACTTTATTTCTTTAATGTTAGGATGTTATTTTGTTACTTTGATACTGTAGTACTCTTAAATTGACAGTCATTCAGGAAATCGATCCAAATAATTATTTTTTTTCAAGTTAGCTCTAATCTTTGAAATTTGGACAAATTAGATTTGAATTAGCCACAAGGTAGACAGCCATTAATATTTATTATAACAAGCATGATTAATGCCTTAATTATAAAATTATTATTAAATGACGGCTTGACAGCTTGTCAGGGGAAAGTGTTTGTCTATTTCAAATGTTATAAGGAGGATTCATGATTTTTATCTGGCATAATAATATTATTTAAGTCTATAGCAACTGAAGGAACATGTTCTCAGGTGTGTGATCAAAATGTAAAGGAATATTATCAGTGATGCTTGCATTTTCAACCAAGGAATCAAATTGGGAAAGGGTGAGCTAAAATGACCTGTTCATACCAGCAACTCAGATTTTACTGATTCGTGTGATCCCTGTACAAGCTCTATGTACATGTATAATCTAAGAGTCTGACTTTGTGACAGCTTGTATCATGAAGAAGTCTCAAGATCCAAGACACTGAATGAGCTCCTGGGGATTGGTATTGGAGCTTTCCAAGGAATGACCAACTTTGCTATCAATGGCCTTTCACTGGTTGTGTTGTACTATGGAGGATCACTTCTTGCCTCCAGAGAAATTGCACCAGGGGATCTCATGAGTTTTCTTGTGGCTACACAGACCATTCAAAGGTATTGTGCACACTTACGTTAGCCCTCCATGCATTCTGTTTGGGGAATCACATAAATAGGATTTTTCTAACTAAGACAACTACATAATTATCAGAAGTTTGTCATTTAAAACTTGAAACAGAAAGGTGATGCTGCATAATCATGAACATCGTTGTTGTCTTTTTTTTTACAGATCACTGGGACACATGTCACTCCTGTTTGGTCAAGTTGTGCGTGGTTTGAGTGCAGGTGCCAGAGTGTTTGAATACCTTGTTATAAAGCCCACCATTCCAGTCACAGGTGGTATACAAATGCCGCTCGAGACCATTCATGGACAAGTTGATTTCAGGAATGTTACATTTTGTTACCCAACACGACCTGCACAGACTGTGCTCAAAGACTTCTCCTTGACAATGCCGGCTGGCAAGATGGTCGCATTATGTGGCAGTAGTGGTGCAGGCAAGTCTACAGTGGCTTCACTGTTGGAACGTTTTTATGATGTGGACAGTGGAAAGATTTTTCTTGATGGTCACGATTTAACTGTTTTGGATCCAACATGGCTGAGAGGAAGTGTGATTGGCTTTATTCACCAGGTACTGTAAGTTTTTAATTCTTTAATTAGCAATATTAAATTATGAAAGATTTATGAGCAAATAACATTTAAAAGGCAGAAGACAAAATTATATAAAGTTATAAATAAGTAAATAACACTGAATGGTATTTTCTTTGTTTTTAACAGATCATCCTTATTGTTGGCATGAGGCCTACACTGTATGACAGGACCATGCATTTTACCCTATAGTTTGGTTACAGTTTGGAACAAAAGCAAAACACAAACTACGCTGTAAAAATGCCCAATAGATCAGTTATATTCTAGACTATTTAATATAAAATGTTGTGGTTCAAATTTTTCTTTGGTTTTAAAATTTTCATGAAACCAGTTTTAATTAATTTTTTCTTCTGTTATTCTCAAAGAATTAATTTGAACCTCAACACATTGTACTGTGCACTTTTTGAAAATAGTGGGTTAATTTGTTATTGAGCACTCAAAGGTAACATCTTGATGATAAATATTTTCTTCTTTGTTTGGTCATTAATTTATTTTTTATCATCAGGAACCTGTGCTTTTTGCGACATCAGTACTAGAAAACATACGATATGGTCGACCCAAGGCTACAGATGAGGAGGTATAAATTATTATGTGAATAAGCAACTGGTCTTTAACAAACATTATGTCTCTCAGTTAATATGCATGCTGTGATTGGTAAATTTTGCGGGCCAAATTCTACTGTACAACCTTCTAAATTGGGAAGTTTCCTTTCCCACATGCCAGTGTTGTGAAAAATGCTAGATATACATGTATTCTGAATGGAGTGCCTGGATAAAAAAATATTATTCATTTGGTGCATGGAAAAACAGTAAACACCCACTGTAGTTGGCCTAGGTTTGTGTCAGAAGTATTAATAAAGGTATTTTTGTTATACTTAAGGTACTGGCTGCAGCAAAACAAGCAAATGCTGATGAATTTATCAGAGCATTTCCAGAGGTACATATTTCTTTAAATATACTGCAAGTTTGTAAATGCTCTTTTGACGTTGAAACAAAAATCTTAATTTATGATCAGATTTAACACTGAGAGTGAGTTTGAAGTGATGATCTGACTTTTTTTCTTCCTTTTTTCCAGGGTTACAGCACTGTTTTAGGAGAAAGAGGAGTTACAGTTTCTGGAGGACAAAAGCAAAGGTAATTTAAAAAGCAACAGTGAAAGCTGCCAAACTAGAAGAATTTGTGTGTTCCCTGCTTGTATGTTTTTTAAGAGAATAAAAAATGAAAGGTGGCATAAACGGTTGGAAACCTGGACTTAAACTCCAGCCGATCTACAATGTAAGTGAACAAGAATATAAGTAGGAGTAGACAGTGATATTAACAGCACTTAAGATTCTTGTCATTTAGAAAATACAGGTATGTAGATAATAGCCGTAAGAGGGGGAAAATCCTGGCTGTCAACTCGATTTTCCCGGCTGAAAAATCTTCTAAGGTCTTAAAAATCTGTAGGAATGGATTCTTCGAAACCTGCCGTGAACTGATAATCCCCATCTGTTAAAAATTTTATCTACATCTCTGAAATCATATATGACTGTATAATTTATCAAGAAGAAAGACTGATGGCCCCATCAGAAAAGTTTGGTTTCTCTTTGATCATTGTCAGTTCCAGTTCGAAATTTCGTGCCTTTCGTGCCTGTTCCTTCCATTCCTAGGTGACGTAAATGCGTTCCCTTTATTGTTCCCTGTCAGTACAATCAAGCCCATTGTTCCCTATGGTTCCTAGTTGTTGAGCCTATCTGTTCTTTTCGTGCCCACATGGCTCTGCATGGTGTTCCTTTCACCAATGTACAAACTGATCATGCTTTATTGTGCTGGAATGATGCTAGGAACGATGGGGAAGATGTGATCAACTTCAGGAAATATTACACTATACTTTGTTGTAGTTTATCTTTGAGTACTGGTTTTGTCATCCGACTTCTTGACACCAACACACTCTTCGTTTGTTTTTCGCATTAGAGCAGATCACTCGACGAGAGCCACAAATTATAAATCGAGTGTCCTCAGTTCATTGCAATCTGAACAATGGTCTATCGACCTGAATGCAGAACTATTTTGCGTTAAGCTTTAGACTTGCACCAAGTTGACCTCTTTATATCAGTATTAAATACTACAGTCTCGTGCAGGTTATTCTACTAATCGAAGAAAAACTACATGATTGGGTATGTTGAATAATACATAGACAAGTTAACTGGGATTCCCAAAAGAATTTATTGAGACATGATTTCTAATTGAAAACTTATTATTTCTGTCTCCTTTCTTCATGTAAAATGGAAAGTTTACAGCAACTGTTACGCGGGTATTAATCCTTGTAACCCGGGTTGTAATGAGGTCTGTTGTAACCCGGGTTGTAATGAGGTCCGTTGTAACTCGGGTTGTAATGAGGTCTGTTGTAACCCAGGTTGTAATAAGATCTGTTGTAACCCGGGTTGTAATGAGGCCTGTTGTAACCCAGGTTATAATGAGGTCCGTTGTAACCCGGGTTGTAATGATGTCCGTTATAACCCGGGTTATAATGAGGTCCATTGTAGCCCAGGTTGTAATGAGGTCTGTTGTAACCTGGGTTGTAATGAGGTCGGTTGGAATGCTTGTTTGTAATAACGTCTGTTGTAATGCTGGTTTGTAAGGTCATGTACTTTGTAACCCAGTCTATAATGAGTTTCATTGTAATGCTGGTTTGTAATATCAGGTACTTTGTAACTCTGGTTGTAATGAGGTTCGTTGTAACGCTGCTTTGTGTTGTCAGGTACTTTGTAACCCCAGTTTGTTATGAGGACGGTTGTGATGCTGGTTTGTAACATCAGATACTTTGTAACCCTGGTTTGTAATGATGTCTGTTGTAACGCTGGTTTGTAATGTCAGGTACTTTGTAACAGTGGTTTGTAATGTCAGGTACATTGCAATAATTGTAACACTGGTTTACAGTATAATAAAAAATTATTACATCTCTTCTGTCTTTTCACATCATGATGTCAGTTGCATGTTTGCTTTGAACTTTTTCCCTAGAATTGCAATTGCCAGAGCTTTGCTGAAAAACCCATCTATTCTCATCCTAGATGAAGCAACAAGGTAACTGAAATTTCTAATTATTGCATTACGAGACAGTGGGGTAATGTTGTCATAACATTGTCAGGTAGCCATTGGTACTAACTAGTCTTTTTTCCTAGAAATCGCCACATTTTAATGGCTTGCAATCATTGGAGGTACTCAATAAAAAAAAACTGAGGGTATTCTCTGCTTTTAATTTAAAGTTGTTGTAAGTTGTTCTTTTTGTTGGGAGAGAAGTCGCATAATTATGAGTAGTTAGGAGGAGGGCTATATTTGTACATCCTCATGATGGCTTTTAATTGATCAGCATCAAATTTGTCTTTACTGCATCATGACTTTATCGAGCCACAGGTGAGATCATGGGGTAAAAGAAAATCATCATGAAAATTTGTGTCTTGGTATATTACTTTGTACATGTAGTTATTCTTTTAACTAGTGCAAGGCTGTGTTCCATGAAGCCTGTAACCTCTAAACCCATGAGATGCAGGACACCTAGCATATAAGTGTGTTGCAAAAACCAATAATTATTTCCCAGTTGCCTAAAGGCAGAAGTAAGTAGCCAGGCCAGGGCCACTGATCTCTGTTAGTGCATAGCCCTCTTATTAGCAAGCAGCACTTGATGATGAACATGCATGTTAATCTCATGGCTAAAAGGGTTAACAATATCTTCAAATATTTTATGACTTTCATTATGTTTATCCCTAGTGCTTTAGATGCAGAGTCTGAGCGTGTTGTGCAGGATGCTCTGGACAAAGTCACAAAAGGTGAGAGGTGAAACTTACCGGTATTTAAGCTAGCTGACAGAA
>OX419339.1:30425346-30462846 GCA_948470475.1 Galaxea fascicularis
TCGGCCACCTTAAACACCCAAAACTAAAGCCATGAGTAGGATGACACAAATCATGCATTACAAAAATAATGTACAATGGTTAAATTTGGGCTCAGAATATGATATAATGTTAAATGCCCACTAGTTTTTAGAAAAACATGATGCCCCAAAGATGACTATGAACAACTTTATGTGGGCAAATTCCTTCAGCCTCAGCCAGAAAAAAAGTTCCCTGTATGCTGATGACAGTCAGCACATCCTCACAGTGTTTGCTGGTCTCGCTAGAATTTGAACCTGTTTTGTGCTTGGTAGGCATGTTCATGAGAAGAGTAGGGGAGAGTAGCATAAAGTTGCTGGGGCATAGAGCTTCCTTGTTGTGGTCTGGCCTAATGTGTCATGGATGGGGTCTATACATGGGGTTAACCTCATTGGATATTTTGCCCTTGGGCATTGTCCAAAATTTAAATGTGAACATACTCTCAATATTGAAGGTGGGAACACATCAAGAGCTGATGGCTAGAAATGGACTGTATGCAGACCTTGTACGCCGGCAAATGCAAGATCAGGATTAATGTTCTGGGTGGGGCATAATACTTTCACACCTTTCATTATGTTTTAAGGAGGCTCACAACAGTTTCCAAGCTTTTACCACTGTGTATATTTGAGACGTTTTAGGTAAAAACTCCGATAAGCTTTCTACTATATTTTGGCAATAAGTACCAGTTCAATTATCACTCAACAAAATAATAGTAATATGACGTCATCAAAAGTTACCATAGCAACGCTGTATGGATGTCAATGAGACCCATTTTGAAGCTTCCAACGTTAATAGCGCATGAACGAACTCGGTGACCCCCATTTTTTTAAATTTTATCCTATTTTACACAAAAAGAGGTAAAACTACAGGAATTTTAAAAAAAATTCTCTGGAGCGGATTTTATGTAATTGCTTAAAAACGTTATATTTGAGTGGCAAAAAATCCGCTCCAGAGAATTTTTTTAAATTTCACCTATGATTTATTCTCAGTATACACTAGCAAATTCTGCAATAAAAATGTGGGGTCACCGGGCTTTTTTTCACGTAATTTCCTTCGTGACTTTTAAAAGAGCCACGCACGATCCTCGCGCGTCTTAAAATCTGGATCTTACAAGATCCAATATTCCGCATGCGCAAGTCTTGTCCGCTGCTCCTAAGTAGAGCCCACAATGTATTTGTTTGTTCGATTTCGGTCACGGCAGTCGGTTCGGTTCAACATGTCAACTTTTTTTCCGAATTGGATTTGGAACTAAACCTGTGAACCAACCTTCACTTGTTGCTGTGTTCTGGAGAGTTTTGATCATTATAATCTGACTATTTTGTGCGAGGCACGGTCGTTTTCATTGAACACAGCACAGACGTACGTCCGAACAATGTGCTGCTTACCCGAGGCTGCTAATTCCTGCTGCATTGTGGAAAAGATACAGTCACAACTTACCAACAAGTGGAACTGGACCGATCTGGTTATTCCTCTGTCGGATATGTTTCCTTGAAGTATTTTGCAATTGCCTCGAGAATGCGCTTCGTTCGAGTAACACGAGGTTTTGGAGCTGTGCACTGGGAGAGAGGCATGCTAAGGATCGCCAGCAATCCCTTCGTTCCGAACTTCAAATACAACCCTCTGAGATCTGAATAGGACAGTCCGCTTTCAGCAATTTTCTGTTCCATTGACTGTTTTATTGCACCATTGTCTTCCTTGGGGTCGAAAAGCCTCCCGCTGAATGTTTGGAGAATTTCATGGCGCCGATTCAAATACGACATGCTGGTAACTGCTTGTTCGACACTGATAACTCCAGAACAATTTACAATTTTTTCCTTGCTCAGTTGAAGCGCAGAATTAAGCATGATTTGTTTCAGAGCTTTTGCATCTTCCAAGGCGTCATGGGCTTCAAATTCTTCGTTGAAAAGGTGCCAGTAAAGGGCTGATTGGTTTGATTTGCAAGATCCCGATTTAAGTTGCAGAGCTGGGTGTTTGTCTTTCAACAGATTCTTGACAAGAATTTGACTGTCACCAAAGTAAACGTTCATTTCGCTCAATTTCCTGTGAAAAGTTTCGCCGCTTCGCCAGAGAAGTATAGGAGTGTCAAATGTCGAGGAATTGTGGCCGATTAGGACTGTAAAAGATTCTTTGTGGGCTGGAGGTTTCACTTGATCAAGAAAGGCTACAAACTCCCGTAGTACTTCATTAAGAGATGCAGTTTCCACTGGTTGGTTTTCTTTAAATAATCTGGTTCGTTAATGTTTTCTACAGATAGTTTATTCACTCTTGTAGCTCCAGGACTAACACTTCCGGTGGGTAAAATGTACTTTGAGAACAGGAGGCTATTATTTTTCATCAATGGCAGACAGCTGACACAGTTCAGTGTTTTTTCCAGTGCAGGTAGTTTTGGTGTCAAAAAAAAAAGTGTAGGTTTTAGTTGGATCAAAAGACAGTTTTACTGGATCGGGTTGTGCAGAGTAAGGTGGTACTATTTGCTTGTACTGATGAAACTCGTTTTCTGATATGTTTTCCAGAAGATGTTCAATCTGAGTGTGTGCTGGTGGTACAGGCTGGTTAATACTTGTATCTAAATTCAACCCAACTGCGGTTTCATATGTTGTTCCTTCCTGAGCTTCTTTGTGAGCAGTTTGCTTAGATTTTTGGCCATGCAACTGGTTCCTCCTGTACTTGAAATTTTTGGTAGACTTTCTATTTCTATCAGTCAATAATTTTTTATCCATGAGGTCTCCGTAAGATACACAGAAATACCCAGGCTCAATATTAAGCACTTCCAAAGCTCTACTAACATAGCCGTAGCCAAGATTTCTTTGTGCAACACCACATGCCACTCGAAAGTCATTGCTTTCACTCCCGCCATAATACCGAGTTTTGGGATTTTTTGTTGAAATTGTACTATTTAGACTTTCATTTCGTTGGGAGTTGGCACAAGGTGAAAGCTTCCTAACAACAATATCAGTAGTATATTCAGAAAAGATGTTAATTAAGGCATTTTTTAGGGGTTCACCATGCAAATCCTTGCCATTTGGTAAGTCTGTGTGTTTGTAGCTTGCAGGACTTTTTTTGCAACCACACCAAGATATGTTGCATGAACTGTGGCACTATACAGCTGAGGCTTTATTTTAAAGTTTCTGGATTTCCAACATTTTGAGTTACACTGTACGGCATAACTGAAACATTTTCCAAAGTAACTTATTACTTTGTTACTTAGTATTGAACAGCTTGGATCTTTGAATCGATCTTTCAGATTGTAAAGACGGGTTGTTAGGGATCGTTTTGTGTGAATTATGTCTGACCACTTTTCAACATTGTGTGGTACTTTGTCATGAATATCAGCAAGAGTAGTGCTGTTGTCATTGCCAACATATGTAGCGAATTGAATCCCATTGTCAACAGCTCTTGTCCAAAGTTCAACTGCCACATCTCTTTCTATTGACTTAGATGAACCTACATGATTTTTTCTGCAGTCATGCTTTTTAGCCATTTTTCCTGATTTTTTGCTAGATTCACACACCCTACAGGACCTGTCAGTGAGTTGTGCCCTTTTCCTCTCTTCTGCCAACCCATGTCGTAAGATACTGCTATACCCTGTATACCATCCATTTCCCCTTGATTTTTCGATTTTTGGGCCATTTCCTTTTCCTGTTCCAAATATTCATTACAACTTTCCTTTGCTATTTTTTCTACTGTGTTACCAATTTCCCTTTCTCGCACTTTGTACAGTTGGTTATTCATTGAAGGAATATTTAGAGTAGCAAGGAAATTATTTAGTTGTGTTTGGCCAATTCCAATGTGAAGGGAACCCAGAACCGCTCTTGTGTTTAAGTCCCTGGCTTTTGGCCCTCTGCTACCTGCCCTGTGTTTACTGGATGTATGGACACCATTTATCTTTCCACAGTTTGAGCAAGCAATGTTGAACACACTACTTAATCCACTTCTTGCCTCGCCAACAATGCACTCCATAGACAGTGGACCTGGAATCAAATTTGTTTAGTGTTTCACTCTCTTTTGTCCAAATTTAATATCAGGAAAAAGTAGCAGGCAGGAAAAAAAATTGAAATGATTAACCTAAGTGAGAGCTTTTTACATGTGTATAAAATATGTTGTCCCGAAGTTTGCTTTTAGTGAAGATCCAGATTGTCTACTATTTTACAGCATTATGTCCATATACATGACATTGTACAGTGATAGTTATTGCATGGTAATACTGATTGTACCAGGACTACAAAGCTAAGGCTGATCTTTGGTTTGAAAACTTTCAAATTAGTTTGATCTTTTTTTGTCTTAAATTATGGCAATGAATCTGAGACAGAGCTGTGTGGTTGAGAAACAAATTATTGTTATTTTGGTGGGCAGAAAACAGGGAAAATTATTCAGTGTGTAGTCTGGTGGCAGAATATCTGAATGTGTGTTGTGGGTTAACACAAGAAAGCCAACTGTGTTATTCAATGCTTTTGAGTGGTATACCACAGAATATCCGAAAAGTCATTTGTGTTTTTGTCTAAGTATACAAAGAAAATACGAGTGGGATACTCTGTGGTACATCGTGCGAGAGCATTGCATGACTGTTTTATACCATGCCATAGAAAGCACAGTCCTACACAATCAATGTGCTGCACAATGGGAAGGTTCAGTGGAATACTGACAAATGTGCAATGGCATTTCCTGCATTCTCAATTGGTTATATTTTCTATGACATTTATAAATCTAACTAAATACAGTATTGAGTTGTTATGTAATTAAAAATAAAGCTACTACATTTTTCAGACTTGTATTATGTTATTGGTAGCCTGTATCAATGATAGTAAAATAATATTACAAACTGCTCCATTGTCTTGGTCGGTTTTTACCATCAAGAAATTAAACAAGCACACAAAGTATGACTCACCCACGTGACAATGCGAGCAAGATTTAAGGTCGTTTCGCAGCACTTCCATATTAACAAGCCTTGTGCCTAAGGGATGAGCATCTCCCTCCTTGTTTTGCAAAAAAAAAATGATTGGTCATGCATTGAACGTTCTAAAGGAAACTGTGATATTTGCAACTTTTTGTAGCAACAATGTTTCGTGCAAAAAAGAATATACATTACCTGTTTTGACCTTGTCACCATTTTCCTAGGAGGCTCAAGTTCCTCTTCTTCAGGTTCGTGTTGTTTTCTTATGGAACTTTTGCTTGTCTTTGCGAGATTTTTCATCACGCTCAAGTGCCTTTTGGAGGGAAAACGACCTTTGTGGCGACTAGAATTCACACGGACACAATTTTCGTTTTCTTCGTCGCTTTCACCGGCATAAGCCATTGTCGCAGTGTGTAAAGAATAACCACACAAGAAGCCGGCCAAGCAAAGGTAACGAAGTAGGCCTGGAGTGCAAGGTTTGTTCCTTGGCAATTCGTAGTCCACTCCCGGGTCCGGATGATCGATCGCGGAGTGTACGTAAAATACTTTCCTCGGAACGAAACATGCTGCTTGAAGAACGTGTTTATCTTTCGAAAATGGAAAAAATAAAGACTTTCTTGGTCTAAACGATTGAAAAAAGCGCGAATTACTTTCAATACAGGTCGAAACTAGACTTGTGGAAAAAAATTTTCGCCGCCATGTTTGTTTTGCTTCTCCACGGATTTTAAATCGCGCGCGTGTAAAGCTCAACGCGCGCGGCTAGAACCCAGGCCTAAAACTATTGTGAGCCTCCTTAAGCGATGTAATAACTGCAAATTGATTTCTACTTCAAAATTTTTATTCCAATACAGTAAATTGCATTTATGTTCTATGTTAGGAATTTTAACTTCAGCTGAAATAATAATTATTATGCAACTTGGTCTCCATGAATGAATGAATGAATGATTTGGTACAATATTATTATCAGTGAATTCATATTCTTGGACCCTACCATTTTTCACAATTTATACTGTCAGATTTATTTATGACACTACCGTTAAACTTTTAGTTCTGTGTAACATTATATTACTAACAATATATTTATTACAAATAATTTTGTGAAACTTTGTTGACTTCAAATTTTTAAGCATCATTTGACTACAAGAGTTACTACCAACCTATGAGTGATTGGAAATGCTATCATTCGATCTTGTTGAGGATAATCCTTGTGATGTATATATTGTTGCTGAGTTAATCTGAACACTGCAGAGTGTAAATTAATTTTCATTTCAAATTTCAGCAAATTTACCCAACTGTAGTACTTTTATAAAGTAATAGTTACTGTGAGCAATGGATTTAAGGTAATTCTCTTGAAAAGAATGTACTACCCAGATTTATTTCAAACTTGGCACAATAGTATTGATGGCCATGCATAGGACATTGAAAAGATGGGGTCACCATGTGTGTCTGCCTAGACTTTGCATGAGAAATGTTTGAAACTTTATCAACTGAAAAAATTATTAGTTCAAAAACTACGAATATTACTGAAATCTACGGCCTATTTTGTCTTTCAGAAAAGTGATTTCAAATTGCCTTATGTTGCAAATAATGTAAGGTAATTGGACTGCTATCTCATATTCTCATACTCCTCCCTGGCTCCAAATGCAGAGTTTTACGTCATTTATACACAAATTCTACAACTTTTTTTCCTCTTGAAATGTTTTTCCTGTACCTATTACAAGCAAATGACAGCAATAAAAATGGGGGGTCACCGAGCTCCTCTAGGAGAAAATTGCCATTTACCTATTTCTAGGAGATCAGTCCTTCGGAAAACCTGCAGTGTTTTGAACATGCACACGCTGCTTATGCAAAAAATTGTGTGCAGTAAGGATGCGCAATGCAATTCAGGGGAATTACCTTAAATTGCTACTAGCATTTGAAGGTAGTAATGTCATGAAGACAACATAATGTTGGATGCTATTTCTTTGGTTAAAACAGACTGTTGAAGATGGCCCCTTGCTACTGGTACATATTAAACTCCTTTCAAGTTATACTTTGGAGACTGCCATATGGAATTTGTAAACATCTTGTTACAATGAACGAAGGCACAAATTTGTAAACAGCAAGGGTTTATGATTATCATGAATAAACAAGGTCTTTATGAAATCAGTATGACTTTGTTCACTGTGGTGTGTTTATGAAATGGATGTTCATCACGTCAAACATTTTTGGACTGATGCAATGATCTGATTGTCACTGATAGTTCACTGCAAAAAAAAAATCCAATTTAGGTTTTCTGCAAACATGAATAATCTTAATCTTCCAAGGTTTGTCCATGGTCTCTGACCAACTTAGTGCCACATAGAGATACTAATGCATGGCTGAAATGTCCACACAGTAAGTTCAAGACTGGACTAAAAACAAATCATGATAAGCAAATAATAATTATTTCTATGTTAACTTGAGAAATAAGCAGGCTTTGGACCATGTGAAGTGATGAAACTAAGCAGTAAATAAAATGAACTCCATCCTACGATTTGTTTTAGAAAATATCATGTGACCAAAAATTAAGTGACATTATTTACATTTGCACTGACCTCTATGCAAAATACAAGCATCACCATGCAGATTAAGTTAAATAATAATTATTAAAAGTTCTTTACATTTAAATTAATGTTGAATTATTATATTTTGATATCGCACATGTTTACTCAATCTCTGTTCTCAATTAACTCAGTGTTTACAATATCCACATGCAGCCCAAGTTCTTGAGGGGTATAACCACCAGCTTTAAAACAGCTAGCAAAATTGATGTAGCACATTAACAAGCTCCTTACTGGGTGCAATAAACATCGAAGGAGACAAAAATAAATAGCCACAAGTCCTCAATTCGCTTGCAGCTGATTCTTCCCTTGCTGCTCTACAGCTGTATCTGCTTACCCAATAACCTACTAAAGCTATGTGCAATGAGGAAGGGAAATGAAGTCCCGAAAAGTCTGATGTTTTTGAGCAATTTTCAGCTCTTGAAGGAACTACAAAAATATTTGAACTAAACTATATAAAGCAGCCTGTCTGCAGATTAACTGGAAAATAGATGGATCAAAACAAAAACAATGACTAAAAAAATTTCACTAAAAGTTAGAGTAAAGCAAACTGATATGAAATATGAATGAAAAGCAGCAAAATTCATTGTCAAGCTTCTGGTTTTTGGCATCCATGGACCTGCATGTATCATAAGTATTTTTTATCTAGTTGATTTTCACTATACGGTTGTATGAACACACAGGTGGTCAAACTCTGAATTTATGGAATGGCTAATTTTATTAGAAACAGTGAATGATGCATATGAAAGAAATCATATGTGAACTGCGGATATGAAATCAAACAAAGAATGATCATCGCAGTTGTGATTGCAATTTTTACACTTCTTCATTTGATAATTAGAAACAGTTATCGATTTCATAGAAATTAATTTAAGCATTGCAGTTAATATTAACCTTTTTTCCAGAGGATCATGCAAATGTGACAACATTTTTTATTCCACTTGCAATCAGTGGTATTGATTTGTCTGAAGACAGAGCATTTCAACACAATTTTATACTGGGCACACTATGAAAACGATGAATTGGCTCCATGAGATTGCTTTGGGTAAAATATTCCCCTCCTTCCTGGCTCCAGTAAAAATCTTTCCGATTAAACTACCTAAACTGTCTAAAAATAC
Organism: Galaxea fascicularis; assembly: GCA_948470475.1. Taxonomy (NCBI): domain Eukaryota; kingdom Metazoa; phylum Cnidaria; class Anthozoa; order Scleractinia; family Euphylliidae; genus Galaxea; species Galaxea fascicularis. The sequence goes on from OX419339.1 coordinate 30,433,954, forward strand.
GGCCCCTGAATAGTCACCTTTTACCTCTTACAGCTATAAAATACAGTGTACAATGGCTTTAGTTGCTGTCTAGTCAAGTTACTGTCTAAGAACAGTTCGTGCACCTTACATGTACAAGTTGGAAGAAAAATTCCAACAGTTTTTACACCTTTCCAATTTGGTTCCAAGCCAACATCAAGATGTCTTGTTTCTCTTTTGGAAACCTGAGCTCACGTCCACTCAGCCGACACTGTTCTAATTCTTTGCAGGCCTTATCCAGTTCTCTCTTGATTAAACCTTGTTGCTCTTGTTCACGAGAAATCCAGTCCAATGCCATTTGACTTCTCATTTCATCATCAATAGTTCTATCAGAATAATGCTCTAAAACCTCCTGCCGAGAGCAATTTCTATCCCTCATTGCCTTCAAACTTCCATTCCAGTGAAGTAACTGGAATATTGTCATGAGATCCTGAAACTCCAACATGCTTTTACCTTTGTTTGATTCCAGCATAAACCTGAAAGCTCCCACGCCAGTAGTGGGATCTCTGGAGCTGTCTGATGACAAATTTATTGTTCTTCTTTTCAAAGCAACTTGTGCTTCTGTTGACTCTGCTTCTTTGACTGCTGACTCCACAAAGTCATCGGTTATTTTTCTGCCAGCAAATGAAGCATACTGTAAATACCGGTACCTAGTTTACTTATCACCACTACTACCAGCTAAAATACAACAATATTAGTCAGAGAGATGGCATTTGTTTACATTTACAATTTAGGTCTGTTGCTCAATAGTACTGAGCATTTGAGACTGCTCTAAAAAAAATTAAAAAACATTTTCAACAGTATTTTCAAGGATAAGAAGGTCTCCTAAACCACCACCACATGGATCTGCACTCACAACTGAAAAGTACTCTTGACTGGTAGGTGTATATTGATATTTCAAAGGTAAACTGGAATTGCATTATCGGGCAATCACGCATCATAGTATTTTACTCATTGACTCAAATATCAACTCATAACAATAATAATTTATATTATTTGTGTTCAAATTTGACCGTTTTATTGTAAAAAGATTGATCTTTAAATCTTGCATTGGTAAAAAAGCATTTGTTGAGCTCAAACCATTTGATCTCTTAGGATAAAAACTGAGTAAACTTGCAAAAAATTAAAGTTGAAAGGCTTTTGTTGCCTTTTAACTTGTTTTCCAAAATCAAGCACCAGAGTTGAGGGTGCATTGTTGCTGCTCTGCATAAAATAATAATTAATACAATTCATCCAATACACAAAGTATTCACAGAATGTAACTTATTATGTAGTTATACAATCATAAGAAGCTATTAAATTAATACAGAGCCCTTGAAATACTCTCAAATTCCAAAGTCAGAATGTAACTTAAGCCGCTGTTACACGTTGAAACTTTTAGCTGAAACTTGTGTGCAAAGGCGTTGCACCGTGTAACATGGTCAGTTTCGTGAAACTTTTTGAACTTCTGTTGCGAGACAAGCTTCACGAAAAGTAGAACCGCTTTCTACTTCTGCAACGGTCGCAATGATCGCAGAGGTGACAAAAATGAGAGTTTCACCGTGTAACACCACTCTGTGAAACTGGTCTTGATCGCCGTTGCACACTCGCCCCAGTGTGGCCGGGAATACGAAACTTGCCTATTACTTCCGGAGTTTTAGGATCAAGATCTCACACTGGAAATCATTATACATGTACGTGAACGCCCCAGACAAATATAATGTGTACTGAATGATATTTAACGTGTAAGTCTTACAACGATAATACACATAATTAAGCTTAGTTTCATTTTGCGGTTGTATTTTACTTTAATTGTAAAGCACATTATAGTGCCATAAACTCGTAGCAACAACTCTTTGGAAAATAAATTGGTAACATTTTTGGTTTATGGGCCCCTGTTTTAAGAGTCATTCATCTTATGCATTTGACCAGTCAGAAATGATACGTGACCGAGCTAAAATGAATTTTGTCATCGTGACCAGAGACTCTCCGAAAATTATTTCGAGCCCTGTTTTGATAATTTTATCAGTGTGTTTTTTTAATCTCGTTATTAGTAGGTTTTATGTAGTACTTTTTAACCTCGTTTTTAGTAGGTCTTATGTGGTTTTATGTTTTAAGCGCTGATGAAAATAGGAATATTGATATCGGCACTATATAAGTTTTGTTACTATCATTATTATTATTATTAAGCACCACCTGCCTCAACTGGTGGATTGTGTTTTAACCATATTTTGTAATTTTTAGCAGTTAGTGACCCTTGAGTTAATTTATTTCTTTGTTTTAGAACCGTTGTCAATTGAATATTGTAGAACCAAAACCAAAGCCATCTAGCCAATTCACACCTAAGTTGGAAACCTCAAGTAGATTTTGTAGTAAAAAAAATCAGAAGAAGCATTGGTATTTTATCTAAACTAAGGCATTATATAGATCTTAGTATCCTGTTAAAGCTATATTATGCCTTAATTTACCCTTTCTTGATCTATGGCATCATCATATGGGGCAATACGTATGAATCAACACTTAAACCAATATTTATACTTCAAAAGAAAGTCTTGCATACTACCACTTTTTCTCAATAATGATAGCCCTTCAAGCCCCTTATTTAAATCTCTCCAGGTAATTAAATTCTATGATCTTGTCCCATTTCATATTGCTACATTCATGTATAAATTTCATAATCAGCTCCTACCTACTGTCTTTCATTTGTTTTTCACTAAAGTAATTAATATTCATAAATATAATACTAGACTTGCAGCAAAACAATCTTATTATCTTCCTTTTGTTAGAACTAATTACGGCAAGTTTAATAATCGGTTTCAGGGTCCCTCTTTATGGAATTGTATTGATAAAGACATAAAATCATTATCCAAAGCAATGTTTAAGAAAAAAATCCAAGCCCAATATTTAAAAAATTACTAGCTTTGCCTCAATTCAATACATTTAAGGCTGTTTTGCTCTATCTTCTAATTCATTATTGTTTTTTATATTCCTCCTATTATATTTTACCTTTTATATTTTCTTTTCTTTTTTTTTTGTGATGTATATGTGTGTGCATGTGTGCCCGACCTAAATTATCCTCAACAAATTGTAATACTGGCTGCCTGCCCCTTTTAACTTTTTAGTTATTTCAGGCAGCCAGACCCCCTATATCTATCTCTATCTATTTGAATAATTTATCTGCATGTAAGTAAGTTTATGGGGTAAATAAATTGTTGTTGTTGTTGTTGTTGTTGCCAATCAAAACAGACCAAAAGAGTATAAAGAGCAAATCAGAATTAAAAAGCAACATGAAACTGGTGCCAAGGGTGGGAAAAACATGTAAGCAAGATGCGATCGGGATTGGTTTTGCTTCTCATTGATTGAAAAAGTGGTGCGAGTTTTGCTGGCCAATCAGAGAGTGAAGAAATGCAAACCAAAGCAAACAAAATAACTATTTGAGATGCAAATTAAAACCGCTCTATTTGGAATTTATTTACAGTGCCTCCAATCATCACAAACATCACTAGAGGTTTCTTACTGCTTACTCTCAAATCTGCATTTACCACCTGTTCCCCTGCAGTCTGATCAAAAACCTGTATTTGCATGTAGTTACATGAACTATTCATGTACATGTACATAATTATTACATAAACACATGCAGACATGCACAGCATACTTGATTCATGAACTCATATCATGAAGCTGTGCTGGCAGTCAAAATTATCACCAACATAATTACCTGGAAGGATGTTCATTGAACACAGAATTCATAAGTGCAATCTTGGCGGCACTGCGCTTTGCTTCAGCTTTGGTAGGACATGGCTGAAAACTTCCAAAGCAACTTCCCCCAGGAAGGGTAACATAGCAAACATATGGGGGCTTCTCAGATGGCTCTGGTTCATAAAGAATTGTAGATCCACCCTTCAAGGGGGCTCCCCGTGACTCTTTCATCTGCCAAAACTCTTGTAAAGCTTCAATCACGTTAACTATTGAAAAACAAAATAAAAAATACCAGTGTGTTTAGTTTCTCCCAATCTTATTAACAATTTAACATACAATAATTTTATTATTATGGTGTCCATCCTGACGGAACGTTACACAGCCAGCAATTCAACAATTGTTTGTCAATGTTTGTCAATAACCACAGCCTAGTTGTTCAGAGTAGGATTAACCTAACCCCAGGTTTAGGGAGAAGTTTATTTTCAGTTTGATTACCAATGTATCAGTGAAGATTTTCTTGTCAATAAATAGTTTTGCCTCTCAGATTTAAGACAAAATTATCTTTAACAGGAGCTTAAAATTACATGTACCTTTTGGAAGTACTAATTCAATGAGCAAGAAGAAAACATTTAAATTTCTATCCTGGATTACATGTAGTGTTAATCACCTTTACAACAACCAGGCCCAACTTGGGTTTCACAGGGCACTTCTTTAGAAAGAATGAAGCCCTATTTCCTATTCTATGAAAACATCTTGTCACTTTGATGTAGTGGTGGGTTTGGAATTCTTCCCTGCTAAACTGTAGCAAAGCTCTCTCATGGCAAGAAATAAATGAGAGGACAGAGACCACTGCTGGTCCCTGACGAGTTCCTTTTATCTAACCGCCAACCACATTTTTGGACAAAACCAACCAGTTTTTGAAAAACAGTTTTCCGCTACACAAGATTGTGCATACTCTGTTTCTGTTCCCTGCTGAAAACCTCTGAGCCCATTGTGTCACAATGGACTTTCTCCAAAACAAATGCTTGATGAAGTCATAGTTAAAACTAGCTATTTCTTCCCCTAAGGATTGCATTAAGGAAATAACACCAAAACATAAGAAAGACATTATTGTGTTCCTGCAAAAATGCGATACATTTGTGTCACTTCTGACAGACTGGCCGTCCACAATAATATTAGCCTCCAAGTTTACACTTTTACTCTCCCAAGCCACCAGTTTTGGTTGTCTCCATTGGATTCCCTCAGAAAGAACCAGGTAGCTTGTGAGACATGACTGTCAGGGATGTAACATTAATGCCACCTTTATTATTAATAATTAATAACAATAATAGTAATTGATCATTGTTATTACAAGCACAGTTACATGTATCACAATCAAAGCCACAGGCATGGCCTGTGTGGATAACTACTGTGGGCGAATGGGAAATGGGAAAAATAGCAAGGATATTACAGATTTTCTAAAAGGACAGAGAAGAACTGATATGAAATCCCAGAACACTAAAATTATCAGATTCAAGTTAAAACTAGTTCTTAGAAGCAAATAGGCCAAATTCTGAAAAAAAAAAAAAAGAATACAATTAAAGGAATCAATAGTTGCCATACTTCTCAAGACTTTGGTTTTCAATGACTACCGGGAATATCTTAAAAAAAAAACATGCCCCAAATATCAACCACAAACCCTGGCTGACTCCAAGAGCTATATCATTCCAGCCAAAGGGCTCTGTGAAAAATACCTTTCTCATTAGCATCAACAATTAAAGGTAGCTTCAAATATTATTAATATGTTGATATATTACACTTAACAAGGTGACAGAGTATTTTAACATCAACAATACTTTTTAAAATACATGTAGTAACCAAACACATCGCGATCATTTTACAGAAGCACGCCGCAATCAGCATTAGACAGGCATTAACAACAGTGTGGTGTTTTACTAAATGAAACAAATTAGTAATTACACAACAAACAAAACACTGCTGTCACTTGGGAGCCAACATCTAAATTTTTTAATGGAAAAAAATCCCTTGGTCAATATTTTAAGATTTAGATCGGTTTGGGAAGCCTAACAACAAGAACCCAGTATTGTGCTACCAAATTCTTGCCACACGGACATTCGAAATTTCCCCAATACAGTGCTGTAGGCTCCATGAAGTACTCGACGATGCTGGCGGCTCCTCTAATATTATCATTAATTATCAGTTTTTGTGGCGAAAGATTGACGCTTGTTCACTGATGCGTTCATTGTTCATTGTAATTCGCGTTCAATACAACTACAGTGTAGTTCAACGACAGCATTCGTATCATGCAAATTCTAAGCAAGATATCCGCCACGTCTCCAATTAAACTTGACGATGACGCGAAATTTGCTCTGATCTGAGAAAAAAGACTAAGATTTTGAAGAGGAACAAAGCTCTTGTTTACTACAGGATCACTGGTTACCGCTGTTTATCAGTTTAAGAAAGTAATGAAACAAAAAGCGTTATACAATTGTACCCTGTAAAATCTTTCTTGCGTGAAAGAATACGGTCGACAAGAAACGTTTATTGGCAGATCATAAAGGCTGAATTGCATAATCAAGGCAACTGCGCATAAAACTTCTAAAACTACGGGAACATGAAAAATTAAGTAACGATTTTCCAATACAAGGAATAACTACAATTCAGAGATTAGTCAATGCAACGAAAAAGCACAGTCATATGAGAGCAAACCAAGCCTTGAAGTGATGGTGATGTTACAAATGATCATTTGAAGCCGTGACTCGCTTACCTCTGCCATATCCATGAGTATGCTTGGCAAACGAATTTAGCACAGCATCAACCGCTTCTTTTAGTACTGATTTAGCGGGATGAGCTCCATCCGAACCACTTGGAAGATTAACACTCATTGGTAGTTCCCGAGTCGTCGCCATGTTGGCCAAAACGAACCGAGATTTAAGAAGGAAATGGCGAGCTTGCCCGCTTCCTTTCGCTTATGAAAACAAGCTTCCCGCTTTCATCCGAACGGCCACAAATATGCTGTCCCGTTTAGCTACCAGCTGGGTGTGAAAGAACGGTGCTGACAATTCAAGACAAGCGATAAAACACCTACAACATTGACTGCATTTCCTTCTGTAAACGACTGCCCTACTCGCCCGACTGGTCGTTTAACCGGGGATAAACATTTCAGTATGGAGGGGTAGGGCTCGACCCAGTCTCACGCACTTACATAAGACACAAATGTGCGCCATTCTTCGCGCTTTTTTCTTTTTTCATCGAAAGGTAAACAACAACAACAACAACAATAATTGTTAGGGCGAATTCCCTAACATATCCGAAATCCTTAAGTTTCGTAATCTCAACACTGCAACAACCTTTTTAACTCAAAACTTCACCAAAAAAAAAAAAAAATTAATGGGCACGCGGGTTAAAAAATAAACCAATCAAAACAAACTTCACTCCCGCGCGCCCTGAAATGCATATTATAAACATAGATAAAAGTCAGAGGTGTAAAAAGTCACAACAACAACGACAACAACAACAACAACAACAACAATAATAATAATAATAATAATAATAATAATGATAATGATAATGATTTATCACTTGTTAGGCGCAAATTGGCATGTGAATATGATCAAATGCGCCTTACAATTCCAAATTCTTTACCATTCTCAAATCAAATCAAATGTTGGTTTTTGGAGAGAGGGGAAAACCGGAGTACCCGGAGGAAAACCTCTCGGAGCAGAGTAGAGAACCAACAAACTCAGCCCACTTTTGACGTCGAACCCGGGTGGTGGAAGGTGAGCGCTCTCAGCTCTGCGCCAACCCGTAGTTACATGTGGCAAGAAATAAAAACAATCATTAGATTTTGTTTCACCCACCCCTCCCCTAACCCAACATTAGCACTAACTTAAAATTTATTGAAACTGGTTAGGTTAGAGCAGGGGTAGGCGCGCAGTTGCCCAGATACTAAAATTTGGTTTTATCAACGGAGTTGATAATGTAAATTGGCCGTTCCGAAATTCAAAAGATAACTAGGGCGAGTTTCAAATTTTGAAGTAATCAATAAATTGACACCATCACATGAAAGATAATATTGAGATTGGTCGTTTGACCAAGTTTGATTCTTTTAGGTTGAACAGAGACCAAGCTATGGACCTTGAAACATAGCTCAATATCCATACAAACGTATCTAATTTTGAAGCTGCGTCCCCCAAAACCATGGTTTTGGGGGACGCAAAACTCCCCCCAGTTCCCTTTTGAATTTCGGAACGGCCAATTGACCACCCTACAGGGATTCCAAAAGCTGACGTTTCGAACTTTAGCCCTTCGTCAGAGCGAATCGAGGAATCATGGGTTGTGTGTAATTTATATAGTGGTGGACGGAGCTACGCTATTGGTGGTAACATGGCAACGTGAAAAATAAGATTACATTAGTTAAATGAAAAGCGTTCGTTGATACTTGGGGATTCAGGGTGCCGATTTGGAAGATGAATTTTTGTTCTAGATTCTTGCGAATTTCCGTCGTATCTTGATGTAGGGAAAGGCCGCAGATAGCCATTTGTTGTTTGGAGTGGTTAGGGAGATTAAATTGACGAGCGACTGGCTTAGATGCATCCTTGTCATTCTTCTCAACATCGCGAAGTGTTCGCGGAATCGGTCGCCAAGTCGGGTCTTCCTGTCTCGCCAATATATAACTTGCTGCATAACGTACAGGTTATGCAATAAATGACATTTGCGGAGATACATGTGAAACGATCGGTGATCTTTCTAGTGTTAAGAATGAAAGGACAAGTTTTGCATTGTGAGCGCGCGCAGTTGAAAGTGTCGGGTTGCTCATTAAATAGTTTTGAATGCGCTTCTAATTAAAAAGCTGCTTACGTTTTTCAAATGCGCACGCTCACCACCGACGCAGCACCACAGTTAACTTAGAAACTACCCCCTTAATTCCTTTGCCCAGATACTAACCTTGATCCATTTAAGGGCACCGTCGCGTATAAACCCAAAGATGTAGTAATGTCGCAACGATGGAACCTTTTAGACATTTTTGATGCTTTCGTACGTAGTGCTTACACTATATGCACGGGATTACTGAAGATTTGCAGTTATCTTTGGCCATGGCCGGCGCCGACCATGGATGACCTGGACTTAAAAATGGTTTGCGACTTGAAAAAGGTAACTCCATCTCTTTCAAGTTTTTTCATTGTGTCTTGCGAAGATCGCCGGCGTAAACTGACTGATTGACCATTTTCTTTTCCTTCCAAGAAATAATTCAATCTATCTCTTCGAATCACAAAGGCCATTTTCTAACTGTCTAGATGGAAAAAGTACAGAAAAACGTACAACAAAAATTTCCGTGACAGAGGCCGCCCTCATTCCTTTTGTAAAGTGTCGGTCAACCAAAAACCGGGACCCAAAGACAACGACAGTGAGTGTGGCCTCTTTAATGAAGAACTGACATGCGACAGCTGACGTGAAAGATGATGATGATGATGATGATGATAATGACGATGATGATGGTGATGATGATGATGATAACGGCGATGAATGATGATGATGACGGTGATAAATGATGACGACGATAATGATGATGATGGCGATAAAGGATGATGATGGTGATGACGACGATGATAATGACGATGATGATGGTGATGATGACGGCGATGAATGATGATAATGACGATGATGATGACGATGATAATGATGATGATGGCGATAAATGATAATGATGATGATGATAATGTACCCGTCGAGCGTATGCAGGTCACTCCTCCCGGAAACGAATTCAGAGCTTCTCTCTCGGGGTCTTGTCTTAAGGCGATTTTTAATAAAACAATCCAAAAAAAAAAATAATAAAAGAATAAAGTATAGGATTTACGGCAGACAGCAACATTAAAGAACCATTTATAATTTTCTGAAAATGTTTAGGAAGATTAATATGGAAACGTGAAAAAAAATCACATTAATGAGTTTGTCGTTCCGTTAAGTTGTGACCAAAAGTCATGTTGACGTGACTATTCAAACTGTTTGCAATTGCAACTGATTTTTTATATAAGTATTATTATTTTGAGTGAAGGTTGGGATACCAAACCCAGTTTTATGACAATTATCTTAACTGTGATGTTGAGGTAAAGCCATTGTTCATTTAGGTTTGTCGAGTTATAATCATTTAAGATTTTTTTTGAGCGAGTTCAGTTTATAAACTATTATCGGTTAACGAGTTCTGCAGATCACCAACCCGGCAAAAAATGTCTTAGTCAGACTAGCAAATAGCAAGGTGAGGAGTGGACCTTCGCCGTCGCCAGTTTTCCAATAACATCATCAATGGCGTCATAGTTTATATCAGAAGAGAATTCGATTTTCAGCGACAAAGTGTCAAAACACAAATGAAATCATCACTGCCACTGTAGAGGCATCCTTGAACGTTTCCTCCGAAAAGTTACTTGATTACGCTTGGATTTTTATTCCACAACAGGGCAGCGTCTTTGAGAAAGCTTGGACATAAACATGCGAGCTAACTCGCTCTGCTATTTAGCTCTCTTGGTCGCCAAGTGGGCGGTGCTTCTGCCCGTTTTCATCCCAGTACAAGGCCGCGCTCTAAGAAGTGTTCCGCCTGAAAAGCGGTCGGATTTTTCCATGTATGACAATCAGTTTTGTAAGTGAGTTTCAACCTACTCCACTGTTGGTTTGTAAATGCAGTTATGGGGAAGATAGTCCGTGGTGAACTCTAAAGGAATTTGGCTTCACGGCTGTCGTAAATGCTCTGGAAACAACTTCACTTAATTTATAAACGCATGAAAACCATTAGAGGTTGTTCACTTCCAATTTTACCTTTTTTACGCGCAGTTTACTCAGCTTTTCTTGCTCCAGGTCAACGGCGTATTCGCATTGGATGCAATAGCCGACAGTCCGAAACGCGTAAACAAGGCGTTGACAGTCACACTCGAGGGCGTTTCGCGGTTTTAACTGATCCAGTTTGGACGGTTTCCCTCGGACGTAATCGCCGTATGAAAGCTACTTATGAGCATCTTCATTTAGCCATCTAGTTACCGATGTATCTCTATTTATATTAAGACCTTTCGGTGAGTTTTTCTCCACACTGTGTTCATCTGCTGAATTTTAAAAGTCAATCTGATCACTTGCAGATCGAGTTGGAGACACAGAACTAGATGACGAAGTCACCGATTGCGCAGTTGTAGAACACCAGTTTAAGAAAGGATTTATACGATTGAGGGAATATCTGGAAAGAAAAAGCGGCTGTGGAAGGAAAGGTATCTTTTGACGAACAAGCAAACAATAGTTTTAGTGAGCTTTAGACTGAGCTTGTCCAAATGGGTGGGTGGCAATGTTTTGGTACCCGTAGCAGGTAAATCAGTAGGAATAAATCGAAACTTTTATCCTCTAGCAAATTCGTTTTTGGTTTTACAAGTCAGCCTACAACTTTATTTGACTTATTTCGCTTACCCTTACATTTGTTAATGGTAACAATTTGACAGTAATTCCAGCCTTGTGTCGATCCTTGATTGGTTTGTAAAGATCAGTGACTAAATTTTCGGCCCGTTTCTCGAAAGTTCCGTAAACTTTTCGGGCCCGAAAAGCCATTTCAAAAACTGCCACCGCTTATTCTAAAAAGCAGGTCTCTTACTATGATTTCAAAATACGAAAGGGGAAATTGCTACAAAATTTCATGCCTAGAAACGTCTTCGTTTTCAACATACGAAGGAAATTATAGCACCCGAAAAGTTTCGGGAGTTTCGAGAAACGGGCGCCAAGCCAAGAAACGCAAAGGACACATGGGTAAAGGAGCGAACTTGACATGCACGCACATATATAACGCACGCCCATAATAGGCCATTTCCGAGTTCATGTCTGCCTCCTCTTCAAAGCGAGTCTAAGTGCGAAGTTTTTGTGATGGTAATTAGTTCTACTTTACATATGAATGAAAACTAATTTCCATAACAAAAACTTCGCACTTAGACTCGCTCTGAAGAGGAGGCAGACATGAACTCGGAAATGGCCTATTGGACTGTGCACTGAATAACCTGGCCAAATAAGGTAACTCACACTTGTTTTTTTGGTGGTTGAATCTTCAAGATGGCTGGCGGGAAAAAAATACTCGGGTGACAACATTTCCTGAATATCGCCCGATATCGGCAATCCGCTTAAGAAGCCGGCGATCGTGATGACGAAAATGCTCATTACATGGAGCTCGTGCTAATAAATACTGTCCATAGCTATCACGGATCAAACTTGGGAGGTGTCCTAACGAGATATAATTTTTCGTTAGTAATTCGATTTTTCTCGGCCCAAAATTCTAATTCCTGGCCCCAAAAACGTGACAAAGTCTGATCCCTAATCCCACTAAAATTTGACTGACTTGTTTACTTGTGATCCCAGTTCCGGGGTTGTGATCCCAGAGGCCTGGGGCTGTGGTCCTAAATCCCGGGCCTGTAGTCCCACCCTAACACTACCTTTTTCTATAATTAAAGTCACTCAAGCATAATCATTTGTAGACTTCGTTAAGCAAAGCTTGCCTTGTACATACGGTCTCCCTACCAATAAATGGAAATTTCACTGGTTTGAGTGAAAAATCACCAGTAAGCACGTTTCACTATCAAGATCGTCGATGCTCCATGGCAGAAACGTTTAGTTTCATTTGTTTGAATTTTTCCCATTTCCAGGAAGGCTGACAAATGAATGAACTGGCGGTATTTGTTCATTCATCTATATTATGCTAATGAGGCACATAATATTCTAATGACCGATTTGGGTACTCATGAGCAATCCGAAGTACTGTGCGAGGCAAAAGGCCATGGTAATCTAATGAGAAACTTGCCTCTATTTCCTAATGTCATCGGTGCAATTGATAGCACGCCTCATCAAATCTACCGCCCCCTCTCAGAGCCTCGAATACCGTTTTAATTTCACAGTCCTGTCCACGGCTGAGAAACACTCGTGCCGGTAATTTCACGCTGGTATGCAAACAGTGTAAGAAAAGAATTTCTCATCTGTAATTTTTGAATAACTGTTCACCCAATTTGGGGTTTGAAGCGCTCCTGGTTTCAGTTTCGTGTGTGTTGTTTAATTGTTCTTCTTATCATCTTTTAATGATTCTCGTTAGCATATAAGAAAGGGGTTATACGAATTCAGTGTATTGAAAAGCGATCGATTGTTCACTTTAGCCCCAACCTGAGATGCTGTTTTCCTTTCTTCGATCTTCTAGCTCATGCATGGAATTGGATTTGTATTGCGATACATAAACGTTAACAGATCACAATTAGAAATTTTCTCAAATATATTTTTCCCAGTACCTCAAAATCTAATGTACGCCTCTATTTGCAGGAAAATTGAACAATATAGCAGGCATTGCAAAGTCAACAGAAGATGACGTAAACAATGATAACATCGCTGAGATTGCTAAATCTACCACTGAGGATTATCACTACTCAACACCGACATCTGCACCAGCAGTGAAGCAAGCACCTAAACCTAAAACGATCCCTCAAGGTAGGTTGGCCTAACGACCGTGATAAAACATGACAGTGATCGATATAGAGGTTTTCAGTTAAGCATCGAAAGTAAATTACACTTGCTTTGGTTTCGCATTGCTATACTCTGTGACTGCCGGCCAGCAATACTGGCGCCAATTTTTCAAACAATGAAACGCAAAATCTAAAACAATCGTGACTTGGACGCTCGTATTTTCTCGCGCTTTACGCCGGTTTGGTTGTTGCACTGTTTCGTTCTGTTGGCTCGGAAGCACTTGCTTTGATTTTGGTTTCACTGTACTGAATTGCTCTGATACTCTAATGATAATGACGATAACATTGGCAATGGCAATGGAAATGATACTTGTAATGATAACGATAACAATAACGATAATGATAACGATAACAATAATGATAACGATAATGATGACGATAACGATAATGATAACGATACTGATAATGATAATAATAACGTTTCGATGTCCTCATGACACCATCATCAGGTCAAAATATGATATTCAACAGTTAACAAGAATATAAATGCCAGCTATGTTGGTTACACGCGTCGGCATCTCTACCAACGAATCGAAGAGCACAAAAGATGTGGATCAATATTCAATCACAGCCAAAATCAACATCCATCAAGAACAATAACATCTAATATGTTTCACATTCTTAGGAAATGCTCTAGCAAATTTGATTGTCTTCTGTACGAAATGTCCCTTATTCGCGAGCACAAACCGTGTCTAAATATTCAAAGTGACTCGATAAAAGCAAAACTTTTCACAGGTAGCCTCTAGGGACTGAGAACTTGAACTTGAACATTTATATTCTTGTTATCTGTTGAATATCATATTTTGATCTGATGATGGTGTCACGAGGACACCGAAACGTTGTCTAATATCAATATGATTCTACCCGTAATTTTCATTATCAAATCGATAACATTATCATGCCTGATAATAATAACGATAATGATAATGATAACAATAATGATAACGATAATGATGACGATAATGATAACGATGACGATAATGATAACAATGGCGATAATGATAACAATGACCATAATGATGACGATGATGATAACGATAACGATAATGAGGATGACGGTGAGCTAATGAGGTTGATAGTAACAATGGTGACGAGAATAATAAAAGTAAACAAGAGATTTTCTTCAGAAGCACTCTCGGGTTATTCAATTTGGTATGTTTCGTGCCACCGTTCAATATTTTTAGGCTCTAAGGGCGGTGCCCCTACTTGATATTGCCCACATATTTTACTAGTGAGGGAAGACTCTGCACGGTTTCCTGAGGACAATACCTCCTTATTAGTAAGGACGATCAGAATCCAGGAGCTATTTGCCTGAGATGACTATACTGCAGTCGAGAAATAGTGTTATATTCTTAACTTTAGAATTATTACTGCTTAGTTATTTGTGCTGGTTTGTTATCCCAATTTCCGTTGCTATGATTTACTTTTCCCGCAATTTTTATAAACCACGCAAAATACTTTGAATCAGAGGGCACCGTCTCGAATAAAGAAGCAACGACTTGCTTTTGAACTTCACTATAAGTAACGTGTATCTTTGTTCTTGTTAGTGATCAACGCGTACCACTCAAACAAGATGGCTTATGTACCAAATAGGTACTCTGCACCAGGTAGGTGTCATGCTATTTGCCCTCAAGGAATTACTTGATAAACTAACCAAACAACCAACCAACCAACCAACTATACGATGGATTGTCATCTCTGTAACGAAAAGTAATCCTACTCCTGCCGCTCGGTTCTCGAAACTCCCGAAAAAATTTTGAATCCGAAATCTTTTTTATAAAAGCTAGCTATAAAATTGAAAAATGCATTGGGCTAGTTTGCGTTAATAGATGGCAACAATCCATAGAAAACCGACTTTGCTACATTCTGCTTGGCTCTATTTTCTATGGCGTGGTATATGTACTTCACTCTCGGCATCCTGAGTTGCAAAAGTACTTGAGACTCTGTACGTCATTTGGTCTTTAATGATGTGTTTTCATGATCTTCCGCTTTCCCTCCCCACCCCCCCTCTTATCCCCCTCTTATCAAAGTTACTAACAGTGCAATACCATGCTCGAAAATGAGACGAACAACTTTGAAGTGGAGAGACAGGGGAGTGGGAGATTGTGTTCTATCTCGATCTCAGAGATATCTTACCAGCAGTGGTTTTAAAAAAGAAAAGCTGTTTTTGACTGGGAGTGTCTCAACAATTTCATAACTGGTTGTAGCATTATAGCATCTCATCATGGGGGAGAAGTAACAATTTTTATCTTTTCATATTATAGAAGCGAGTTTACCTTTTCCCCCTGATTTTCTCCACAGCAGTAACAGTAGTACGCCAGCCTGCTACTCAAGTGACAGTTGCAAGAAACCAAGCAGCAAGACCAACCTTAAGCGACTATGAAAGCAAATCTCAAAATTTAGCATTATCGTTTAAAAGTAACTCCCAATACACGACAACAGAACAAAGCTCCTTAGAACATAACGGCTACAATACCCAACAGGGACAGTCACAAATACAGAGGGCATACGACAGCAATGACCAGTATTCACGGCTTGCCTCGAATAATAACAACATATACGAACCGCAGACTTCACAGCACGATTTATGGCAAACGTTTTATCCCGATACACTTCATGAACGCTCACAAGCACCAGCAACCGTTGCTGTTGGAAAACCGCTGTTCATTAAACGACCGTTCACAAGACCTCAAGCCTCCATGCAGGTACAAAATGCACCAAATAAAGTTCCGCTCCTACTCAAGAATGCGATGAAGAAATTTGACAAAGTTTCTGTGAATAATCCACCTGGTAAAACTACATTTAACGGCGCTCCAGCCAAACCACACATTTACAACAAACCAGCCATTAAACTTGGCCCTTCTGGGGCCAAAATTAGCCAGGATGAAAATGTTGACGATGCACATGCTGACATGCGCGATCCAGAGAATGCTGCAGATAACAATAACCTTGAGTCGATCGATGATAAACCTGTACCAGAACCTGGGATCGACAGTGAATCCGCTGACCAATCAACGAACAAACAGAACATGAGTCCTCAAGGGAAGAGGCCCGGAACTGAGCTTAAACCTATTAAACCAGATGCTAACTTTCTAAACAGCTTGAAAAAACCGGTTGCACAGCAGGTTTCTGTTTCCAAAGGAAATCCTACGTTTGTAAACCAGCCACAGCACACTAGGGCACAGTCTCCGTCGGCTCCAACTTTGGACAGTATCAATCTAAATCAGCCGTCAATCAATTTCGACGTCCTCAAAGACAAAATTATGCACAGCACCAATGCGACCTTTTTACGGCGGATGCTCGCACTCATCCAGAAAATTACACACCACAAAGACTATCAAAAACTACAAGGTCCCGCACGGAACTTTGTCGCACAAGCGAACACCGCTGTCCAAGCGCTAAGCAAAGCCTACAGGGAGCGTGTCCCAACCTCGCCAGCAAACATAGGAATTGGGAACCAGCTCTATGGAAATGACTATGGACTTCGAAAGAAGTCCGCTGTGCAGATGCCTACAAATGTCGCGTACAGTAACAGAGCGGCGATGTCGCCAGGTTACATGGGAACTGGTAGCCTCTATGGAAATGCGTATGCGCTTAGGAAGAAGACCACTGTCCCAGCACTGAATAGTGCGTACAACAACAGACTGGTGATGTCGTCAGTTAACCCGGGGACTGGTAATCAGCTGTATGGAAATCACTTTACGTTAGCCAAAAAGTTTCTGATTGCAAGGAATCCTTATTACCAGAGCTATTATCAATACAGACAGCCTTACTACAGTAATATACAGAGCATGCGATACGGTTTGTACAACGGTAATATTCCCTGAAGCTGAAGGAATGGTGAAACCTCTTGACAAAAAAGCTATAGATCATTTTCAGTCACGTGACGAGCGGCCATACTGGTTCAATAAAACAAAATAAAGTGGGTTAGCCTTGTGCACTAACATGGCTGCCATTCCTTCGCCATTCCCCCTGTGCGGTCCCTGACGAACCATTAGAATAGTTAAAATTGGAGAGTGGGTGGGGAATTTTCAGCTTGCATTTTGGATTTTTTCCGCCCATTGTTTGAGCAGAATTTTTTTTTGCAAGTGCATGAATTTATTTCTTTGTCTCTTTGCACGAATTGTTCAGTCGCCCTTTACCCTTATATGTTGGTTTTCCCCCTCCCACATCGCTTTTCTAATGGTCCGATATGATATAAGGACTTGCATTGGACAAGCGAAGCCAGCCGGTAGTTTTCAGGCTTCGCTCTGCTTATCGAATTTTTGTTGTGTTTCCAAAAAGGAGCCTGTTGATAGACTGGTTTACAGGGATTCCGCCAGTAACTTTAAAAATCTAAACAGAAGAGAAAGAAGGAACATTATACTTTGATCACTTCGTTTAATACCTCCAGAACAACGCCAGAGCGGAAAAGGAAAAAAACATGTCTTTATTCAGACCATAAATTATCAGTTAAAAAAAAAAAACAATTGTCCCTCTTACTTCTCATAATAACTTGTACATATACGTATACAGTCACAAATAAGTAACTAGCGATTATTGCTAGGTTACCTAGAATGTCAAAAAAATGCCATACAAACAGATATTCTGTGAAAGGGTGGTGTCAGTATCTTTTCAGTGTTTGAAACACACTGATCGTGAAAACACATTTAATCTCCTACATGTTGTATTATACTAACGGATAGTCCTAGCGAGTGCATATTCTAATGCGGGACAACGATTGTTCAAGGTTTGAACGGGATACGGTATACAACGTTAATCCGTAGGTATAGCTATATTTTGATTGTTGAAACCATCATCAGTCATGCAATGTCAGGTCCATTTTACTGAGGAATAGCCGTAGAATGTTTATAGCGGATACATTAATCGCAGATATGAATTGTCCCGCTATGAGATGTATAGAGCTGCTGCATGTTGTTCACCACAAAAGCTTTGTAGAAAAATAAAATGCTTGTTTATGAACTGTGTCAGTAGTTTTCGGTGTGTCTGTGTGTCAGCTAAGGCCTAATTCCCATCACTCTTAAGAGTTGGAATTAATTTAATAAAAAGAAAAGCGACTACGTTTGAGTGAAGGATATAGTTAGCTTTTTACCGCTTGGGCAAGGGGAGTTGTACCTTTTCTATAAACGGTGTGCCAGTCATGGCGTAGCCAGGATTTTTCAAAGGGGGGTTACACTGTGTCAAACACAGGGTACTCACCAGATTGTCACCTGAATATTGTAGGTTGTTTGCTTAAAAAAAAGGCTTACAAAGAGGGGGTCACGGGCACCCCAGGACCCCACCTTAGCCACGCCCTTGGTGCCAGTGTTTGCCTGTAGCAAACTACACTCGTGTGAAATCGAAACTTGTTGACTGTTTCTTAATAAGAAATCCGAGCTCAATACTTAAGATTAGACGCTCAATTGGATTTAAGATGTTGTTTATATTAACCCTTTCCATTTCTTAATGTGCAACAAAGAGAACTTGAAATAAGTGCAAGGCAACATGTTAATCGCGCCTTTGATTGTGCTGAAAAGAATGACGTATAGGGAGGACTATAATGAGTTGGGGTCTGCTTAAAAAATAAGTGAAAGTTATCAGAGGTTTGACCAACTGTCTAACTAGCTCGAAAGGGAGACCAAACTACTCTGATGCGATGGCACGCAAAGCTTTGCCCACACGTTTCGAAATAAATTAATGCATTTTAGATAGCACCGTGCTATCTAAAAATGCATTAACTTGATGTGACATTAAGGCCTATTGAGCAAAACCTCTTCCTTCAACAACCCCCAAAAATTATGAAACCAGTAAATCAGTTGATGTTTTTTTCTTTGCATTTATTTTCACATTTTGACTCTTAAATTAGTACGCATGTGAATACGCGTGCTTGGTCTACCTGTTTGCAAATGTCGTGTGGTTAATCGTTTTTGAGCACCTTTGGCAGTGATAAAGGATCTGAATTTAACTCCTCTATAGTGTGAGTAAAATTGAGAGGAGAGGAAAGAAGCGAAGAGAAAAAGGCGAGAGGAGGGGAGAAAAGATAAGAAGAACTTGGTAGCAAAACACAAGGCTCGGAGACCTTGAAACGGAGCTAGGTAACAATGCATCAGTTACTTTTGACTGTATATGATTCAACTGACAACCCGAACCAATAGTCGCTGTTAAATTCAAATTACAGCCACAATTGAGTGAATAACAACTGGGCAGGACCCCATAGATTTCTTTACTTGCGTCAAGACACATTATCTGTTTATTCTTGTTCGAATTTTTCGGTACCCGCTTAAGTTGATAGAAATTCAAGACCTCGACCAATTAAAAGAAGACTTATCCTGGTAAAGGTGCCCGAGTTATGAAAATAATGATCGCTCGTTCGTACATCTAATTGGCTTTCCTTAAGACTTTCATAACGTAATACCAAAACTTTGGGTGAGATATGACTCCAGCACGCACGCAACTGCCAAATTCAGCGAATTATTTCAGGTTTCATATAAAATATCATAAACGGTTGTTTACTTTCCTTTACTTGAAGTTTTTTTTACGGAGTTTAACGAGGCGGAACTTGTTACAAACGGTCTTCGCGTCAAAATAATGAATCGCTTGACAGTTGGCTGGGTTCTGATCGTACTTTGGATGGGTCTTACGTTAGGGAAATCGACCAAACACAAATCAGTTGCCAAAACGATTGTGAAGAGATGGGACCTTTTTGTCAACGAGGACCGTAAGTATATTAGATCACTGATTAACTGCATGAAGCTTTAATAATAATCTAGAGGTTCTAGATTATGGTGACATAACAAACGTTTTCGGTATAGGGCTATTAATGCGAGGTATCTGATAGTGTTTGCCTGTCGTTGGCAGAAACTGTACGTGTTTAAACATCACTAGGTTCCAGTGTACCTCCGTTAACCCTTCTAACCTCAAGAGCGCGCAACTAAGTTGATATTTCCACGTTTCCATGCAGTTTGAGAAAAGCACCACATGAAAAGAATTGCTAAAAGCTTTTCAATTGATAGTAGTGAATTTCCTCTTCAGGCTTACCAGTTAGATCCTACTAACAGGCAGTGTATATAGCAAATTAGTACCTTTGAGGAACTTCATCAACGGCAGACTTAAAAGAAGACAATTCATGTAAACAGCATATAGAACAACACCACAGGAATGTGTTCCTAACAGTTCCGTTTCCGTGGTCAATGATTTATTATTATCATCATCATCACCATTATTATTATTATTACTATTATTATTATTTACTTACCACACAATTCCGACTAATCATTAACAAGGTTTAATGGTGAAAGGCAAGGGTAAAATTAAGCTCGCAAAAAGAAAGATGCAGCACGCGGTCGACGTGATTAGTACACGTTGCCTAGCTAGGAAAATTCAAAGGCTAAAGAAAATGCACTTTAAGGAAATATCCCCTGTAAATGACAAAGTATTAAGATCTGCACGCTTCAAGGATCATACCGACTGCATTGCTGCATTGAAAAAAATGGCTACACTCTAGCTGATCAGAGATCGAATTCTCCCACATATTATTAAAATAAGCAAGCAAAGCATTCTGTGGAAGGAGACCTCAGTTTTCCACTGACAATTCTTAGAATTGTAATAACCCAACTATTGACATCATACCGTAAATCCTCTATTAAGCCCCCCGGGGAGCTTATTTTTTTCAAGCACTTTTCAGGGGGTGGGCTTAATAGAGAGGGGGGGGCTTATTTAATTTAGCGAAACGCATCACCTGTAGCAAAAATACCGTGGTATGAGACAGAGTAGACTTACGCGTTGTACAATTAAAGTCACTGTCAAAAGTATTTAATTCACTTGTGGGAGCCTAAAAGTAACAAAAACAAAATTCTTATTCTTCAAAAATGCGCTTTCGACCTCATGTTCTTCGGTAATTTTTTTTAACTTCCAGCCTGAATAAATCATAACTGATCAGTCCACGTTAATCGTTAATTTTTTTGTGAAGAATAAGGATTTGGGGAGGGGGAGAGGGGGGGCTTAATAGAGAGGGGGGACTTATTAACTTTCCTCCTCTGAAAAAGAGGGGGATTATTAGAGGGGGGGGGGGCTTAATAGAGGATTTACGGTACTAGGTCAAAGTAACTGTCAGAGCGACAAATCAGTGAAAGATGGCAGTATTGCCCATAAGCACATAGCGCGCCCCACGTCAAGTGCACCAGCTGCTGGCACTCAGGGTTAAGCCATTGACCTGAATCAATATTCGTATTCTCGGTATTGAACTGGATCTAGCATGAAGTAGAGGCTCTTATGGGGAAATCTTTTCATATGTAAATGTATTCCCCCGAAAGAGCCTCCACTTCATGCTAGATCCAGTTCAATACCGAGAATACGAATATGGCCTATTGACTACTGACTTAAGTGTCACCATTTACGTGAAAACTACTGGACAGTTCACTTTGCTGAGCAAAATGGGTGTCAGTTTCTCCGAGCAATCCAAGCGTGATTATTTAATGACAGCTGTTCACACGGCATTTTTTTTTATTTACACAAGCGAGTTAAGAACTGCACACCTCTGTGAATGCATGAAACGTTACAGTACAATGGTCCCGCCCGAGTTTCTTGCACTTATATGCAGCACAAGATAGAGCGGAGAACTACTTGAAGTCAATAGGTGGATAAAATCAATCAAATGCAAACTATTGAGCGTTGGCCTCCGATGACGCTTTCTAGAAACTTCAGAAAGTAGTTATGATTTTGAATTCTGTGCAACAAATCCTAAAGCGTGACCATGAGATTGAAATCGATTTAATTATTTAAAGGAGACATCTTGTGGTACTTCTTAATTTGGAGTACAAGATAGTCTAGACTTGGTGAACAAATCCTAATGAGCGACAGAGCTTGATTCCCTTCAGGATGGGAAAAAGGGGTGAGTGGCAATGATAAATCGCTTGTAAAGGTAACACAGAGAATTCTGATTCCGGACAGTTTGTTTCATAAGATTGCCGGCAACGTAGCTGTCGATTGCAATTGCTTGTTTATTTAGAAAGACAAAAACCGAAAATTAGACTGTTACCTCTGTAATCTGGACACCATAAAAGGAAATCGTCACCTGCTCCTTCTTAAAACATCGTACCTTTTTCAGCAGGTACTTGATGTCTTGGTTGGATATTTTGACATGCAAAATTCATGCATAATTCATAAAGTTGCCAGATTATCGTCGTAACCTTAGGAAGTTGTTCGAAGGCACTCGCGGTTGGCGAGTTTGTGAACCGTGGGAAAAAAACCTACCGTTTGTCTCCTTAACAAGACGGTAACGGTGAACCTCAAGCAAAATGAGGCTGAGCGTTTTCTTAATCTTACTTGTGCTTATTGCAATTTGCGCGGCCAAGTCATCGAAAAGCAAGTCGCAAAAGACCACCAAACACAAAACAAGCAAGGTGATCGAGACGAAGAAACACAAAGACGCTAAACACAAGGATGCCGTTAAGAAGCACAAGACTAGCAGCAAACATCGTGACTCAACGAAGAAGGAAAAGGGTCGCAAGACTGCTGATAAACCTGCTAACAAGACCATCATCGACAAGGGCGCGAACAAGACCCATGACAAGGTTGCCAACAAAACTGTCAGGGTAGAAAAGAACGAAAATAGTACCAAAGGTAAACCTTGCCATGTTTTTATAGATTTGGGATTGTTGATAACCAGGGTGAGTCGTTTGTTATGACAGGTACCAGATAGCTTTACAAACTGTGAAATACGTTCACAGCGATATGATCGAGGGTATAATTTTGTGTCATTCAATTAGGAAAAGGAAATGATTCAATTTGTCCGTAACGACAGAACAATCTTTAGTTAACTGCGATCTGAAACGATTCGTGTGTTTTGAATTCAACTCACAGGTGCAGAGATAGACACCGTTCTCTAGGAGAAGAAAAATATTATAGCTCAAACGTCCGGTGATTTAATTATTTTCTATTTTGACCAATCATGTCAACAAAAAACAAGGAATTCACTCATACATGAAGACGAATGTTGTGTTGAAGCTTTGAGCTCAACGCTAATTCTCCAACGATGCGTATATATCAATGGAAAATTGGTCGGATACAGGAATAAGGAGGCGTTTTGAAATATGAAATGAACTATCATAATATTTATAACTTTCTCATTAAGTAACCAGTCCTAATGGCTCTACTTCCCCTTTTGGTCATTTCTATGGTAATTTCAAGCACCAAGTTTTACTAAGGTAATTTCTGTGTTTATCTCGAGTTAACTCAGTATAAAGAGTCAAGATGAGAAGTCATCACATGTGCATTATTAATGATGCAGCTCGAGATTCTTCTTATTAACTGGGCAAAATAAATATGCCGCTTAACTTGTTTTTATGCTAAAGCCCAAATGAATGGTGAAATTATACTAGTTGGAAAATTCATTACACTGTTTTTTACTCATTGCTTGGTAGGGAAGATTTCGTTGTTATGGAAACGTCATGTAAAGTACCCATGCATGAAGTTGGTCTAAAGAGTTTTAAGTGGCAGGTTCAGTTTGATTTGAGATTTAATTGATGACACATAATTTACTTCAATTAAAACTTCTGCTGTTCGTTACTTAACTTGAAGGCCTACTTACATGTCTCACGTTGTACTTGTATTAACGAAAGAAAACTTACAAGTTATAACGTACCCCGAGGCAGCTGCAGAGTGAATGCTTCTACATGCAACTCCTGAAAAACACTGGCAAGGGGTTTTTGCTGATCCAAGACCTCAGGGTCGTAACGAGGTGTGTTTTTTCGTCAGTGATCCCATTTTTTGATCCAAAATTCTGATCCCTGATCCAAAGAACGAGGGATAGTCTGATCCCTTATCCTGCATGAGGCTGTGATCCCTGGTTGCATATTCTCGTCACGACCTTGAAGACCTGTGACTAAATTGGTTGTGGAAGCGTTGATGTTTAATGCAACAATTAGCATGGTCCAGGCACTCAGATATTTCAGTGATGCGATCAATGAGCGAGGAAAGTCTTTTTCAATCTTTGCTCACCCCAAATATGTGGGAATCTGGAAAAGGTATGCAATGATGAAAAACAGAAGTATGACCATTCAAATGTTCTTTGCTGCAATCAGTTTTTGTCCTCAGTTTCTTATATTATATTATTAGGTATTTAATAAATTAAACGATAAGAGAGCTCTTACCTTGCATGCATTTTTAGCATTATTATTTTGAACTTTTTCTTTAATTTTGATTTTGCGCGCTCTTGGTATTGAAAGGGTTAGAAAGGTGCAAAACTCACGTGTCTTTTAGAAATAGTGTTTATCGTGTAACAGCAGCATCTCAGCCGCGAGATGGCAGAGGTTTAATGACTTAACGTTTGTTATCCGGAGTAGAGTTTGACACCTATGCTTCAGTATTCATGTTTTCTGGCTTTAGCCCCAATTGAGATTCATAATCTTCATTTTCCACAGCAATTTTGTTAAAGAGCCCACCAACCGACTGTCAAAAAATCATCGACGAATACTCCGATGGCAAACTCCTCCTGTATGAATACAAAATTCAAATGGGGCGCTGTTTGAAGAAAGCCAAAGGAGGTAATATTAGTTGATCAAACAAGAATGTGTGCATTCTTGAATGACAGCTGTCAATCATAATTTTACTAACCCGCTAACCACTAACGAACATAACACATTAATAACAGATAGTGCAGCCAACGCGGACGTCAAATCAGCGCTGTTGCGTCCTGACGACAGCCCGAAAGGGGACTCTGATCTGGCAGTTAATGTCAGGCCGTTCAACGAGCAGTCGACGGAGAAAACCGACGATGACTATGATACTAACGATGACGAGTTTCGTGAGAATGATAACAGTAATGATAACGATTACAGTGAAGATGAGGAAGACGAAGATGAACCTGACGAACTTGCAGGTGTGACTGGCTAAACCGGTTAGGGGAGGGCATGGGCGAATAAATAATTCGAGGGAAGGGCAACAAGGACGGGGAAGGGATAGCATCAACTGATGTGCTCCTGGTAGCCTAAAGGATAAAAGCAATAAAGAGCGAATAGTTCTATCAGCGGATACGTCGCTATCCAGGGGATAAATTGTTTAGTACATGGACCACGCAGGGAAGGGGGTAAAACAAACATCCAAAAACGGCCTCTATCCATCAAAACGATAGCATTGTAGCTACTTGCGCATGCGCAGTAGCTACAAAAATGAAAGGCACATGGTCTGGTTGGCTAGGCGAAGATGAAAACACGCAATTTGAATGTTTCACTTTCACCAAGAGTAACGGCAATGAATTTTACATACTTTCGAGGAATGGTGGTGCGAAACGCGCATGCGTTCAAAATGCACCTCCTGTAATAATTAACTAATAAAAAGTGTTATCTCAACAATTTGATCAATTGCATGTGGCGGATCCAAATTATTTTCGCCGCAGCATTGTGTCACCCACCTAGGGTTTTCGGCGTCGATCTAAAGCGTGCACTCGGAATTTCGTTACGGAGACGTGGCCCTAAAATATACACAATATAAGGAAATAATAGCCCCTGACGTTTTCGGGAGGGACATATCTAATACTTAATTACTGGCCCCGAGGGGAAGAGGGAATCCCAAGATCGAATCCCAATGCTCGTCTGAGAAAACATTGAGATTTGAGTGAAACAAAATTCACTGTTCCTCAAGGGACCAGTCATTAAGTATTATATAGGAAAACAAATGGACCAAACCGGCGAAAACAAAAACAAAAGCAAATTTTCAAAAACGCGATGAGATTCCAGCGACAACACAAGGGCACTCTGATCACGTGTAACAGCGGTCAACATTTCGCGGGTAACAAAGAACTGTTTCCCGTTTGACGTCATAGTTTTCGCAATCAGTGCCCGATCATGGCATTCGGCGGTAAACAGTTTATTGTTAGATGTCATGTGACCATGAACTAGCCAATAGATGGGCGCGCTGTGGCGTGAAAAAGGCCAGCTATATAACAATGGCAATCATTTCCCAATTTCTTTGAATTCGTGAATATTTTTTATACAAATCTCTACGACAGTCCTTGTTTACGGATAGCATTGAAATTTGCCGATATACATAGATGTTTTCTGGGTGTACTTAAAGTATTCATTTAACTTCAATGATCACTTGTCAGATAAAAAGATGCAGATCCCAGGCCAAATTGGTTTCCAGGCTCCTTATGTGCCAATGACAGAAAACCTGGCAGCTCAGCCACAGCAAGGGATGCCGGGACAGCAAGCCGCCACTTTCTACCCGGCTATGGGTAAAGTAGTATGATTTTTAATGCCACAAGTTTAATTCACAAGTAACTGTGATTAAGCTTTTTTGTCCAGTTTGATTTTGGCACTTGTGTTGGCAAGAAAAGTACGCGTATTGAACAATTTCAGTATGTTCTCAGCTTCCAACGTTTACCTGTCCGAAGCTGGCAAAATTTTACTGATAAATCAAGATATGCAAGTATGCATTTCGCATTGCGTGCCATTCAGATTTGCTTAAAAAACTCCACCTTTAGTTGAGTTGTGGTTTGATTGTAGACCAAACGCAATACAACGCCGTCCCTGCAGCGGGACCCGCACCTATCCCACAGCCGAGTCAAGCAGCATTTGCCTCAGGTCCACTGAATCAATACCCTGGGAATCCTGTGCCATTTCAGACAGCTGCCCGCAACGTGGCCATGAATACTGTTGCTAAGAGTGATATACCAGAGAGCTTACAGGTTAGGATTCCATGCTAATGTAGTGGCTAGCTGCCTGTTTTTGTTTTCACTGAGCCAAGATGGGATTCAAGGATCCCTCCCTGAATCTTTTCTCTTTTTGTTTCAAGATTATAATTATCTTGTCATAGTTAAAAAATCAGTTACAACATTAAAAACGTTAAACAATTACAAGCACAACAGAACCAACGACTGCGATCTTAGGGAATTTACTGATACAAGTGTTTTATTCAGAGGGACGACTAAACATTAATTTTGATTACTTTAGTACTGGTCCAAGGCCCTGCTTTCCCAGTTTCGATATGCTTCCACCTTTTACATCCACTTAACAAATCGAATGTGGTTTAGCGTTGTCAGTACTCTTATCGACAACGATATTCGTCATCACATAGGTCAAAATGTTGTGGAATTATGAGGCGCAGCCGAGTGAGTCCACAACAAATTTTGACCACCGTGATGACGAATATCGTTGTCGATAAGAGTACAGACAACGCTAAACCACATTCCATTTGTTTTTTACCACAATATCAACGTCAAAGAAATTGTTTATTTCAGAGCGCGAGGGAGATCGTTGGCTGACGCAAGCAACATTGTCTAGAGTCTTAGCGACAACGGCAAATTAGCCAATCAGATTAAGAGATGACTAGCAATTGTGGTAAAAATATAATTTCATAGTATCACTTTTTCAACGAAAGCACTGCACAGAACTCTTTTCTGGAATACCAGTATTAAGAAGGGTTAAAGCATTTTGCATCTCTTATTTATGTGTGCAGCCACAAGCATCTGTGTCCCAAGCAAATGCAGTTTTCGACCAATGGAGGGCTAGTAGTTTTGGCGCAGCAACCGCTGACAAAAAAGACCAAACACCTAGCCCACCAGAGGTTCCAGCCAACGACCAGTTTGCCGAATTTATGAAGATGCAGTCTACCAGCAGCAACAGCATGGAAGCAGCACCCGCAAGCCAGCAGACAGCTGTTCCAGCGGCCACACAGCAAAGAAGTGACATTCCACAGCAGCAGAATATGTTTCTCATGCGACCTCAGACCCCCAATATGGTCCCAGGATTAGGCCAAGCTTACTACATGCAACCAGAAGAGATCGGAGATTTTCCAGAAAACCCTTAAGAAAAAAGTAAAATATGCCCTTTGATAGTGCACAAAGGTTTTAAAATTCTTCATTTTTGAGGGCTATGACGCGAGAAACTCACTATGTAGAGTAGGCAATCTCACAGTTTCGTGTTGCGAGAAGGTAGCATTGCTTTGCCAATTTGCCCTCCAGGCTTCCTCAAGATCAACTCTCTGCGGAATATTTCCGTCTTTTCCGACAGTTAACAGAAATACCAGCTCCTAAATAAAGGTTTTATATTTCTAAACTGTTGTGCAGTCTACTTGGTTCTTAAGCGGCGTCAATTTAAATATATCATCAGCTTCATTGCAATTGCCCAATAGAAGGTCATTTATGCGAACAGCTGCGCGCGTAACATTCACACTGGTTGGGGTTACGCGTCCCTCAAGCGCAGTGCCCCCACACAATCTGTGTATGATCATCTGTAACTTCATAGTTAACGTTTGCGATTTAACCCCAAGTCTTAGGCTTAGTATGCAAGTCGCACCATCGTCAAATTTAATTCAAAGTTGCAAAAGCAATTAAATTCGAGGATAGCGCGACATCTAAACGAATTAAATTCGTCTAAAACGTTATATCTGTCTTGGCAAGAGGAATCGGTAACACTTTAGAGGGTCCTGAAGGGGGATTCTGAATCCCATTTCTCGAGTTTCAAAACGCAATTCTGTGTTTCATTTATCTTTTTGTGACTAGTTTTGCCGAGTAATAGGTATAAATGCTTGTTATTTTCGTGAAAGTTTGCATGGTATATTGTACTGAGTGTAGTTCCCTGGTTTGCCTTCGACTTCTTCTTGATCAAAACGCCTTCCACAGTTTTTTAAGCTACTTAACTCGGAAAATGTCCAAATATTACTCTTTATAATAGCAGACGTGGTTCCCATTCCCATTTTT
>OX419339.1:30465346-30480346 GCA_948470475.1 Galaxea fascicularis
TTATATTTGGGGGTAGTTATTGGCAATTTAGACAAAAGTAGGTTCTTAAGTTTTCAGTAGAAACCATTCCTATACAAGCAAGAAAAATGGGTTTGGTCCTTTTTGATACAGCATTTATTTACAACTGTCTTGTCACGAGCCTTGTGCAAGACTAACTAAACAATTATATACACTATAAATAAACAAAGTATCTTCTCAGAAATTTTTGCATCCAAATTAAGTAATAAATGGAATAAGTAAAAAATGCAAAATAGTCCTCTTGCCTTAATTTACTGGTCACATTCATTTTACGATGGAATCATCATAATTGATCATAGTGCTACAGTATCCCATGAATCACATACAAGAACCTAATAAATTTTGCTTGGCTAAACAGGTTCTTATATTTTGGGGGTATAAATATGGGAAATTTCGGCCAGCAGATTCTTAAACCGCTAGGTTCTTACACGCAGGTTTTTATTACTGTAATCGATAAATTGACACAATCACGTGCACATGAAACGAGATTGGTCATTTGACCAAGTTTGATTCTTCTAAGTTGAACAGGAATTTCTGTATCCATTTCTGATTGGACATCTGCTTACGTAACAGATGACGTAACTTCGCATTGCTAAAAATATTCTTGAAGGACAAAGCCTAGCAGTGGGGACTCGGAAAGGATAAATCGCCGAAATCGCATCAGACCGAGTCAAGAAGCAGGGAAACAGGAAAGAATACAACCCTACAACGGGCTTTTTTTTTTTAACTGATTGTGAAATACCTATAATTTCTGCCGTTTCAGTTAAACCCGTTCGTTTCCCGTAGAAGCCTTTATTTCAAACCATTGTAACGCAACACCCCTACATACAGCAACGCAAAGGTCATGTTCGTTGCGTCTGTTCTTATCTAGAGACCTATTCGCCGAAATTGAGATCCTGAATGTATCTTTGCGATCGATTGAGTTCAAATACAATTGTGGAGACTGTAGCGAAGACGAAGCAATCAACGGTCAAAAACAATACCTACACATTACTTTTGGCATCGCGCAGATTTGCGGTATCTGTCGCGGCAGCAAATGTCCAATCATAAAACGCGTAAGACGTCTAGCCAATCAGAAATGGATAAACAAATCCCTGCAAACCTGCGGGATGTCAAAACAAGCTTTTGGGAGCCGTTGCGCAGACGGACTATATCTCGGTTTTCACGAAGGTCTCGAGTGACAAGTCCGGCTTCGCCACAGGCCACCCAAACCCAGCCTCAAAGTTAGAGACGCTTGTACCGTTATAAAGCTGGTGATTTTCCCGCAACAGCACGCCCATCTATTGGCTGGTTCATGGTCACATAACATCTAACAATAACAAAACTGTTTACCGCCAAATGCCATGAGAGGAAACTATGACGTCTAACGGGAAACAGTTCGCTGTTACCCGCAAAATGTTGACCGCTGTTACACGTGATCAGAGAGCCCCGATGTTGTCGCTGGAATCTCACAGCGTTTTGCAAAATTTGCTTTTGTTCTTTTTTCCCACCGGTTTGATCCATTTGTTTTGCCATGTAACGAATCACTTAATGACTGGTCCCTTGGAGAACAGTGAATTTTGTTTCACTCGAATCTCATGTTTCCCCGAGACGAACATCGGGACAAAATTCACAAACAAAAATTCACTGTTCCTCTCGGGACCAGTCATTAAGTGTTAGGTATGACCCTTCTGAAAAACGTCAGGGGCTATTACTTCCTTATTGTGAATCGTTTAAGCAACGTTTTAGTAACGAAACTCCGACTGCACCCTTTGAACGAAGCCGAAAACCGAAGACGAACTACTCTCCACCGAAAAGATATTTACTGAAACTCATCGTTTAGGTGACCCTGACAAAGTTGCGGCGGAAATAATTTGGATCCGCCACATGCAATTGATCAAATTGATGACACACTTTTTATTAGTTAATTATTACAAGAGGTGCATTTTGTAAGCATGCGCGTTTCACGCCACCATTCCTCGAAAGTACGTAAAATTCATTGTTACTCTTGGTGAAAGTGAAACATTGAAGTTGCGTGTTTTTATCTACGCCTAGCCAACCAGACCACGTACCTTCCAGTTTTGGATGTTTGTTTTTATACCCCTTTTCCTGCGCGGTCCACGAACTAAACAATTCATCCCCTGGATAGCGACGTATCCGCTGACAGATGTATTCGCTTTTATTGCTTTAATCCTTTAGTGCGGTGAAAATAATTTGGATCCGCCATATTGTTGTCCCTCTTCAGGTCACCAACGTGGCCACCGTTGAATATGCAAGTCCCCACCAGGACCTTTGTGGTGTCCTTAGTTCAAAGTTTAGGATTCTGATATCGCATGAAACCACCATATCGGAAGCTTATCAGTAGCTATCACGGGATATCCTGCGCGAGAGTGCGGGCAGAGAAAACAGGCGATATGGGAGATTTACTGACACTAAATGCAGGGCATCTTAGGCCACAGGCCTTACGCCGATGTTTCAGAAAATTTTACTCGGCCCCATGCGATTACCTTTGCAAATTGGACTCCACTCGGTCCAATTACTAGTACAAATAGGCGCGCTCAGAACCAATAAGAATCGAGAATTTTGTTATAGATACGATTTATAAAACAAATCGCCTCACCATCGCAAGCAAAAAGTCACTCGTGTAGCCGCGACTTTATGTTCCCTATGCTGTTTTTCTGTGCCTGCCATACGGGTTGCACATTTGTTTACAAAAAAAAAAAAAGGCATACACAAAACATACTTCACATGATGCAAATACACCATCAGTACCTACCTCAACTTAAGAAATGCCACAGCGTGGTTTCCTGTTGCTGCATGCAATGGCCCATCCTTAAAATGCAGGCTCAAAAGAGCCGGATGCCTTCAAAACCAGAGGGGAAAGGGAATTCGATTCTTAAAAAAACTGAATGCCACTTGTTTCAATTGCAAACATCTGTTAACTGTACTTGGAAAATACTGAGGACGTTTCGCCCCGTGTCGAATTCTCCCCATTTCAGTTCGCCCCCTTCGAGTTTAAGAAAGTTGTAATATTCGTATGTCTTCTTGCACGCTTTCCCATGTCAGAGAATTTTAAGATTTTAATAAGTTTGTGCACATCATTTGAATTTCTTTCGTCGGCTTCTACGAAGCTTTCACTCGGAAACCAAGCCGATGTGCAAAGCGAGTTGAGGTTCTTAGCACAGGTCAATGCCAATGAAAGACATCACGCATGTGAAGAACTGAGTAGCGAGGACCGGTTTAGCTGATGACTACGAAGTTACGTAACACTTGTTTCAGTTTGATCGGTGACGGGCCATTCAATCGGGGTGAGTGGGGGAGACATCAAATGCAGTGGACGAACTGGAACAGAGCGAACTCCACACAGGGCGAACTGGCAACTTAAATCTTGGAAATTACGATTTGTTTTAGCTCACGAGCAAGAGCAATTCTCGCGTTGGACTTCGAGTTTTTACAATAGTGGCCACAACTGAACTTACTTTTGACGATTTAACATTCTCTTTTAAAGGTGACATTAGCTCACAGAAAAGTGCCTCTCTTCGAGTCCATACTTGACTTATAATGAGCACTTATCGAGTTTCTAATTAAATCCTGGAGTGAGGCTACTCAGAAGAAAGCTTTCGACTTCTCTTTTTATGCCATTTAGGTGCTAACAAAAAGAATGCAGACCTTCTCAACAGTAATTTCTCAACCATTCTGTATTGGTCTGTAAAATCCGCATCGATAAAGTTGTGATGTCACCCAAGTTTTGCAGGTTTCGGTTTGGCTAATACTCTAAGTGGCATTTTCATGTCTATCTTTGCCTGGTGTGAATTTCACAGATCAGACGACGTTAAAATCATCGCTATCTTTCCACGATATAACGACCCACTGTTGCCTGTATTCACCAGGCTTTATAACTTGCAACGGACACAGCAAAAATGTTCTCTTTTAATGGACTACAGAAGTTGACCTTCAACTGTGTTGAACAAACAAACAAGCAATATAACGAGCCTTAGTATTACTGTAAACAAAACTATAAATGAACTGCAGGCTGAGTTTCTATAATGGTGGGCCATTTCTGCACGACATGAAGCTCAATGGAACATCAGAGCCGAACATCATAAGCTGAGGTTATCAGAGCACATGGTCAACGTAACAGGAAACATCAGGGCACCGAACGTCATTTCATTCATCAGATTTCAGGACAGCACACTGATTATTTTTCTCTGGTTACAATCACTTCAGCCTTTCAATATATATGCAACAAAGTAGCAGGAACATGGTTGAATCATGGAGCGGTACAGATCATTACCAGTCACGGCCTTTTGTGAGAATGGACAAACAGAACAAATTTCATTGTTAAGAGAGAGTAGAAGGAAAGTAACACGAACTCCCTACATTACGAGATAGCTGCCTTTTTACCCTTGCAAATACCAAATCATTGGTTTTGCAGTTTCGAGTTCCTCGATAAAGTGGTGCACTTGCCGTCAGTGTTAAAATATTTCACAGCAGAATTTTTTGGATTGATTTAAATCTCATAAAGAAAAACAGTTCAAATAACAAGTGCGAAATGCGGGGGAAACCTAAAGCTGCAGTCTTAAAATGATCGAGTGAAAAGCTACATGTACATAGACTTATACAGTATCTTTGAAGATACCACACCTCCCTCCCAAAGAAATTGAAAACTGGATCAGACGTTACATGGTTTCCGATCAGGTGCTTTGTCACTTGGCTGCATGACAAGCTTTTGGGTGGAAACAAGGCTGTAGTTTCGAGATTTTCATTCAAGCATCAACGCCTTTCATGACATTGATAACAAAAATTGCACGAAACACCCTGCAATGTAGATTAAAACCATTCCTGGGAACTCGTTAACATGTGAATGCGAGATATCGCCAAAAAACAGTGTATCAACATCAACAGGTTGCAACATTAATTTTGCTAAGTATAAAAACTTACTTTTTCTCCCTCCAGAGTAATCGTTGTAACTATCTCCTCCACCACTATAGCCACCTCCACCACTGTAGCTTCTACCATAACCTCCTCCTTCTCTTCCACTGTAACCGCCAAAGCTACCTCCACCACCACCACCACCACCGTAACTTCTGTTGTAACTACCACCTGTGTTACAGAACAACAAGAAAAAAAAAAGCTTAGGTTATACAGCTGACAAACAAGCATCTAACAATCCTACAATGTCTTAACGTGTATGCTCTCTCAGTCCCCGCCACCCTCCACAGTTGTATAATATTACAGCAATCCCATTTTTCTGGGATTACCCTAAACTTACAGAGGACACTGAAGGATTTCTTTGACAAAAAGGAAGAAGGAAATATATTATTCAACTGCAGTTTTCTTTCTCTAATAGAAACGATTAACCAAAATTTCAAAGCGTTACACAGATCTTAAAGTGGAAAATAAACAAGGAGTCAGGAAGAAAAAACTTGTATGCATGTACTGCAAAACACATGGTTTCCTTTTTGCAAAAAGACATCGGTGATCACTTGTGGAACACCAAGCTTTATACATGTGACAAAAACATTTTAGTTAGATGGAGTTTTGACATGCAAAGCCCCTTGACATGAAAGTCATCCTAATCTAGATGGGAAAAAAAAAATGGTCTGAAAGGCAATGTTTACAATGATTGCAGATCATACGTACTTAATGACTGAGTGGGAGGGCCGGACGGGAAAATATTTGTCTCAAGGTCACAGAGCCAGGTCCGTGCGCCATGACCAAGAACCAAATAATTTCCCGTCCGGCCTGACCTAACTCAGTCAATAAGCATTTTATCGTATGGCCTCCTTAGACTCTTTATGAGCAAGTAAAATATGAAGTTTTTCCAAAAAAGCGACTAATTTGCACATAAAATTGATCTAATATGTTCTTTGTATTTGCTTTCTGGTTGTAAAATACACTTACATGGTAAGACATGACGAAATCATCTAAAATCGTACCGCATGGGGCCGTATGTGTTCCTAACAGGGCCGTACGGCTTTTTCTGGCCCTGTTCGCGCTAATGCGTACAGCCCTCATACGAGGATTTTCTCAATAGTTTCAGAATGAAAGCATGCGCAGGGTCATTAGGGTCATATGACAAAACAACTTATTGAGAATATACATACCATCACTGTACCTCCCTCCTCCTCCACCTCCATACCCACGGCCACCCCCACCACGGCCGCCTCTAAAGCCTCCTCGTCTTCCTCCACCACCACCACCACCACCTCGGGCATTAGCTTTTGCTACTCTGATCGTTCTGCCATCTAATTGCTTTGAAGGGAACATTGATAAATAAAAGTTCCTATGAGCAACTCGTGAATGCAGGGGATTTGTTGTACAGGTGTAACATGCCAAGTTAATGGCACCATGCAAAAATGGTGTATCCCACATTGAACACAGAACAAAAGAAAACAGACAAGTCTGTCTTTGCTACTTCAGGAGCATTGTGCTTTTGATAATGTTTGAGTCAGCGTTTGTAGTGAATGGTATAGTGTAGTAATGAGACTATCAATCCATCCATCAAACTATTGACTAAATATTTTTTTCACGAATCTCTCTTGCCCACACATACATGTACCACACAAGAAAGGCAAAACTGAAAAGGGACAAAACAACCCCACACACTGCTGTGATCTGTCTTAAAGACCCATGACGGACCAATATGCTTTGCGCGCGTTAAGTCAAGACGCCATATTTTTTGTGAGTCGAAAAGTCAAGTCAAGGCAGTTGAATCCACAGCAATC
The DNA here is from genome assembly GCA_948470475.1 of Galaxea fascicularis. Taxonomy (NCBI): domain Eukaryota; kingdom Metazoa; phylum Cnidaria; class Anthozoa; order Scleractinia; family Euphylliidae; genus Galaxea; species Galaxea fascicularis. The sequence continues at coordinate 30,472,072 of OX419339.1, forward strand.
CGCTTCCATCCGGCGTTTATGGTGCTTGATTTTACGTTTGGTTGCCCAGAGGATTTCACTATTTCACTTGTGTGTTGATTTTGATGATTTTTTTGGAATTGCAATATCTGTAGAGTGAATATGATGAACTCCTAGAAAGCTCTGATCGTTTGGCATTTTGATGGCCGTACCTTCGCATAAGTGGAGGCCACGTTTATCTGGTTGTGCCCGTTATATCATGGTATGATCATCTGTGTTTGAACTATGGCATGAGAGGAAAATTACTCTTGGGTTCTCAGAAGCAACGAACTGCCTTTGCTGAGTATCAACTGCATCAAACAGACCACAGAGCATCAAGTTTAGGACCTTGCTAGAATTCGATGGTTTGTTTATTTCTTATGACCTTTCTACAGGTCATGGCAACTTCTCAGGATGCCCCAGTGCCCCCAGCAGGCATAGAAACAGGATCAAGTGAGTGAATCACTGCTCTGTGTACAGAGCAATGTATCAGTTCAACTCCTACAAAATGCCAGAATGAAACATAACGACACTGCCTGATGTTAATGTGACAGAAAAACAAAATAAGTAAATACACAAGGTGTGCCTTTTCTCTGAGGACCCATATGAATTGTGCAAGTGTGTGTTATCAATGCCTCATTCCTAAACTAAACAACAGGGCTATAAAAGTATGAAATAGTTTAAGACAGTACCGAATCATTCAGATCTTTGACTGCTCCTTCCACATGTTTTGCTTCATAAAAAGTCACAAAACCAAAGCCTCTTGATCTTGTCTCATCTTCACGCTCTTTGACAACCGTAGCTGAAGGAAAGATAGATATTAAGACAGATAAAGACTTTGTTCCTTGACAGCATTTACAGGGATGTGATGATGTTCACATTTTTTTTAAAGTTAGGATTGCTTAATAACATACATGTATTATGCAAGGCAAGATATCTGTACAGCCTCATACATTGATTGTACATGCATTTTGTGACTCAAACTCTTCGACTGAATTTGCTGCAAATACTGTATGAGACTCACGCAGGAGCCCAATGACCAATCACAATGCTGTATTATCCCCACTCTCTTGTGGTAAAGTTTCTATGCGAAGCTGAGATTATGATGATGCGGTATCAGGTGTACCAGAACTACCTTTGTTTGTGGGAAAAGATAGGGTGAGGATTTTGACATTTTCTAAAAAAAATAAATCAAAATCCGCACCCCCGGGTAAAAATATCAAAATCCCCCACCCAGGGGCAACGGAAGGCAGTCATATACCCTTCAGTCCTTGTTGCATACAAGAGGAAAGCAATAAATAACGTACCAAAGCCTCAATAGAACATTAACGAATGGTTTACTTCTTTTCTGCTGTTTGTAACAAACTGTATTAAACCATTACAGAAGAGTAACAAATGGTCTACTTTTCTGCCGTTTGTATTAAAACAAACTGCATTAAAAAGTTACAGAAGTGTAACAAATGGTTTACTTATTTTCTGCTGTTTGTAAAAAACTGCAAAATTACAGAAGAGTAACAAATGGTGTACTTCTTTTCTGCTGTTTGTAACAAAATGTATTAAAACCGTGAATGCGGAAAATTCATCCAAATGCCTGCTGGGTACTTTCCAAGATGGCGGCTCATTTCCAGACTCTCCCCGTTATCCAAGATGGCAACCATGCCAAAATTCCCCAAGATGGCGGCTCATTTCGAGACTCTCCCCATTATCCAAGATGGCAACCATGCCAAAATTCCCCACCCTAGGGATGTGATGTCCAATCAAAATGCCTACCCTGGGGATATACGTGACAGTCAAATTCCCGTGTGTTGCCCGAGCCCCCCCCCCCCACCCCCTATGGCCTTGACACTGATAGGTGCATAAATACTAATCTTGTTGTGTGACACAACTACTGGGGGACTGCAGATTGCAGTTGCACCACAGTTGGCCACATGAACATTTTACACGTATTTGCTCGACGAATGTGGAACAGTCGGATCACAAATTCCACAGTAACGATTTCGACGTTCCGACGTTTCTACGAGTTGTGTCCATGCCGACTGAAGTGTCAGTGTAACCAGCAACATCTATACATCTATTGCCCATTACGGTGATGCTAAGGCAGATCAAACTCGTACAAACTAAGTGGCTCAACACATACAGCTGTGAACGAAACAAACAAGGTATCTTTCCGCAGAGATGGTTTTACAATGAAGAAATGAAGAGAAAGGCTTCGGGTGTCTCTTTCGTATACTTTTTTTCCGCGGCTTTTTCGTGATCAGATAACAGATGCCCTTAGAGTGTCAGTTCAATACGCCTCGAGTTCGCAAACTGGCCGAAAAACGATAAATGGTGATTTTAGTTAAGCTTACTGTGTGGCGAGGACGCTTGGAGCTAAGTGGCCGGGTATTCTGAAGTTTAGCCCCAAAATCTTCTGTACCTGCCACCTTTCACATTTATTTTTGTTTTCCTTTCCTTTCACAACGTTAAAACCGAACCCCCTTCGACAGTCTGTACACGTTCCTCTACAACTACTTCTGTTTCTCTGTTTACGTATTTCTAGATCTGACCGTCTCGACAAAGAAACATCAAAAGATGGTCCATCGGGTTAGCAAGGAAAGCGTCGACATAACCCTCAATCTAATGACGGAGTCGGCCTTTCTTACCTTTTTCTATGTCTCCAATAGATTCAAAGTGTGCTCTTAAACCATCGTCTGTTGTATCGTAACTCAAATTCCCAACGTATACCTTTCTGTCTTCCCCTTCTGCCATTTTCAACGACTTTCTGACAACAGTGCACCTCGTGTTCTTCCAAATGGCACATTAAACTCCACAAACAGGTTTCTACTTCCTTTGAACAGGTTTTAGTTTCACGTGATCTGCGAATGACGGTATGATGAAAGAGGGGCTCCGAACACCACGTGCACGAGGAGTCTACAAAAGGTAGGGTCTGCGAGGACTAAATTTACACGAACTGTGGCAGAAACATTCTTCTGAGAGTTGTCAGAGCGAAAAACTCGGAGGAGTACTGGAGTATCATTTCGCGAGTAAGTTCATTTTGCATATTTGAGGAAGAAAACAGATGAAGTGTGTTGTTTCACGTGATCTTGAGTGGAAAAACTGGTTTGACAAGCATTTTTTCCCTTTTCTTCCTTTGCGATTGGCTTTTTGTCGGCCAATCAGAACAGTCATCGCAACAAGCGTTCACCACGTGTTCGCTTGCATGAAGTGAACACTGCGGCGGCGTCTGGCCGATGAAAGAAGTATTTGGAAGCGAAGCGGCGTTTCTTGGAGATTCTATTTGCTAGAAGAGTACTCTTTTAATTCGAAATGACAGGTAGTTTTGCTGGACGGAAACTCTTTGTGGGAGGCCTTCCTCCGAAGGTGGACGAGAAAGCTTTGAGAGATGTATTTTCCCGTTTCTGGCACATCGAAGAAGGTTTGTCATCCAGGTTCTCCTGTATTTCCGCTTCTAGGGACTGTTTTTTGTGCTAAACAAATGTTTTCTCGTAAAGTCTTATATTGATTATTTCTAAGTAGCCAGTTGGTGTTTGCTCGAAGTTAACTTACGGAAGACTGTTTGAGTGGGCTAGTGTAAATTGAAGAACTTTCTATGACTTCGATCTGACACCAGTAAAGTTCCGTCGCGGTGTACGTTCAAGCTTGCTACTCACCTTTAAAATTGAAAAGTGTTGCGAGTAAAATGTGTATCCAAGAAGAGACGGTTAGGGATTTTTTCGTTAGCAGTTGCAAGCAGCAGTGTTGGCTGAAAAGAAAAGATGAAGATAATAAAATAATAGTAATTGAACGAAGTGGAGTGCAATTTGCTCTGAAATCACAAGTATGATTTTAGACCAAAATTGCACGACACGAAGTTCAATTACCACTTTATTAGACCCATTTTGAAATCACACAATGTTTTGTCAATATTAATATTTATTTAATGTTCACTTCAGGAAAACCAGTTTTGAATTTTGATTTGCTTAAAAAAAGGATGTGATTTAGAGCAAAAAATGGTGCAGTTTGTGAATAAATTGCACTGTTGGGAGCCAATCAGTTTCAAAATGGGCATAGTGAAGAAGTTAATGACAGCCTCTATTAGGCTGCCCCTATTAGGCAAGCAGTACTCTAAGTCCTGATGATGGTTTTTTACCTCTGTTAAGCGGCCACTTTTCATTTCCCCAAGGGTGGCCACTTTTAGGGGTTTAACTCTGTATACCAAAAAATTATTGACAGGCAAACGATTCCTTTATCGTAGTTACCCTAACATCTTTTCAGTAGTTCAAAAGACTTGGCAAGAGTTCTGCACAGCCCCATACATGTACATTATTTATATATGCATTATCTTACTCAAACTCTTTTCGTTTTTGGAACAGGGTTAATATGACAGTAATGCATGTATAATTACAGTCGAACCTCTATTAGGCTGCCCCTATTAGGCAGACAGTACTCTAAGTCCTGATGATGGTTTTTTACCTCTGTTAAGCGGCCACTTTTAGGGGTTTAACTGTATTAATGTGTGGGGCTATGTGGAGATCTTTTCAAGGACCCTCTCCTGATTGGTAATTGCACTGCAGAATTCTGTTTTCACATTCCCCTAAAGACCTTACACACCTCATAAAGTTTGTACCTAGATTTCAAAACTGACTTGAGCTTGTTTGTTTGTTTATTTGCAGCAATAATTGTCACAGACCGGGAGACCCATAAGAGCCGTGGTTTTGGGTATGTGACATTTACAAATGAGGAAGATGCCAAAGAGGCTATGACGTCTATGGCAGGGGAGCGTGGCAAGGTATCTTTTTAAAATCTTTGTAGTGTTGATTACCATTTTAAGGAAAGTGGACAATGTTGTACCAATTAGTTAAATCTGCATTGCAAGATTTTGTTACCTTCAGTTCAACCGCTTTCTAGTTTGGTGTAGAATAAGTGCTGTTGGTTAGCATTGACAATGTAGGAAACATAGGCACGCAATGCGTGCTTGAGCTATTTTGTGAAGAGTGGTAAAATGTTGAGAAAATAGGGAGAAGTCAGAAAATGGTTGAATCGTGAGTCATTTATCTGTGGCGCTTTTGGTTTTTGCTATGGTATCGGAGAAGTAAGAGCAAACTGTTTTTCATTTGATTTTTGTTTAGTTTTCTTATTTCTAAGACTGATTTTGAGTTTGATTTGTACCAAGTAAATAGTAATTCATCCTACATTTTTTGAAACAAGAGTTTCATTAATTCCGGAAAAACCGGTATGTAATATATTTTCTATTATTTGTTCATTTTCTTTCTCCGCACTTTCGCAAACACTATATTCGTCCAGGCTCTCAAATTCCCAAAATATACGTACACGTGCTGATACAGTTCCAGGACCATGTGAAGAAATATTTCCAAACAGACGAACTATGCAACATACTACAATATATGAGACCACAAAAACCGAATCAACGTTGAATACAGTACTGATAATGAATATAGATATAATTGCCGTAACGATCAATTTCTGATTTACAAGTGCTTTGTACTGTTTACTTGGGACAGCAAAAATAGCCCGACCTACAGTACCGCTCAAAAGTAAGTTACCAGTCGCGTCGCGTTTCCTGCGCGACGCGATTCGCGTAGCGCGAGACTCATTGAAGCGAAAATTTCTGGCATAAATTATAGATTAACACAACGCGAAATCAATTAATATTGCGTATCGATTTTGCGTAGCGCTTACAATTGCAGCTGTTGTCCTACCGAAATTTGAGCTCTCCACACGTGTACATGTTGTGCCCTTCGTTGAGGTTGTCGCGAGTCGAAATGGCGTAAAATTAAGCGTCAGACAAACAAATCCGTTCACAGTTAAGAGATTTGCATAACCGCAAAAATATTGGCGTTCATAAAATATTCATAGACACAGCCACAGAAGAAGCTTAAACTTTTGAGTCTGTCGTTGGTTGAATGATCAAGTTTTATAAAATTTGTGCGAAGTAAAATCAAGCGTCAGACAAACAAATCCGTCCACAGATAAGAGATTTGCATAACCGCAAAAATATTGGCATGTGTAATTTGAAACCTTTTGAGTCTGGCGTTGATCGGTAAAATGATCAAGTTTTCTAAAATTCGTGCGAAGTAAAATCCGTCCACAGATAAGAGATTGAATGACCTTTGTTTGTTGATCTTTGTTGCGAATGATCGTCGTTCGGTGTACCCTGCTAGCACATTAGCCAGAATTTTTCGAGTCTGTCGTTGTCGGTAGAATGGTCTAAAATAAAAATTCGTGCAAAATAAAATCAAGCGCCAGACACACGGATAAGAGATTTGCATAACCGCAAAAACAGTCAATCAAAACAAATCAAGCAAGCTTTGCATGAAAGAAAAGTCACTGAATACATGTATATCTTGCTGAATCTTTAATGGGAAACTGAATAATGGCATAAACATGCGTGTTTCCTGAGAGGTAACTGCTATCTTTTTTGGTATTCATAACCAGTTGGAACGTTCCTTTTTTTATCAGTGCGATCGCATGTACTATAGGAAATAAACTAATTGTTACAGTTAACAATAGGCCAGTTAAGATCGCACGAGAGCTTCAAACCATTTGACGCGAATCGCGTAGCGCGCGACAGGAATCGCGTAGCGCGCGACGCGAATCGCGTAGCGCGCGACGCGAATCGCGGAGCGCGCGACGGTGGTAACTTACTTTTGAGCGGTACTGTAAACAAACGCTCTTATTTTAGTGTTTGGGCCTTTTGCTGACAACGTCTGTGTACAGTAAGCAGATGAGCTTAACACCACGTTATATCCCGAAATAAGGGCAATATTAAACTTACCGATTCGAAAACAAACCACCAATTAATTCCAAAATAAGCTCCTCCGAATTAAGAGCGTCAACAGTTGTACAATATTAAAAAACCCGATCAACAGACAAACAACAGATCGAAATCCGCCAATAAGAAGAAGAGAAAATTGAAGTTGAGAAAAGTAACCAATAAAAAACAGTTAAAACTGACCAATCATTGTAACAGAAAATAAATTCAATTAGATGTTGTTGTAAACAAGTTAAATTGACCACGTGCAAATCTTGTGATTGATCAAAGCTCATGTTGGATGCACGTGACCGATCAAAGTTCGGAGTCGCATTTAACCAACAGCGCTGCCTTATTCATGTGGGAATTAAGCAACGAACTTGCTATTACCAAATGTAAGTACGTGATAGATCAAAGTTGAAAATCGCCTTTGATAAACAGGGCTGTATGTCTTGGTGCCTGTTTACACATGAGAGACAAAAATAATCCATTTGACAAATGAAATTGCTCACTATCCGAAATCACCATTTTCATTGTTTAACATAAAAACGGCTTCACTTCAAGGGGAACAAATATCCAGGTTAAGGATTCCCCTCCGTACAAATATCACTTGTGGAAACAGCAGGTAAACAATGGTTGTTTTCATGCTGGCAAAGAAATCTTGAAACACTGCAGTGATATCGAAACGCCACCAAATGTGCTAAATGTTGTGGTATGAAATATGATCGAATGAAACATGATAGCAATCATTCTGGTTGCATAACACATGACACAAATCTGCTATCGAGAAATGTTTACGACATTTTCATCTTTTTGTGTTGGTTCTGTTTTGATAAATCAAGAACGCTGTTGAAGTATTCCACAAGATTTATGTTTGACATTTAATAAAAATAAACATGTTTTGATAGCCTTTGTAATGATTTAAAAGCCCAATCAAAATAGCAATAAAACAACAACAATACAAGGAACATTGAGCTACAGTCTGAGACAAAAAGGTTGAGAAACATCTCCTCCCCTGCCCTCGCACATTGTTGGGTCACAGGATTTGTGAAGGGCATTGTGAGAAACAGCATTTAGAGGGCAGGGAGAGCAGCCCAAGGTACCAAATCTGTGTATTGTGTCCTGTCTCAAGGCCTTTTGTTGCAGACTGAGGCTCATACAGTCTGTACATACTAATGAGCCTTGGTGTAGACGTGCATTTGATGCACGTGTCAATACGCAGATGGGTATGCGCATCTTGGGAAGACGCATGTCACCCGCGTATATTGGGTTTCTTGTTTCTACACTGCACTGTAGGTAAATCTGAGCATGTGATTAGGGACCAGTGTTCAGGGGTTTCATTAGAAGCCGGCAACTGGTGAAAATCACCACCTTTGTCTAGATTTCATTTCCAAGGGTTTAATTTTAAAAGTGTACTGGGGGGGCATGTCCTTAGACCCCCCTTAGAAACTCGGGCCATTTGGGCCTTTATTGTTTACACGGTTTTTAGCTCATTCATGTGCGCGTACGCAAGCAATGAATGAGTAT
>OX419339.1:30482846-30490346 GCA_948470475.1 Galaxea fascicularis
TGAAATAAGAATCATTCATAGCTTTATGTCACGCACCGCCATAACTCTGAAATTTAAAATGTGCCTGTTTTTAGACGAAACATGTTGTTAGACAGACATAAATTTATCCCCTCTCATGCCTGATAAAGACAGCTTTGGTGGGTCTTTAGTTTTGGATTTTAGGAAATGATGACGTCACGTGCAACCCAAGAGTAGATTGTTGCTAACATGCATTTTATTTGTTGTCTCCTAGAAATTCTTCAACCATGAGATGACCTTGGAGTATGCCAAGGACAAAGATTCCACTGCTCCAAGAGGAGGAGGGAGAGGAGGAAGAGGTGGCTTCAGGGGTGGATTCTCAGACAGAGGGCGTGGCCCTCCTTCACGTGGGCCACCCTTCAGGGGACCACCTCCGCAGCGTGGCCCTCCAAGCAGGTTTGTTAACCGTTAAGCTATAAATAAAGGACTTGGTTAAAGAAATCCCAAGTACCAAATGAATTTTGCTCCAACTCTTAATTAATTTTATTCTACAAGCACTTGGTTTCCCCTGAAGCACAGGAGAAACCAACTGCTTACAGGGTAAATTTGCTTCAGAGAGTGTCATATTGTCCTTATACATGTAGTTAGTGGTAATAATATTGCAGTTTTCAAAACTGCCAATTGACTTTAAGTTTCCAAATGAGACCATGATATTATGGGATTGATTTTTTTCTTGCGGTCCACCTGGGAAGCAAAATTAATCAAACATTGTAACTTATCTTAGCTTTCAAGCAAATGTGTGGACCGTGAGCAACTGCACTACACTCCTTTGATCCTGCTTGCTAGACAGCAAAAATGGAGTTTCTGGGAAATCAATGTTTACAGGGCTGTGCTCTAGCGGCGCCTGGTTGCCCCTGGCGACTCACTTTTGCCATTAGGCGACCAGGAAATATTAGTTTTTGCACCAAACTTTTATGCTGGGCACCCTGGATTTCAAGGGTTTAGAGGTTTGGGCGCCCAACTACTTTTCTTAGAGCACAGCCTTGATGTTTAAAACAGGAGAGACTGGGGAAAAAGTTGTTTGTTTGGTTAAAATATTAATTCATGTGAGTGTACCTTCTTATAAATTATACTGTTGCTATTATAGGCCTAGAGATGGCCCCCCACCTTACCGTGGTAGAGACACCATGCCTCCTCCTAGTCGTGGACCACCTCGAGGCCCTCCTTCAGAACCACGAAGAGGACCTCCTCCCCCTGACAGGTATTGTACTACAGCATAAGGTGATCATGCTTGAGACAATTTGAGAAATTGTTGAAAAGCTTCCAAGGATATTGGTGCATGCACACAACAGAAAGTTTACAAGTATGAAGTGCAGCTTGAAGATAAGTGAACCAAATATACGCAAAAAACATGCATGTGCAAAAGGCGTAAACGAGTCTAAAAAATTGAGTATACGTGTCTACACATATGCAGAAAGACTCATTAATATGTATGAGTTTGCTCATTGTCTGCTTTTTGTTCTTTTATCAATGATGATTTTAAATAGCATGATTGTGGCTATTCAAATAAAATTACACGATACCGAACATTCATACAGCCATTTTCAATCGTCTCTGACGGACGCCAGAACTTCACGCTCCCTGAGCGAGAAAGAGGAACATTTTAGGAACTTCAAATAAATCACAGAAATAACTTGTAAACAAACAGCACATCATATAAGCACTTTCGTAACGAAATTCAGCATTTCAGACAGGTTATTCGTCTCTGTGAGCTGAGTAGAATCTCACTGAGAAGTCACGTTGTTTGTTGTGACGGTACTGAGTTCACGGTTGCCGGCATGTGTCATACGGAAAACAGACTTTGCGGTCAAAGAAATCACTCATCAATGGGCCATTCCATTTAATATCCACACGCCCCCTATGGATGACATTCTCTGAAGGGGGGTGGGCAAAGTCATTTCTGAGGGGTTGAACCAGTCGGCATCCTTTGATCTTGCGATTTTTTCCGAGAGGAAGTACAAAATTTGGCTTATTTCTGGGGGGGGGGGGGGTATTTTGTCGCACTTTGATCTTCTTTTCTTAGGGGGTTAATTCTGGGTGACCTCATCCATAGGGGGATGTGGATATGGAATGGAGTGGCCCCAATTAACGGTGCATCATAAGCACTCTTATAACGATAAACTTTTGTAAATGAAACAACATAAATAAAACAGTTATGGTTGAAGTCATCATACATGTATTGTTTGCACTGTAAATACCCTGCAATCAAAGGGTTTTTTCCATCAGTTAAGTGATTAAAATACGATCCATGTAGTTCATACTATGCAAATTTCTTTTCTTTTTTTGAGCTGGTGTTTGTGATTTCTTTGGCAGAAATTTATAAATCGTGAATGGTCAGCAAACAGGGAGAATATCTAGAATCAACAAACCAGGAATTAAGAGACCTTTTCCATTTTTGCGTTGTATTGTAACGTGCTTCGATTCTTTATGCCAACCGGCAGATCGAAGTTTGTTTACATTTATGGCTGAAATATAAGTCGCAAATATTGTTGCAAATATTTTTGGCTGGTGAACTTTCTTGATTCTGCTCAATGTTTTGTTTACGTTTAAACAAAAATTGATGTAGACTTTTCTATCTGCAGTTTTGGGGATCACTCTTGGGATCAACATCAAGAATTTACAAGGAATTTACATGCATAGATGTTTTTTGTCATCATGCAAACTTTCAACTTGCCGGCGGTTGATATTTCTTTTGGTTCCGAAAACAACTAAACACAAAGGGCACTTATGGTTATGAATAACAAAAGACAGATGCGTATACGATACGCAATTTTACGCATAAAAAAATGCGTATACGCGTATTACGCGCGCGAAATCTGCGTCTGCATTGTAAGCTTATCTCCGAGCTGCACCGTAGTTACAGATGCAATTAACCATACCCAGTGGAAAAGTACACATGTTTCTTGGCCCCAAAAGAACACAATTACTGTCTATTCTGAGTGTTGCTTTCGTCGAATAGCCCCCAAGGAATGCGCTTTTATTGTTTTGCAATTTCAGTCACTTCAGTGATAGCCCTGGTCCTCGTTGTCTCACCTGATTGTATAATATTGTTAATAAGATCCTGGTGTATTGTCTGGTTTTGGGCCTTCCCTTGAGAGTCTGCTGCTGCTCTTCCCAACAGAGCTGGTCAGGTGACATTGCTTAACTACCAACTGATCATACTGGAAAGCTGGTTTACTAACTTAGAACAGACACCACTATACCGTTGCTTACAACTTCCCACACCTTACAAACGACTTGTCAACGACATAAACAAGGGAAAAACAACAGACTGACTGACAACAACACGCACACAGACACGGATCGAAATGCACCAATCAGTGTTTACAACAGACAAACAACAAACCGACATTATACACGTACACACATTAGACTAACAAAAGACGGATCGAAAAGCACCAATCACTGTGTACAGTCTTCACAGCCAATGACAATTAGGCTTAAGTGACAGTCGACCAATTACATCACGACATCGTTGACCAATCACATCAACAACCAGAGTATTTATTCCATTTACTGACGTTACACAAATCACTTGACTCTGATGATGACTTCCGCTCAGGTTGTCGAAACGTCAGTCAATGTCACCACAAACAGTCCTTCTTAGGACTACACTCACCCGGACGATCATACTCCACTTAATTATGATATGACTCCTGGGTTCAAACCATTTACGATTTTAATGAAACATGTTGCTTTTGCATTGATTGTCTTAGGTATGATGATTATGGCCCTCCTCCTGACCGTGGGTACCCCTCAAGGGATTATGAGCGTGGAGGCTACAGTGAGCGTGAAAGAGAAAGACCCCCCAGCTATGGGAATGACCACTATGGCAGCAGGTACAGACATTTCAACTTTTGCCATAATTTCTCCTTAATTTCCTCGTTACTTCCTCTTGCATTGTTATTTCTTGATTGAGTGTAAAATTCTTGAGCATAAAAAAGTGATCACCAAAGAAAGAATGTAATGATCATTGAATAGATTTGTCCAACTTGTAGTATACATTGTAAGAGACATCTATAGTTTAGTAACCTTGAAGTCAAGGGATATGTTTAGGGGATCTGTAGGCATGGGTTTTTCCAAATCTTCTTTACTTAATGACTCTTGACACCTCAGGAAGCTAGCTTTGTTAGGTTTTCACCAGAGACCCCTCGCCATCCATTTCTTCACGTTAGATAATTGGCATGTCTTAACCCTTTATGTCCCAAGATCTGATTATCATTTCTCCTTTCTGGCTGATGTACAGTGTTTTGACACTAACGCTTGCCCGATTGCTCAGGGCAAGTGAATTACCCCTGTGGGCAAGTAAAGCAATGCTAAGGCCTGCCCTATCGGGCGATCAGAATTTTTTTGAACGATTTGACTTGCAACAAGAGAAGTTTCTGATAATGTAACGAAATGACCATAAACCTGAGCAAAAAATAAAGCAAACTTAAAACTCTTTGCTTTGTTATTTATTTCTCTGCTAAATAAATTATATATGCTAAAAGCGTTGTTTCTCCATGCAAAAGGAATGCTTGATACAATAGAACCCAGTTTCTGCATGGGTAAATGTACCTCCATTTTGTCATATCAAACAAGTCTGTACATTTTTGGGTGGAATGAGTCTGTTTCAGATGAGTCTATTTCAGTTTGGGTTTGTCAGAAAAAAACGAGATGGTGATAATAACAATGAAGGAACATCATCCGAAGAGGGTAGAAGTGTGAAAGGACAAATTGGATCAAAGCGTTCCCAAAATTCAGAAACCTAGTAGCAGTTCTTGCTATGAAAACAGACGACTACAAAAAATTCAGTCCACATTGTTAATGGACTTCTCGTGGTTAGTTCTTTCTTGGACACAACTTTATGTTACCTTTATAACAAGATTGACTTTGTGGATTTTAAACATACTTTGTACTGTGCTTTGGAACTGACTGATTCCCACAAAATGCCAGCATAACGCCAACACAAACAACTCAAATTTACAAAATAAAATTACCATTTTATTTCAAACCTCCTTTGAGTTTATTAAAGAGGTTTATTATTAAGAGTTCTTTTTTTTTTTTATTTTTTAAGAGGTTCTGATGGGCAAGGATTTTTACTAAGTGGGCAACTGAAAAAAACAAAACTGGTTGCCCAAGTGCAAATTAGTAGAAAGTTAGTGTCGAACACTGCATTAGTTAAGAGAATTTGAGGTTGTATCAATATATAACTACACTGTCTTGCTGATAAGTTTGTTTATTCTCATCACCTGTATGCCGATATATGAAGGAGTTACATGCTAATCATTATTTTCTGGAAGTTAAAGGTTTAAGGTGCTATGAAAATTTGTTGCAATCATTAAAACATTGCAGTAAAGTTATATCAATACTGCTGTGCATCTATCAAGTAGCAAGTTGTTTATTTTGAGCAATATGTATATAGGTATCCTCCCCAGGAACGTGGCAGCAGCAGTGGAGGTGGTAGCTATTCTAGTAGTGAGCGGGGTTACAGCCATGGCCCGCCCATGGAAAGAGGGTATGGAACAACTGACCGCTATGGTGGAAGCGACAGAGGGTATTCAAGCGACCGAGCCTATGGTGACAGGTAATGATTCTTGCCCTCATCTGTTTTCTTTTACCTCAGTTTTTATTCAGTGTGTTTAAAACACTGTTGACCTACAACTGTATTTTAGGGTTCCAAACAACTTTCAGAGTCCTGGACAATTCAGTGTGTTGGGTTAAGCCTCAATTACATATTTCACTCCAAATGATTAATCCCGCCTATTCCAATTTGTAAAAGTCACATTTCAGCTTATTTCATTGAAGCAAACACAAGTCTGTGTAGGATGATTTTGGAGCAAATGCCACTAGGCGAAATTCCTGAAAGCAAATGGGTGTTTGAATGTTTTTCTTTTTCTGAATTTTCTTCGTCATTAGGTATGGCAGCTCCTCAGGTAGTGCAAACGATGATCGGTACCCTCCAGAGCGAGGAAGCTATGGCAGTGAGCGTCAAGACAGAGGTGGGTACGACTCAAGTAACAGCAGTGGAGGTTATGGCAGCAGTGAACGAGGATATGGAGCACCTGATCGTGGTTATGGCCCTCCACCTGATCGTGGTTATGGTCCTCCTCCTGAGCGTTCGAGAGCAGCAGGCTATGGGCCCCCTGCTGATCGACCCTACTCTTCAGGCTCTTACTCCTCAGGTGGTAAGTTGAATACTAGCAGCCCCTGGCTATTGAGTTTTAGCTTGGGCAGTTTACAGTATGATCCACTTCACCCAGTGGGCCACAGAAAAATTGTTGGACTGTTTGATTTAGGATATGTCATCTGTTTTTGGTAAAGGATATGCTTTGCATCACTCATCAGCAGCTAAAAATATAGACCACATTTCATCTCTGTCAGAGGCTACTAAAGTGTGATGGTGGGAACTTCTTGCAAGTTCTTGTCTGTGTCGTAAATTTGTTGTTTCTGTAGCTCGTTCTGTCTGTTAAGTTTGCAAGTAACTTATTTTCATGTCATTTTTTTTCTAAATACGCTGTTGGTGCATACCAACGTAAAGGGCTTAAATAATGAGAATGAAATAAGAGTTAATTAGGATATAACTTTCTAGGTTTAGCTACATGCAGTCAGGACAGGTTGTTTGTCAGGTAGAAAGAGCGGTAATTTCCTTTCAATCAATCGTCCGAGTTAGTTTAACATTTTAGTTGTATCGGAACCATACCATTCCTCACGTGCGGATTTGTTTACTGTAAAAGAATCTACTGTTTTTCTTTCGACAAACGCTTCGAGAATTGATAAACGACACAGTGCAGTGTTAGTTTAAAATCGGTCAGCCTAGTCGGTGCCGTTCACAAAGACGAGATTGAGAGACGAAATACGTCTTTAATTCATTAATGCTCCAGTAAGAGGTCTGGTTATATTGAACAGCGTTGAGACCGAGTTTAAACAGTTCGTAGCAACAACTACAGCACTTCCAAGACACGAACTAGAAACGCTAAGTCGCCGGTGTGTAAAGCAAAGAGAAAGCAGCGTTCAAGAATGAAAGTACTCTGAAACTCTACTGAAACTCTACTCTCAAAGGCTAAGCAAAACTTGAGATTTGCAAATTCACGTTATTCGAATTATGCACTCCTGTATTACGCTTTCCATTGTCGAAAACTGTTGTACACTTCAGTTGAAACAGCGCACACGTTTCCATTCGAGACCAGTACTGTAACTTCATTTGACCACCTTTTAGACTTCAACAAGGGAGGCGAAGTCTTAAAGTCAGGGATTTAAAGGTTAAGTGATAGGCATGTGAACTATGCTCCCTGCTTTAGGGGTGTGCTGGCTTTAGCTGGCACTCTTATATTTTTCAAGTGTTCTTTTCTTTCAGTTCGTCGAAACTGCAAATAACCCACCCTGCGTTTGCAGATCACCTCAGGATACACGTCATTATGTCTTGATGTCTAATTGTTTCTACGTTTCATTTCAAGGCCGAGACTGGTGAGACCGATGAAGAAAGCGATCCGTGTTCCAGCC
>OX419339.1:30495346-30505346 GCA_948470475.1 Galaxea fascicularis
CAAACTTTGTCCCTCCAAAGGTATGTTCTCTTATAGGCCTCCAGGAGTATGGTGTTGACCCGTAAGTAATTTATTTTCTAGAAATGAAGCTCATTGGTACATTCTGATTGACTTTGACCACAAAACTGCGGTGACTTTATATCGTTGAGGGTTGATTTGTTGTTTGTTTCGACTCTGGTCAAAGGAACCGTTTATTTCCAGGACGGTATTTTCTAGTTTCTTGGCGGTTCAATCACGTTTTGAATAAAGCACTTCTCCAGGTACTCGGCTTGCTAGCACGTACACAAAATGTTGGTTTAACATTTAGACTAATCATTTTAATGAATCATCATGTGAGAGGGAAAAAACGCGTAGGAACTAGAAAACTTTTTTTATTCCCGACTTCTCCAATTTACGATCAGTTTCTAGCCATGGCTTAGGGTAGCCAAATCCGAGAGCAAAACTAAAGAGCCGTATAAAAATTATAACTGCAAAATATTTCAAGGCATTGTCGTCAAGAAATCACTGTCTGATTTTAAACTGCGTGAAAGCAAATGGATCTCCACGAGTTCAGGTCTCGCTCACTGAATTTATTTACGTTACGTGGATTGTGTCAGTGGTGTTCAGTGGAACACATCGAGGGGCAAAGCATGACAGTCGGAAAGTTTGCTCGTATCCGTTAAGAACCTCCTTTTTGGCGCAAATAGTCTTTGGTATCGTTCAATTCAAGTTTCTGAAAGTCATGATTCGACCAAAAGTTACTTTACTCTAAACCATGATTTGCTGCAATTTTAATCAGGAGGTACCTCCTGTACTTGATTTATCAAGTCGTAAATTACGTATGTTTTTGTCTGCCGTCAGTTATCTCGGTCTTTCGAACAACTTCGCTGGTAGGCCAATTGCCTTAGGCCTCTTTTTCAGAGCGAGTCTAGGTGTTCATCTGGTCATATGCAAATCAATTTTCATTCACACGCAAATTAAACTGATTTTCATGTGAATGAAAATTGATTTCCATACGAAAGGATGAGCACCTAGACTCGCTTTGAAAAAAAGGCCTGAGGTAATTCGGAAATGGCTCGTCGTGTCTGACGCCGTCTGGATCTATTGTGGCCTCGCTTACCTGAAGCATATTGTCCTCACTTTCGTGGGTGAATCATTCCCCCTTTACGCTTCCTTCTGTGCCAACAAGTCGCAGTGTTTTCAGTGTCTTTCTCCGTGGGTGAGGAAAACAGCATCAAATCAGATAGCGTTAAGAGTTAGCGTAGTTTAAGCTGGGACGGTACCCACGGCCATCAATTGAATCGTATCAGTCAACTTTACAGAGTTTTCTTGACATTTTCAACTGAGTGCTCAGTTTCTTTGTTTTGTTTTCTTTCTTTCTTTCTTTTAATTTTTTTTCGCTCTTCGAAGAACAGCTCCTCGGTTTAGCTTTTGTGCAATCTTACAATTTGCTACTCAAAACGAAAGCGTTTTTTTCTCCCCTCGGTTTTGCCCCTGTTATGTGGTTCTTTCTGTATAATTTCAGGAGTTAAAAGTACTGTAACGGGTGTAACATTGTTTCAGGGATCTGCCAATGCGGAGTGTTTTGTATCTAACGTAATATTCTTTGCTGACGTCGATCTTTTCATTGACGGCACGTGGTTTAATGAGAAACACTTTTGTTCTCTTCAACGGCGCGTTGTCGTGTTCGCAATGAGCTGTGAGAATGTTTGCTACTTCCTTACGCAGGGTCAGGAAAACTTGCTTAAAGGAAATGATACTCATGAATTTTACGGGCGGAGAGTTGACTTTATGGTTTTGCAAATGAGGATGTGAATGTGGAAGTCACATGTTGGAGAGCCAATTCCGTGCATACTTTTCGGACCGCGATAGCGTCTTTGTCTGCTCCATATGTTTGCGTTTGCTGTCTGTAAACGAAACTGTACGACCGCCGCTTGCAAGCTCTGTACATAGAATTTTGTGCCCATGCAGGACAAACTTCCCACCGCTTGTTTCCTTAACTCATCCATGGTCATAAATTCCAGTTGATGCATTGCACAACGCGATTTTCAACCTATTGTACACGCGCGGACACGCCCGTCAGACATACAAACCCACCCCCACCCCCACCCCCAGTTGTTCCACAGTCGTGGAGCCCTGTTGGGTGCCGCAAAAGACAACAAAGAAGAACGTCGAATGCGCCGGTGAATTTCGTGCGGCGACACGCTTACTATTTGTCTCAATTTTATGCTTTCTTGTGACCTAAAGTTATCGAAGTTTTTGTTTGAGGTGAAACAGTTTTTTTGTGTAGAACTGTATTAGTTGATGATGTAAGATTTGTTTTTCGACAGAAAGGAAGGGTGAGGTTGTCGCTACTTCAGGCTGGGGTGTGATTTACGGAAGGTTTCCGTTTCGAACTTTTGTGATTTGCAATTAAAGAGCCTGCAAAATGCATTTCATTGATATAATTTGTCGTTTGACTAAACTGAAATGGTGTGATTCACGCGTGTTTGCTTAAGAGTCTTTCTACATGTAAGTTCCGTGAATAAATCCGAATAAGGAAGTGCCAGTTTCATCTTTAATATTCTGTTTCGCGGACTTAACTTTTTTGTGAACTTTTTCATCAGTTAAGCCTTATTCTTCAAACCACTTGAATACTGCGTCCTTGATATCTCACGTGATATAGTCGCGTAGCTCTACAGACGCTATTCAAGCGCTGTCTGTAAGGTTCAGGATTAATTTGTAATAATTAAGGCAGCTGCTGCAGCTGGAGGACTTGGCTCTCTATGTTTCGACTTGAAGGGCCTTTAGTCTAGTCGTCGTTACTTAGGAAACGACGAATAGCCGAACACGATATTGCGAAATGGCTGATTTTGAAGGCAAGTTCTCGTGATCTGTATAGATCGTCATAAAGGCTGTCAAAAATGATCGATCTATTCGCCTGCTCTCAATGGTCAGAACAATGGTTGCGTTAGAACTTGACAAATCTCCCTGCGCACTTCTTAAATTAATAGCGTGTTTGCTTAAGCTGGCTGAAACAAGAAATCAAACTCGACTGAATAAGAGGGTCATTCTACTTTCTTTCGTTCTGGAGCATTTGTGCTCTGTATCGTCGTTTCTTTGTTACGTCTGGATCCTCTTTTCTTCCGCTACAGACCATATTCATTTAAGCCCAACACCCCTTCAAATCAAAGAAACCGTTTTTATCAGGAGAACGGCAGCCTGCAAATTCTGGAAGTAATGCGTGCAGTTTTTGATGGGTGAAGGAATTGAATCATCAGGGGGACGGTTAAAAGAACAATCCATCTCGGGCAGATGGCATAATCGACGGGGTCGTTTCCAGTTCCAAGCTTATTAAAAAGTTCGTTTGTTGAATTATGTTAAACCGTTTCAAGTGCTGACACACCCTATATCCAACGTGTTTAAAATATTTGGACTTGCAAGCGATATATTTTCGACGACATTAATTTTATCTTAGGACCTCTAGTCCTTACTGCAGCGCCCACGCGAGACCGTACGTTCCTAAATAATTTGTTCTTAATTATTTATCCATGCAGCCTTAAGAGAAGCCTGGCACGCCCTACTAAACAAACAAAAAATGAGATTGTTCCTTCCATAGTGGAAAAAGGCAGACTAAAACAGAGATAGGTTAGACATAGGATTTTATCAGCATGCAACACGTAAAGCGAAAACCCATGTTGTACATCGTAAACCGAAAAAACGTAAAAAGTACGTTTGAAAGGCGCTTGTGTGAATCTCACCCTTTTTCTTCTTTTTTTTTTTGCAACTATGCCTTTAAAAATTATGGCCTTTCACTTGTGGTGACCACTTTCTAACAGTGCCTTTAAAAACAGTTCAGTTAATTTTTTCTTTATTTCCCCAGAAATGAATTTACCATTCTCAGACGAAGTCCTGATGTGCTCAGCTCGTGTATAGTTAGTTCAATGAATTGTAGAGGAAATGCTTTAATTTGTGTATTTCCCAACTATTTTTTTTTTATTCTCACGTGATAGAGATTTAGGCGATGTTGGTAATGTTTCAAAAACTGCAAAATATTTTCACGCGATTTCGTGTTTGGAATTTCTTATATACCCCTTTATTATTGTAAAATTAAGAAAGCTAATCCGTTAGTCACTAAGAGTGTACCCTTGTATTTGTAGATTGTGGGTAGCGCTTCGGGCCATTTTCTTTGTTGACTAGGAATGGTGATCAAAATGAAGTGATCTGTCGCCTTTGAAGAGTAAAACACTACTTTGTAAAGCAGCATTTTTTGCGGTGAGAGCAATTTGAGGGCATATTGGTTTCCGTGCGTGGGAAACTTCCAGGGGTATTGTTTTGCAAACGCAGAGTGTTTGCAAAGGCTTTTGTCATGAACGGGTGTGTGGGACAATACGACAGAACAAAGCATACTTCACACACAAAGGTTAACACGTGCTTCAGAATATGACCTTGTAATGTTTTATTTACAATATGTATTATATAGCCGACAATGGCCCGTCGGAGACCGTACATTGTATCACGACCTCTCGAGAAGACCATTCCAAAGCTTGATTGTTTACTTTTCACAGCCAATTGGCTCGAGTTGTTCTCACGGCACTGGTTCAAGCCTTTCCGAGAGACTATTGCGGCAAGATAAACCTTTTAGAAAGGGTAGATATGAAGTGATAAAATGGTGCTTAGATTTGTTACACGTCACCTCTCACTGCTTTATCTGGCATACTTGAAGTCTCGTGTGCCAAGTAGCTTTTTACGTGCTCTAATTGTCAAATTGTCCTGAAATAACGCTTTTAGCGCACGAGAGTGCCGTTTCTTCGCGCGAGTGGACGTGACTGCGAGTTTGCACTCTCGGCGCCTTATTTGCATTAGCGCGTGCTGGGAATGCTTTGTCTTTGAAGGCCATCGGCCAATCACGTCGCCTGGTTCTCACGCTATCTGTCTCAGCTGCTAGTGTGCGCCAAAATACCATTCATCCGACAAATATGCAGGCCCTTTTTAAACAAAATACAAGTATAATTAGCTGGGGTTGGGAACTCAGAATGAGAGATTTTCCCACGGCTTAGAGTGTAAATAAAAAGCATTTTTTCTGCACTGGCGTTCATTTGTCACCTTCCTCGGTAGGAGAAAGATACCACGATATTTTGATCGTTAAATATTCGGCTATCTCAAGGAGAGATTTTCAAAACTCCAATAGTGATGGTTCAGGAATCTTCTAAGTTGGAAAAAGAAAATGATTCGGAGACCCGAAAGGTAAAACATTAATGGTTTCTTTCCCACAATTTTAGTATCCTTATGCGGTCTTTTTTACCTCGAGCCAAGGTGTTGTAGTTGTGATAGCTGAGCACTAGCAGTGTAATTAGGTGATTTTTTTTTTTTGAAGTCAGTAGAAGATAATTCACGTGCAAGTCAGGCTTTGAACTGCTCACATGAGTTAAGGAGATTAGTAGTCTGGTGTGGAGGTCACTGTAAGTGAATGTAATGTTTCGTTTTGTTTTCCCAGTGGTCTAAACCAATTATGGAGAAAAGAAGGCGTGAACGAATCAACCGCAGCCTTGAGGAACTGAAGAGACTTGTTCTTGAAGCGCAGAACAGGGATGTAAGTACTATCTGCTGTGTCAGCACAAATGTTCCTACTTACAATGGCGGTGATTGTGTTCAGTCTGTGAAGTGTTTCTTTTTTCTTTGACGCAAACTATACCGGTGACAATTTTAAAGAAATGCTTATGAATTAAAATTACTGGCTTTTTCTTTGGAGTGAAAATGAAAATTTGCAGTACTGTGAGAATGCTCTTAGTGAATTTTTCCGTTAGATAAATAGGTTGTTTCAATTTCAACTGTCCCAGGGTGTACCTTCTTAGATACGGCCGGCAGATTATTGCTGCTTTCTTTAATCTCACTGATTTTCCATAAACACTCTGCTGGTTTAACTGCTTTTAATGACATTTGTCATGTTGGCCTGCAGCCGAAGTTGAACGATTAGTTCGGTCATTTTTCTTGATAGCATTTCACTGTTGAATATTTGACCGGGCTTAATCAAGTCTTCGATTCACGCCTATTCGTACCCCCGTTTGTCTTTTAACCTTGATTTCGTATTGATGCTTGTGATATGCTTCATGAAAAGCTCAGATCGAACGAATTGGCTAAACGAAGGAATTCGGTGTTCGCCAGCGTCAATATGTGAATTGCCACCCTTGGGGTTCAGTGCATTTACACATTCTATAATAAATTATTTCATTACTTAAGCCGGAGTTTGCTTTGTCATCTAGGTTTGACTCGTTGTTATTTTGTTTTTTGGCATCGTATTTTCAGACTTCAAGGTACACGAAACTGGAAAAGGCGGACATTTTAGAGATGACAGTGAGACATCTTCGTGGCCTGAGACATCACCAGCGCACCGGTGAGGCATGCATGACAGTTTTATAATGACAAGTTAATATATAACTGATCATTGTTTGAGTGAATTCTAACTACTAAACCACAAAGGGGCTTATTGAAAGGTGATAGCGCAGATCACTGATAGTGACAGGTGCCGGTCGAAACATCTGGACAGCCGTTTCAAGTGTTCAATCGACCAGCGATAAGCAATTGAACCTGAGGAAGAGGGAGATTGTGCTTAATTGCATTAATTTTTGGGTGGCGTCGGACCGCCTCTGGTCACTTTCATGTTGAAAGGAATTTAAAACAGATCTTCCTAAAGTTTTTGCTAAGAACAATAAATAATGATTATTTTGGGACTTGATGGGTCCGTCACTGTTTTGCAACTGATTAATCTAGTGGTTCCATGCTCGCATCGTTAAGATTTATTTCCACAAGAGAGATCATTTTGCTCTATTGTTGTGTGTGCCTTTCGTGAAGATTTTATTTGAAGCATTGCTCATCACATTCTCACGCAAAACCTTCTACTAGACCACCCTGTAATTTGAATTTTGGGACATCGTTGAGTAACCAAGAATAAACTTCATTGCTCACGTTCATAATCAAAAAGGTCTCGAAAATATAATAGGGTATTTACTGGCAGAATGTCAAAAAGAAAACCCGTTTCATGCACATTTTATATCTTAGCGATATTGTCAATGTTCGAATTTGAACATTGAAAGGAAAAAAAACATCACGAAAATTGGTTCTTCTGCCATTTAGCTATCTTTGCTGTTTGAGATCTCAAGACCTTTCTCAACCTATGTTGTCTTTTTTCCTCACAGTGCTGTGTTCCAGCGAGCCCCATTTGGTACTTAAGCACCGCGCGGGTTACAGCGCATGTGTAGCAGAAGTGTCGAAAGGTATCATGGGAGACGAGTGTTTGGACCCTGAGATGAAAGCACAGATACTTTCTCATCTAACCGGTTGCCCTGGCTCACCTCGAGCGTTCAGTGATGTTGTGGTGCCAGTATCATCGAGAATTTCAAGCTCATTCCATTTTGATACCGCAGAGGACGGTGCTGTGAAGGAACCACGACGGCTGTTTTCTAGAGACACCCTCGAATCCCGACCCTTGTCGGGTCGTTCCTCCATTTCGCCGTACGTGATTCAAGGCCATGGAAAACCCCCTTCGACAGGAGCCATCCCGCTGCATTATGTACCTGTTTTAAGTACAGACTCCAGCAGCTCCCCAGGAATACACCACGCTTTGGTCCCAAGTGGGTCCTCCACAGGGTTACATCTAACTGACCCTCTGTGGAGGCCTTGGTGATTCGACTTACTTTTGTATACAAATTAAATTTAAATTAAGAAATGGGTGTAGAAAGTACCCTAGAAGAGAACGAAATGAAAATTAGGCAAATAAGTTTTCGTAACTGTTTTTTTTTCCTTTTATTTTTGTATCTTTGATATTAGCTATGGTTTATAGAACGATAACAAATATAGTTTATTGTAGGACTAACTGTGAGATTTTAAAATAAACGGTGTTTTGAAGTCCCTCTTTGATTGCCAGTTATTGATTTCCTGGAGATAATGCGAACGTACGAGGGCTGGGGAAATACTCCTTCACCTTAACTCAATCCCCGCGCGATTTCCTTTGCTCGTTCGTGTTGTCTTGGGTTTGAAAGACTGGAACACGCTAGTGACGAGTACTAGGGAACTTAAGAGCGGCTGTCCGTAAATATCGCCTTTGCCCGAGTATAGGTTTAGGTGAACTTTTTCTGGAAAAATACTTTGAGTATGTTTCGATTTCTATTTTGCGCGAACGGCGACAAAGGCTGTTCGGAGGCCTTCACACAGCACATTACTTGAACCGACGCTAAAACAAAACAACAACGTGAATGTTAACATACGTTATCTCACTGAAAAGAACATGTATTTACAAACATTTTGATGTCTGATTTGCCGAATTCTACCACAAATTTAACATTTTAGAAACTTTTTAGTACTTTCCAAAATTTCACCGATTTCGACGGAGCAAAAAACGGAAAAATTCACGGGTCAGTATCACCACTTGTTATATGGCTTGTTGCCCTTTCAAGCTCACTCTGCGAAAAAGCAAGGTCTCTTCTTCAATCGCCTGCAATAAAATTTTTGGGCTACATAATCTAGGATTTTTTAGAGCACAAGATAAAAGGTGAAAACGTGCCATTTCATGTCACGCATTCGGAAGCGGAAAACAACGATACGCTTCTCAGAATGTAGTCCTGTATAACACCTCAATTGTTTTCTGCTAGGTTGTCTGACATTAGTAAAATTTTTAACTTCTGACGGTCTTGATCCCGGACTTGCCGGTACGTCTAGAATGAGTGAAATTTCTCTCGTAACAATCCATAATATTGAAATATTTATTCTTTCCACTGCTGTTTAAAGGCTGTTGATTGTCGTGCTGTACATACCAAACGGCGGACGCCAATCATAGAAGTAGTTAGTTGCTTTTTGAGCAAAGGTGATTCTCTACGTTCACAGTGTAGTTTAGTCTCCTTCGCAGCCGTTATTAGGGTCGTCACCCAACGCTCCTTCCCACTAACGGCTGCTCACTCGAGCTCTGCATTCCTTTCGCTTTGTTACTGAGAACCAATAACCCTGCATGTATCTGTGCAGCTCCACCAATCATATTTCTTGTCACATTTGCCGCCAAAAACACAACAAGGTGCAGGTTTCCAGGAAATGGAAGCCTGCTCCTTATTGGTCAGTTTGAGGAAAGGAGTGCAGAGCTCGAGTGAGCAGCCGTTAGTGGGGAGGAATGATGAATGGTCCCCTGGAGACCGGTCACACAATCTTCGTAGTTTGAACATGTTGACTGAGCAGAGAGTGGCCATCGTTCTCAGCGTTTGGTATGAACAGTTACGAACAGCTGTAGTTGACCAATAGTCCGAGTAGAGCAAAGAATTAATACTTCAACTTCAAGATTTGTTACGACATGTTACGAGAGAAATTTCACCAGTATCGATGTTCATTTGAATTTGCATGTGGGAAAATGACAGGTCAAAGTTAACATTTTAGACAACCTGATCGG
The DNA here is from genome assembly GCA_948470475.1 of Galaxea fascicularis. NCBI lineage: Eukaryota > Metazoa > Cnidaria > Anthozoa > Scleractinia > Euphylliidae > Galaxea > Galaxea fascicularis. Next base: position 30,504,735 of record OX419339.1, read on the forward strand.
CAAACAAACGAAATTTTACTTAGAACTATATTTTCTTCCAAATTGTGAAGATTTTCCTAGGGACAATTGACCAATATCTTGTTTTGACAATCTTATTATTTTACGCTTCCGAATCCGTGACTGAAAGGGCATATTTTGACCTTTTTTTTGGCGCTCTAAAATTTCTTAGTTCCAGTGGCCCAAAAATTTTATTGCAGTTTATTGAAGGAGAAACCTTGCTTTTTCGTTGGGTAAACCTGATACGACGACAAGCCATATAGCAAGTGGTGAATTTGACCCGTGAATTTTGCCTCGTCAAAATCGGAGAAATTTTGGAAATTTGTGGTAGAATTAGGCAAATCGGATATAAAAATGTTTCTAAATATTTCTTCTTTTTTAGTAAGATAAGTAATGTTCACATTTACCTTTTTGTTTTGTTTTAGCGTCGCTTCAAGTAATGTGTTGTGTGGACCCCACCAAAACTGTATTCTGCCAAAGTTTGGGAATTTTCGATCTTTTCATTTTGCACACCTGTAGGCGATATTTTCGGACAGCCGCTCTTAAGCACCCGCGTTTTCGAGCGACGGACGGCAACCGGACGCGAGGCGTTATCTCCTTTAACTTGCCTTGACG
>OX419339.1:30510346-30587846 GCA_948470475.1 Galaxea fascicularis
CCTTTCAAGTCCCACCGTCCCCTCCCCACCCCCACGTCCCTCTGGGGTGGGAGCTGACGGAAACTCTCTACAAGACGGAGTAACGAAGAGATTTAGTTAAGGCTTTGATTACATGCATACCTTTGGTATGAAAACGAGGCATAGAGTGATTGAGGTACAGATGATAATGCAAGTAGAAACAATAGCAAACGATGCGTCCGGCTTTTCTCTCATAGCTAATGATATCGGGGCACCAATAATGCACAGGACAAACAAATTGTACACAGACATCCCAATGTACCTGAAAAGCATTCATATCAGTATCAAAATCGGGAGACACTGGAATCATCAAACTTTGTTTTCACTGATTAATTATTGGTCATAAAGACCTTAGCACGTTTGGGCGAATTCGGGGCTTTTGTAAACTTTGATTCCAGCTTAATCGCTGCCCTAGCAAAATATATTTCCAAAGAGATTTCCGCACTGATCAAACCTGAATTTGATTTTTCTGAACCTTAAGCTTAAAATCTGCGAGACCTCTTAAACGTTAACCTCGATCAACTTTTAAACTTGTATCAGCGTTTATAAGCTTTCGAATCCGTTCCGGATCTCTAAAAATTACGAATCAGCGTTAATGTGCAATGTGAATGTTCCAGGCCCTGAAATAACAAAATTGCACTTACTTGGAATCATTCAAGGCAGGAATTGTGACGTTTCTTGTCTCCCAAGCAAGAAATGCGCCAAACAGTAACAATAATCCTTTGCATCCGCACAGTATTCCCAGCCAGCGGTATGTTTCTTGAGACTCACACAGCTCCAGTTGCATGACAAGTGTAACGTCCAGCTCGGAATCTAAGGACTAGGAACGAAATCGGTTCAAAACAGTCAATCTGGTTAGCCCCTTTCAAGGAGCTTAAGGCGGGGGTACACCTGAAAGCCGTTTTCACGCCGCTTAAAATCGGTTTGATAAAAAAAAAGTTTGTTCGCGTTTCAAGCAATACAAAAACCCTATGCTCGTTTCACAAATCAATGTGTTGGGTTGTTTTGGAAATTTTTTGGTGATTTTCTCAAAGGAGTAGTAAAATTTGGAGAAATAAGGAATAGTTCGGATTTAATGTAGTTTAAAAATTAGGATTTGAAGTTAAAAATTGATATATGGTCACCTAAACAGTCCCCTATCCACCTCGTGTGCTCTTGGGTTGGGGGCAACTGTCTGTTGGTGTTCCAAAACTAATTATTAAACCTCTTAAAATGCCATTCAAATTCACGTGTACCCCCACCTTATCATTAAATAATTCAAGAGTCATAACTTAAGGAACTGATAAGGAACCAGAAAAAATTTTAAATCTAATTCTACTAAAAACTTTGCTTAGTTTCATGTACCACCTCGGAGGGCACTTGAATGGTGGCCTGGGTAAAGTTAAACTTTGTGGTATAATTTGCGCGCCGGCCAAGCCGGTTCTGAACAACACGAGAAAATCAAGTCTGAACTTGTTTATCTCTACAGATACAGGTTGATAAAGTGTCTCAAAGATTTGGAGCGTTTTAACGTTGTCGGCAATTTGAACCGCGGCAAGCGCCGTGACATTGGTTCCCACGTTTGCATTCAAAAAAGTAATATTCTCCATTTGGCGCCAAAATATGCTCGGACATTTTCTGCGGACATTATCTGTTCCAAGAAGCGAAGCTCTAGGAAAGCTGTAAGCTTCAAGGAACTGATAATGTCGAAGGACAAACATCCGAGAATATTTTTAAAGAAAAATAGAGGCTATTGTCTTTATTATTTTATCCTTCAAATATTTTTCGCAACATACATTTGAGGAATATCAACGGGTATTTTCCGGTTTTAGCTGGGGCACATTCAGTCACGTGATGCACTTAGACCAATCGCGTGCAAGCAAAAAACTTTGATGGATTATAACACCGGGTATTTTCCGGTTTTAGCTGGTACACATTCAGTCAAGTGATGCGTTTAGACCAATCGCGTGCGAGCGAAAATATTTGATGGACTATAAATTGAGTGAGAGCGAGTTATGTTCATGGTGGTAACCCCTATGTACCTGAATTACAAAAACCGAAAAATCATCTAACCTCGTCTAAAAATTCTCGCAAAGTTCGTTTCATTGGATCCATAACCTGCCACACTGCGAGATAGATGACGTCTATTATCAGCAGAAGAAAAACCACACCGAACAAATGCCGATCCTTGATGACCTGTGAAGAGGCAAGAGTCTGAGGAGATTAATATGTATAGCTAGCTCGATCTGGAACATTCGTTGAAAAACATAGGCCTTACAGTGCGACGCGCCTTACCGTGGCCACCCAACAAACATTTTTACAAGTTAGCCACTGATCAAGGTACGCGAATTTGATTGAGAGACACGCCTCCGAAGAAAGTTTCAACACGCAGCAACCAAATGGAGGCGTGTCTGTCAATTAAATTTGCATACCCCGATTGGCTAAGTTGTAAGAATGTTTGTTGGGTGGCCACGGTAAGGCGCATCGAACTAAATTTTACCTTACGCTTAAATTTCTTGTTCGTGAATATCTGGTGAACGCGCCAAGTTTTTGAAAACATAGCACCGTACGACAGACTGAAGCCTAAAGACAAAGTCCAGGCTCTGAGCTGAAAAAACAAAGGGAATAGTAAGTACTCCATTTGCTCCCTTAGAAATGCTACGATGCCATGAGTTTTAGCAGACGAGACGAGGCCATGGGTTTTAGCAACCGTATAGAAACTCTTATTCTTTGGCCATTTCATCTTTAAGAGGAATAGAAAAATAAACTGTGATTATAAACTTGACGCACGAATTACGCGTGGTTTCAAACGTCAAGTTAAAGGAATTCAAAGTTTTAAACCATGCGTAGTTCGTACGTCATGTTCATAACGGTTTCCGCAATCAGTTTCAGTTCTCTCTGGCAACCTCGTTCCCAGGACTTTTTTAGAAAAGCCCTGGGAACGAGGCTGGGGCCAGTTAGTTACTTCTGATTCCAAAGGTTGTAGCTGTCTTTACGGCTATGTTTGCCAGGAATTGAATTAGATTAACGGTTAGGAAAGGATTAGATTAAGGAATATATCATGGAAATGATAGAATATTTCGTTTATAATGGGGCAATAGTATCTTATCATACTGGTTAAAACCTGCTGCGAACACGCTCTTCCAAAAGATACAAAAAGCTTTATACTTACCGCACAAATTATTTCATATTCGTGGCTGGAAATAAATCTTCCATCCAAACCAAACAAAAAGACTGAGGCATAACTGAGCGTGCATCCCAGCAGAACAGAGTTGTTTAGATTGGGACTGGACATCTTGATAAACCTTGTTCACGATAAAACAAGTCAAATGAAGAATGATCGTCGCAGTTGTGATCGCAATTTTTGCAATTCTTAAAGAAGCCTGAAAAAATCCAGGACTTCAACGGGACTTGAACCTGTAACCTCGCGATTCCGGTGCCATGCTCTACCAACTGAGCAATGAAGCCACTGACGTGGGAGCAGGTCAATTTTGGGTTCATATGTTCCCGTATGATGCATATGAAAGAGACCATATGTGAAATGACCAAATTTTCGGTTTTCTCGAGAACTAAGCCTACGAAGCCAATTTTTTCTTTCGTCTTCTTTGCTTTTACACCGTTCACAGTAATTTAAACCCTGGACAGCTCGTCAGCATTTTTCACGTTAAACAAACAGGAGTAACCGGGAAAGAGTTACGAAAACAAAAAGTTATATTTTGAAATGTCTTTATCGTTGCCGTCGTCGTCGTTGCTTAACCTCCCTATTATGGTTTGGTTGTGAGGTGAATGAGAGGGGTGAGGGGGAGGCGGGGGCTAGAGGCGGAGGAGAGGGGGTTTAAGGTGGGAAAGAGGAAAAAAGTAATTTGTAAATGTAATTTGTTTACCCACGGGACACCAAAGGGCTCAAGAGAACTCGCTCAAAGATGTCCGTGCATCCAGATCGCATTGGAATTGGGATATGTTGGTTTTTGAGGATAGGGGGAAACTGGAGCACCCGGAGAAAAACCTCTCAGAGCAAAGTAGAGAACCAACAACAAATGACGTTAAGGTTAGGAATCGAACCCGGGCCACATTGGTGGGAGGCGAGCACTCTCACCACTGTGCCAACCCTGCTCCCGATAACCGGTGCTGTTAACAGAGATGTTTTGTCCACGATTTTATAATTTAACCCTGGTGATGAGTGCCTGAGTGCCAAAGGGCAACGCTGGCAATTCGCCCTAATTTAGAACATTGAAAATCTTGAAAATTACGATCACAACTGCGACGATCATACTTCATTTGATTTCATATCTGCAGTTCACGTATGACTTCTTTTATATGCATCATTCACTTACATTGAAAATCGCTGCACATTACTAATGCACCTATCCACTTAAGCGTCCTTTGTTAATGTTTGTTGCTCTTCAGAGGAAAAGGAATTCAAAGTTGTGTCATAAAAAAAAAAACAGCGCTAAGAAGGCGCACCTGACGAACAAGATAATGGCGTGTGACTATCAGGCTTAGGAGTTTCACAGTTCAGGCAATACTTTTTGCATGGTCGCAGAGAAGGTAGACTTAGCCGCAAACAGCTCAGCATGCCCTATAATACCGTCCCATTTTCCTGCAGTGGTTATATTCAGGAAATTACTCGATGCGTTTATATAATTACCTGATATTTCGTTTAGATATGTTAAACCACAAGAAGAACAGAGACACGAGTATCGCAATTGATGTCAGAACTGCCATGAATATGAAAAGAGGAAGCGACACCGACATCACCTCATATACCCGCTTGGTCCGGTCAGTGGGAGGGGAGCCGCCTGTTGAGACGTCACATGAGTGCGTTAGTTGATAATGCCAAAAATTCATTAGCAACAATTACAACGCAAAAATACTATGACTAAAACAAGGGACACAAACTATTATAGTCCTCATCGTTATTAATTGTATTATCAACGTCTCCTTTTTCGTCACAACGATCATCATCATCATTATTCTCGTTTTCATCGTCGTCATCGTCATCATCATCATTACCATCATCATCATCATCATCATCATCATCATCACCATCATCATCGTCATCATCATCACCATCATCATCATCATCATCATCATCATCATCATCATTATCATAGAATTAACGTTATAGTCGTTATCTTTGTCTACTATGCAATTGCCATCATTAACACCATTTTAAGGAAGGTTAAGTGTTATTGACTGTCGCTGAATACTACAGTATTATCTTAACTGGTCCTCACCTTCCCATTTAATGGAATCGTATCCAGACCAGCTTATCATGCTAGTATGTAAGCGATAAAGACCCACAGTTGTCTGCTTTCCACCTCCAAGCAAATATGAAGAAAGCAAAAAGAAGTCTTCAACTTTAGTGTCTCTACCAGATGGGAACGAGACCTTTTCCTTACAACGCTTAATAAACACACAATAATAATGATAATTCATAATTTGATGGCCTGTTGTTTAAAGGATAACATTTTCTTTTCAGAAAGTGCATATTGCATTTAATATGTAACACTTCCAGAAAACTTTGTATGGTCAGCTCTGTAAATCTATTTTCTATGCACGATTATGTTAGCTTGAATTCAGACCTCGAACTAGTAGTTTAGTTGCCACTATAAATTATATTTTCTTGAGATTTAAAGTGAATGAGGTACCATGGCTGGGACTATCACCATCACTAGCTGAGCGCCGAGTGAAGATTCATTCCTATTTCGTGATTCGCTTAAGACACAACAACAGCACTTGTATCCCGTATTTTTTACATTTTTTTTTTACAAAGATGGAAATCTGTAGTTTACTGACCAAAGAAGGATACATGTATATAAGAATACCTATCGTCTGGATAATTCTCGTGTCTCCAGCTCTGTTTCCTTTGCTTGTAAAACCAACGGGGCCCTACAAAACATTTTTCAATTAGAACAGAGCTTCTGAATAATATTTAACAATTAGACCCGTGGCCTTGAGGGCGAATGGTCTAATTGTTTTAATATCACCAAACTAGTCGGACAGAAAAGGCAATAATAAAGTTAGCAAATGTAAGTTGAAGAAATATTTATCTGGGAATAAAACGAAAGAAAGCGTCACACTCGATTGCTACTCGAGGACTACTACTAACAGTCCTCTAGTATCGTAGCCAATCAAAATGCAGGATTTGCATTAGTCCACTAGTTCAGTGATACTAATTTAATTACTCTTTTTGTAGCTTAACATCTAATATCTATATGTAATAAATTTGTCGAGACGGTTAGTAGAGGCTATGGCAGGATTCTCTCTGATGGCGCCTGAACGTAGATTGAATCCATGGGACACAGCTGTGCGCTGTGGTAGCAAGTTAGCAAGGACACCAGTGTCCCGAACTCTCTGGATAAACTTAGTGCATGCTGCGGCGCGCCGATCTGAGAGAGTACAAAGACCACAGTGCACAAGTGTGTCCCTGTAAGGAAGCCCAGGAAAGATAATCTCTGAGGCTTTTTTCTGCACACCCTCAATTAGGAGGCTAAGATATTCCGACAAATCTGCCCAAACTCGGGACGCATACTCCAACACTGAACGGATCACGCTGGAGTACACCAAAACTAACTCCCCTTCCATCACACCCGACTTCTTCAAACAACGCAGTGCGTACAGGCGTTTGCGCGCTCTCTGATCAACGTACTCGCGGTGCGTGCTCCAGCATAAATTATCGGTAACATACACACCAAGCAACTTATACATGTGGACGCGCTCGATTTCGGCCCCAGAAAGCTGCAAAGGAGGAGGATGGTGCAGCTTATAGTGCAAGGAATCAGAAACATCTCCTTGCACTTCACTGGGTTGAGGCGCATGCCATGCTCACTAGCATAAGTGCTAATATCTCTTGAAATGAACGGCAGAAAACTGGTGGAACACCTAGGTATAATCTCTACTACCGAAAGGTCGTCTACGTATTTAGCCCTGATCTTCCATTGTCTTGAAAAGACAAATACAATTATACGTTCTCGCCTTTCTCTTGAAAACCATACCCGATTTCAGACCAAAATGATCGAAATCTATACCCGTTTTCAGACCAAAACGGCTAAAACACCACACCCTTTGGGACGGCATACACCTCTTTAGCTTAAATAGGGTAGTACTCCCCTCGCCCCAGGGACTTACCGTTACTCCTGAAAAGTTTGTCCCTTTTAGAGCTTTGGTGAGTGCTTCAGTAAAGGTATTGTCTCCGTATGGAATTTTATCTAACGCTGTGCCAGGAGACATAGTAGAGATGGTCCTGTTTAACGCCAAGGCCATGGCCCACACCGCATCATAAACGTAACCACGATGGTTATCCCTTAACTGTGATGCAACCTTTGCCTCGTACTCAGTAAGGAAATCTTTTACGGTCTGTAAGATAAAGCGAAAGCTCGTATATATAGTGAGTTTAACATATAAACGTCCTCATCCCGGTAGGCCTCTACTTACAGTTTGTGGAGCTGTTGAAATACCTGAATAGTGCGAGTCAACCCTTGTATCTATGGGTGGATGCGTGACACAATACAGTTATCTGAGTGTGATGTGAGTAGTCGCCACGCGTGGGGACGGGGATCGTTGCGTGACTTCGGTCCATGCGGCTGGGCGCTTACCAAAAATCAGAACTGGCCAGTCGCACCGGTTTTGAAAGTGAAATAGGCTTCTTTCGAGAATTTTCGCTACAAAAAACCGTCACTGCCCTGCATTTTATGTACAACATAAACTGGTCTGATTAATAGTCGAATTCTCTTCACAAATGGACTGGCCTGGCTGGTCAGTGTAGTTCTGACTAATAGTAAGCGCCCTACAGTGATATGAGTGGTTGTGAAATGAAGCTGATTGCAAACCAATCAACAAATTCAACGGCTTTTGTTTGTCACGGAGCCATTACAGAAGAGCACAGGTTTGTACCCTGTTGGAGGGGGTGAGTTTTCGGTTGAAAGCGCCCTTTTTTTAAGGAGGTGGGGTGGGGGGTCATGTTCCGTGCTCCTCAACGCCAATCAAAAACGCAAGGTCAATAGTAGCGATTTCGTGACAACACGTTATGAAACGATTTGTTAACCGTCATGTTGTCTTGGTGAATTGCTTCGTTCTGTGAATGGCCAGCAAACTCGCGCCAGCAAAGCCAAGACCAATCCCGACTTGCACGAGCGCATTTTCCCGGGCTTTGCGCCAGCTACATGCAATTGCTTTGCATTCTGATTGGTTCATTGAACTCTTTGCATCTGCTGTGCATCTAATTACTTTGGATTTGGTGATAAGACACTCAATAGAAAGCTGCGCAATATGACAAATACCTTCCCAGAAACCATCTTAGCATCTGGTCGAGTGTTCCACAGGTAGTCTGTTGCTAAGTAACCATCCATTGCTTTAAACAATTCCTGGGACGAACACGTGATCTCAGAGTCATTAAAAAGCCACCATTCTCTCTCTAAATAGCCAAGGAGGATCCAGACGTATTTTGCACCGAACATACCCAGTTTATAAGCCTATGAGAAGAAAACGGTGATCTATTAGAAGAAATGATCGCTGTCGTCGTTGTGATTGGACAGTTCTTGAATTGAATTTAATCGGCTTATTTGTTCTTTCAAAGATTCTTCCAATTCGCTAAATTGTTGGCGAATTCTCCTGCAGTCAAATTCTAAGAACCCGTTCCAAGTTTAAATTAAAAAGAAAAATTTGTCGCCGGGTGTTTACGATCTCCATAAAACGTAAAATTGTGAAGAATTATACCAGACAGTGTGATAAAGGTGCAGAGTTAATGTTAATCAAGGCCCTGGCAAACGAAGACACATTGTTGCAGACACATTCAATTTGTTGCGGCATGATGTTTCCTGGGCGCGCAAACTGGGAAACATTTGTTGCGGACACAAAATGTTTCTAAGCAAAATCGGAAACATTTTTTGTGCTCCGGACACCAAATATGTGTCCGCAACAAATGTTGCGCGCGCTGGCAAACGGTGAAACATTTGTGGCGGCAACAATGTGTCCTCGTTTGCCAGGGCCTTCAAACCTACTGCTTTGATGTTTTCCATGCCGTCGACGTCGTGCCACCTTAAACTCTCTAATGCTTACGACACAGGGGAAGAGTGGGGGGGGGGGGGGGGGGAAGGAGGTGTTGGGTAGCTTTGCTTCGCCATTACTAAGCCCCCCCTCCCCCCAGTTATTTTAGCCTTACTAGAGGTCTGTACATTACAATCTTACCTCACAGAACACCTTTCGGGCACCACTCTCGAAGAAGTTTCCTATGATGATTCGTGCACCTCTTTTCTTTAAAAGAAAATGATTTTGATGGTGAAAACGTTATAGGTATATAACCAATATTCCCCATTTGACGCGAAATCATGCTCGGGTATTGCTTGAAGGAAACTGTGAGCTTCGAAAAGGCAATGTTGAAAGAAAAATATCCCAGCGTATTATGAAAGCCAAATAAAGTCTTTTGTCTTTATTATCCTCCAAATATTCTTCGCAACACGCCTTTGGGGAATGTCACCGGATTTTCCCCAGTTTTAGTTGGGGCATATTCAGTCCAGTGATGTGTATAGACCAATTGCATGCCAGCGAAAACATTTGATGGATTATCACACCAGATATTTCCCAGTTTTAGCTGGGGCATATTCAGTCACATGATGAACAATCGTGTGCGATGATTTCTCCAACTCCTTATTATTCTCTTTTTGCAAATCCTTCCTACTAAACAACAAAGATTCTTGCCTTTAAATTCTCCATTTGAATGCTTGCGTTCTCTCTGAAACTCTCCGAGGCAATTTGTTTAATGCCGTTCTTCAGAAACTGATCGTGAAGATCGGTCATGGCCTAGAAACAGGGAACACAGTAAAACAGGAGTTAAAAGGATCATCGAGATGATAGAGTGGTCTTCAATTGAGTATCTTAAAACTAAAGCAAAGCAATTACTCTGACCAATCACAAGAGACGAAGACATCTCATGGAACCAATCAAAATTTGAAGTAATTACGTGCAACCGGTGCCATTAACCGGTGCCATGCGCGGGAAAAAACTCGCGTGCGCATCAAGGTTATCCCTATGTGAAGCACCAACCGAAGGGCAACACTAAGGGTGGTCAAAGTCGGGGATCGTTACGTCGTTTGTGGTTCTTTAACGTCCCAAAAACATCACTTATGAAGAGTTGAGACGGGGCTTACGGTTTATCGTCCTTGTCCATGTCCGAGAAGACTCAGAAGAAAGTCTAACCATTTTCAGATGGTATTACAAAGGAAGCACTTTCTCCTCAGTTATTTAAAGACTCTGAGCGTTGGTCCGGTCGGAGTTTGAACTCACGGCCTCCTGCACGGTAGTCCGGCACTCTACCAACTTAGCCAACCGGTCGAAACAGAGGGAGTAAGCAGATAAAAGGAAAATACGTTGCTTAAGGTCCGAGTTAAGGTGCTCATGATCAACGTTTTTTTTTTCAATAACGAAAACTACTACTACTGCTGCTACTACTACTACTACTACTACTACTACTACTACTACTACTACTACTACTACTACTACTACTACTACTACTACTACTACTACTAATAATAATAATAATAATAATAATAGTAACAATAACAACTTTATTTAAGTCTCAAATCGTTCAGAATACGGGAATACAGAGATCATTGTAAATGGACAAGTGCACCGGCTGGAGGGACACGGATTTTCAATAGGGTTTAGAAGTCATGTCAATTTTTACGTCTGCTTTGTTGAAACGTTTTGTACCGTGCGGTGAATGTCCTCCTCCTGGAAGATGGTACCCACGTGACTCCAGTCAAATGTTTTCAGAAGCGCGATCCTCGGTGCATTGAATGACGTGTCATCTGGTATAGTGCGATAAAAATGCGGGTAGCTCTTCTTATCGGACAGCTCGGGTGAGCTGCTGGAAAATGAAATCTGAGACAAAAATAAAAACAAATAAGAGCCTCACACCCTGGGAAGATAGCTTTAAATTTAGCGAGGAATTTGAGAATCAATGTCAGTATCTGTGCAGATGCCCCTCTCCTAATCCAACATTAACTTTTTAACTTATAACTTGTTGGGTTACGGGATTTTGCTTTGAAATACAGTAAACAAAAAAATCCCTAACACCCACCCTGATCACAACCCTAATCATAACCATATCTTCAACTCACACTTCTCCGGCCTTATCCAAGCGCTAGACCCAGCAGATCAATCAAAAAGCTCATGTCATGTCGGAAGAAAGCGCAAAACGTACCGTCGCCATTTCTTTGTGAAGAGAGTTTTGAGGAGAAAAATCTTTGCTTGGAATCTTTGCTGTTCAATCTTTGTTGAATAGTGGAAGGAATTCAAGTTCGCTTCAAAAGCGCGCTGATTTGAACGTTGTCGTAGAAGTGATCGATGTTAAATAAAATAAATTTTGTGCAACATTATTTTCAGTATGCAATGTCTCTTGCTGTCGAGGCGAATTGGGGGCAAATTAATTCGCAAAAAAACTGTTTTCTGAGCTAATAAAGATTCAAGTTTGGTGCGAAATTCAATACAGGTAATGATGAACCAATACCTCAAACTTTAGATTTTTTACTTTTAATTTGTTCTTGTTACCTGCGGTATTTTCCAAAGATCCAGTCCAGCCAATGCAGCGACAACCGTGCTACATGAAGAATATCCCGCACCAAGAAGCATGATCTTGCGAGGTGGGTTTTGAAGAAACTCGAACAAGATGTGTTCCGCCCAGCCTGGAAACCCCTATTTACGCCGAGTAGACGTAGGCAATTAAGTCCTTATTTTCATTAACCTACTACAAGTAAAGTTTACTGAGAATTTATAATGCAACCTGGTCACCGTACAGAAGCTACGCTATTGGTGGGAACGTGGTAACGAGAAAAACAAGAATGAATAAACTAGTTAAATGAAAAGCTTTCGTTGATAACGCCTACCGCCGCAGCACCACAGTTTGTTTAGAACCTAACCCGGCTTATCACTGAGCAGTGTTGACAAACGGTTCAGTCGTTCAGTGCGGTTCTTTTTTCCTGACGATAACACCCCAGTTAGACAAGGGTAGCTTTCGTTCATATCTAGCTATGTTAAAACGCTTACTGTTACGAGCAAACGGGGCATTGAGGAACTGAGAGCGTATAACGCGTAAGCTGATCGCTTTAATCAATGACAACCCATTTTCCATTATTAGCGGCTCACAAACTTGGTCAGTCTTCAGGCCTTGTTTCCGTTTCGGCTGTGCCAAGGATAAAATCTAATCCAATTACTTTAGGATGGTGCGAAAGACGCTGTAGTAAATCATGAAAGTTCGTTGGTTCAGAAAGAGAGAGAAGAAGGGGGGGGGGGTGAAGGGAGGAGCGGGGATTTACGTAGGCTTGTACAATTTTTAAAGAGTTCCAAGTTACGGTGCGCAAAAAAAAAGGACGGATAAAAATTCAAGAGACTTTGTTACCCGCGTATCATTCCAGATCATTTTCAACTCATAGCCTGTCAATACGCCGGCAGTATTCACGTGATCAAAAGCCATTTCAGCAGCCGGTTGCATTCCAGTCCCCCCAGTCCAGTCGTTGTTGTCCAGAGCTGTCATGGGAAACATGGCGCCCACGTATAAAGGAGTCTTTGAGCACGTGTGAGGGAGGTACACCAGTAATAGGTAAAGCAAAAGCAAGCGAGTTTGGAGACGCATGTCTACAACCTGTCAAATGAGAGAGATAATTATATAGGAAAATTAATCACCTGTCGAGGGAATTCCACGTTAAATTTCATGCAAAAAACCAATATCGCACGAATCGCGAGGTGATGAGTACGGTATCGGTTTTTCAAGCTTCTTATTTATAAAAAGAAAACAAAGCTTCCTTCAGCCAGTTTTTCGTTCGCGATAGGCTTCAGCCGTGCTCGTAAGCGTAAACTGTTCGGCTTGCCTCGTTTTCAAGTCACAATTCCACTCTAAATACCACGCGTCGATGGCCAATCAGATGGGCAGAATTCATCTATATAATATTCCTTTGCTTAAGATACAGTCCAGAAAGCTTTACAGTTTTACCATCAAGTAGCCAATTTTCTTAAATACCATGCAAGCTATCCAGAAGACGGAGTTCCAGCCTTTATCATAATTTCCTCGATTGTGATTGGTTTAAAAAACCCTATTTTCCACTAATTCACTTGCCAAGTTGTTATCAGCCAGTTTGTTATTGGACAGTTCGGACAGTTCAATAAGCCAATCGCATTAAAGTTGTAGTTTAAATCAACCAATCACAACCTTGGTTTCAATCACCGTAGTAACAGTGCACAGACTCCTAAATTGAGGCTTTCTTCAGTATTTTAGGAGACAGAAGTGATTTTGTTTATCCTATGGCACAAATACTTGCCAACAAACCAGACGAATTCCTTCTTCTTTTCTCGGAAATTGTAATTTGTATGATTAATCGTGATAAACAAATCGGTCTCCCGCTGCGCGGTCGTCCGATTTTGTTATCACTCGTATGATTACAGACCGAATTGGACTCCACTCAGTCCTATTACCATTACTTATATTCATCTAATTATTAGAATGAGGCATGTGATTCCTTAGCAGGTACCTGTCTGATTAGCACAATGATTGCGAAAAAAGAAGACAATATCACCTTTACGTTTTTCCCGTTACGGCTGCTGTAAAAAATAGAAGCAAGCGCTATACCATTAAGACAAATTTGCGTTGTTTGCCGAATTATCTTTGAACTGGTATTGTCAGCCGCGGCTTATATTTGTTAAAAAACTCAAATGAAAATTGTGTTTCAGTCCATGTGATTGGAGCAGTATAGGTAGTGTATTTTTTTATTCATATACATATTTTTATATATATATATTTTTTCGTATACATATACATTTTTTATCTTATTGTAAGCGCATTGAGATTTTTAAATGCGCCTATAAGAACTTTCTTTATTATTATTATATTTATTATTGTCTAAACAGGGAAACTTAAGATACCAGCAAGCATTCGTTTTTTCTTTCATTTTTTCAAAAATAAATGCTGATGTTTTTTTACTGCCCCAAGGTAAATATGTCCTTAAGGCGCACGTCTCATAGAATCTCCCTGATAAGTAAACCATCTTGTTATCAAGACCATTTTTTGGTTCATGTAGCCGTGCAAGATTACGTTGTCTCACTTTTTGTTTCGTTTCACCTTAAAATTAAAAAAAAAGTGTTATCATGCGGATCTAGCTACTACTCACAACCACATTAGCCGCATTTATTTTGGAAGACAAATAATTCGTCTGAGACGCATTATGCTTCAAGATAAAAACGGGAAATAACAACCAGACGCATTACTCGTCTTCGGGAGACGAATAATGCGTCTGTTTTATTCGTCTAAACGACGTACAAAACAGACGTAGAATTCCTCTGAGACGAATTATTCGTCAAGATAAACGCGGGACAAACAAAACAGACGAACTTAGCAAAATCTTTCTTATCTCCCGAGGAACGCTTTATGGTTTTAATGCAAAGAAATACATAAAAATGACGACAAGAGGAAAGGAATCCGTGTTACGGCGTAAGTGGTCTAACGGCTTGAGAGACTATTATTCGTTTTGTTGGAGTATCATTTCACTCTATCTCCGTTTTCTTTTTGACGACTTTGCCATTGAGAAAACACTGCAACCTTCGGTTTTCGAACTTATTTCTTTTATTTGAGACAAATGCCAGCGATTTTGCCTTGATTTTCCCGCTAATTTTAACCTCTTCAAGAGTTCTAGTACCCCATCTCTGCCTTCATACTTTTATTCGTCTACTGCTGTTTTATGCGTCTCCGTACTGATTTATCCCCAACTGACGAATGATTCGTGTGAGACGAATTATTCGTCTTCCAAGATAAATACGGCCAATTTTATAGCCAAACGATGGCTGCAAGAAAGGGTATCTAGTGTACTTACCAAACAAAAGTCGTCCTCCATAGGACACAATTGATGTGCGCGCCGTTTTGGTCTCGCAATGATGGCATTTTTTCTCCAAATTATCGACATTTTCACGTCACATCAATGTATGTCTCTAGGTATAAAATATGTTTGCTGAGCAAGGACAAGCATTAATGTAAAACGCATATGAGTTGTTCGACTCGTTACAGTCTTACAAGTATTTCTTGGTCACAGGAAAGGATTGATCGTGTAGCCCATAACTCCACTTTTTCTGAGATCAAAATAACATCCTCCTCGACCTTCCTTGAAGTCCCGGTTTGTGCCAAGTATTTAACCAGACAGAGCATTAATCTGACTGTTTGTTTGCTGAGAGGCGCAATACACCTTACTTCCTTATTTGGAAAGGTCTCATGTATTAGTTGCAGGCAAATCATTATCAGTTCTCTTTAATTATTCCACCTGTTGTTTAGTCTACAAGGCATGCACTCGATGGCACTTTAGGTGATTAAAAGAATAACGGGCTTGGCGCGTTTGTAATGAAGCGTTTGGAAAACGATCATTCCTTGCAACATGGTGTGGACTCTGATTAGACCTGAGCAGTGAAGCACACGGAGTAAAGTACCATAAGCCTCTAGGAAGCCCTCCCCCCCCCCCCCCCCCCCACCCCCCAATTACTTGTTTATTTCAAGTACGTCTGAGGGAGGCTTAATAGGATATAATACCAGTGGGTCGGCTTATTAAATTTAGCGAACCACAATACTGCCAACAGTGAAAGAAGAGTATCGATTCTACTTAAGGAACTAGGGGGCTGAAAGAAGAAGAAGCTGGTGGTCATACACTTGCAGACCATGTGCAAGCTCGTTGATAAACCATAGGTAGACCATACATTCAGTCTGGAGGTACATTCGAGATTAAATAATCTATAGTCTTTCATTTCTGACAATTTTGGTTGTGAAGGAAAATGTTGAAGGGATGGGAAGGTAGGAGGGGTGGGGGAGACTTAAAGGAGAAGGGGACGTAACCTTTCACTCCCACGATCTAAATATTAATTCTCCTTACTGTCAGCTATGCATTGCTTATAATATCAGTTCTGAGAATCTGGTGTTAAATCACACAATATTCTCTAATTGATTTTTTTCTTTATTCTCCTCGCCTATCTTCTTGACAATGTAATGAAATCACAATTGGTCACAAGGGTTAATAACTTTCTCTCCCTTCCTAAAATAGGGGTCTCATTTGCCGGAAGCCCCAGGGATACTAAGCCAATGACAGAACATTCCCCATTAGGAATGATACTTTTTTCGCATAAGCCAAAAAAAGCTTAAATAAAGTAGAACAGACCTCTGTATAGAAAAAAGCTAAACTCTCCAGTAATACCTAGGGCGGTTCAAAGGGGGGGGGGGGGGGGGGGAAAGGGTTTCGGGAGGTTTCATCAAACCCCCTACATTAAAATAGCTGACGTCAAAAACTTGTAAAAATATAAAATAAATGAAAATTTGATCCGAAGTACCTAACTTTTTATCTTTTTTTGCGCAAAAATAATGGAATTTTAACTTTAAAAAAATGAGACATTAAAACACGCTGACTTTGCCTCAGAATGTCGAAAATCGCGATTCCGAGGACTAAAATTTTCCGGGGCAGGATGCCCCCGGACACCCCTACAGGGGCGCCGCCTTCAGCTTTCTGTCGTAATTACGATACCCAAGCAGTTAAGGTTACCACCTCCGCTAACTTAGCTAAAACTATACGCCGAGTATTTTAGCAAAAACTCTTTACCACTCCTTTCAGACCTCTGAAGGTTTTTTCAGGTGTACCCTGCATGAATATTAGCCGACAATTATGTTGCAAAAATGTAATATCGCAATGTGCATGCATAAAAAAAATGCATTTGCCCTCTCTGCATAAAGTGATTGGTTTAAATCGTTTCTCACAGGATAACCGAATAAAATGCCCTCAGTGCTATTTACAGCCGTTTATATAGTAACGAGAGTGTAAAATGTTTTTTCTACTATCTAGTATTAAAGGCAAATGATTTACTTGGGTGAGAAAAATAAATAAATAAACAAATTCATCTTAAATCTGAACTATGCGACGTATTTTTTGCGACCTTATAATAATCACCAAATAATTTTACATCATCCATTTCACGACATGCAAAACGCCATCAAGGCACCACGTTTCTGTTTCTCTGTAACAGCTCATTGACTTAAGGTCTGATTACATGAGGCGGGCTGGCCCGGTTAGCCGGGCTGGGGTCAGTTTGCCGGGATCTCGGCACGCAACAAAAATCAACTCCGCGATTACATGACAACCGGGCCAGCCCGGTTAGCCGGGATCCGGCACCGCGATACCGGGATCTCGGCTAACCGGGCTGGCCCGGTTGTCATGTAATCGATTTTTGTTGCGTTTAACAAACGTGCCGAGATCCCGGCAAACTGACCCCAGCCCGGCTAACCGGGCCAGCTCGCCTCATGTAAGAGCGGCATACGTTTATCTGTGTAATCAACGCCTGAGTTTCAAATGATTGAAATCGAAACCTTTTCAAACATGGCAAATTTTCTTTACGATCTTAACTGTCTTAATACTTGCCTTGTTTCAAAAAGAGTGGGAACTCAAAGATGATTTTTGGAAGCTCTCATTTACTTGCCACAAGAAAAACGTTTTACCTTGAACTAAACGTAATCTAATTTTCTCTCTTCTGTACCATTGCAACTTTTCTTTGAGGTTACAATTTACATCAACAATGGCTCACCTGTATAAACAAAAATCTTGTTTACAATGTGCAGCCGCCTAATATTCCACAGATTTTTCCGGAGATGAATAGATCATTCAGCAACAAATGAATGGATCTTAAACTTGTTATAGATTGCTGTTCAAATCAAACGTACTTTTCTCACAGCAGTTTATGTCACTGAGAAAAAATGTGATACTTTGTCAAGAGGGTCCCCTGTAATTTTTTCGTGAAACGTGATTGGGACTATTATTTTCTCGTGAAACGTGATTTAGGTGTTTTTTTAATATTTGTGATTCGTGATTGCCCCATATCGAGACCATTTTACATGCGCGTGAAAGCGGTTTTTGAATTAAGCGTGACATGTTAAAAAGACTTGAATTAAACGGGAAAGGTGTATGGCAGAGAACCGTTTGACAGGAAACCACGAAATACAAAGCAAGTACCCTTCTCCTCTGCAAAAAGCCGTGACAATGAGATTACAAGAAAAACGAGCTATCTTTGGAGCGTTAACACCCTAAACAGGTTACTCGACGTGAACCATTAATCCTTGAATGTACAAATTTGACGTGAAATGTGAATTACTCGATTTTTAAGTGAACGTGAACGAATTTTGGGAATTATCCGTGAAGCGTGAAAAGTCCCAATATTTTACGTGAATGCATTTTGCTAAGCGAGACCCTCTGTCAATAACTTTTAATTAGAAATAAAACCGAAACTCAATTACATTGTTAAGTTTGTTGAATACGCCTCACATAAAACCTTAAACTCATTTCCATTAAGCAAGCGGAGACCTTTAAGCTCTTATCGTTACGCTGAATTTTATGAGAAGTCTAATAATGGTATTCTGTGATTTGCTTTCTGGGCGGTCGATGTGCTTTTTTAAATGGTATGTCAGTTCTGTACTTTAAATTCGTCAATGGGCTCATGTGATCCGTCATTACATTTGAATATAAAACACCCACTTACATTTTTTAAATCGATTACCATGGCGGATGCTTTTCAGGATTTCATGCATGGCCAGCACCGCATGATAGTTTATTTTAACGTAAAATTGGCTTTAAAGTTCAAGGTTTCGTTTTCTGTTTTGTCGTCTTTCAAAAAATCAAAGACGTATTGCAGAAGAATCACACAAACTATTAATGATTATTTCTTTAAAATAACTTGACTAGTTTACCAAAAATGTACCAGAACTGGTTAATAAGCCTCTTTGGCTTTCATGGCTGGCAACAATAATTGAAATGGATTGTACTGAACTTGATAAAAATGGGATAACTTTTTTACGTTGTTCTCTTGTGTCGTAGAAAAATAGACAAATATCGATTACTGTCTTTTTGTGGAAAATAGCTTGAGATCTCCGTCTGGTGTTCGAGAAGCAGTTTGGTTATAAGGAAAGGTACTTGAGGACAACTGGTTTAAATATGACCACAAAATGTACTAAATGTTACAACAACGCAGCCCCTTTCAGACAGAGGCTTGATAAAAACTGGAACAAGGAAAATTCCTGAAAATGGGAACAATTTTAAAAACATCTTTAGTGAAAAACTGACGGAAATGGAACCACTGAATACAACAACAAAAGAGGACAAATAGAATCGAAGATTACGATGGATAGATGTTTTACAGCGGGAGAAGTGACAGTAGCTAGCCTGTTCGAGGCTCCGAGATAGTAAGGAAAGCGCAGATGAGAATACTTCTTCTCCAGATCCCGCGCGTGGCTTATTTTCGCCCTTTCTGTTCGTACCGACCCTACTATCCGAGAGCCTGGAACAGGCTAGGTGACAAGGGATTAAATCTTAGTTTTTCTTTCAAATTCATGCAGTCGATGCACTGGATGATCATTCAGAAATATTGTATGCAAGATTATTAAAAGTAGCTTAACGAGCTGAACGATATTTCACTCAAAACTCACACTCTGAATACACAGTAATTTCTCGCATGAACGGTATATGCAGTGTCCTTGCTGCAAAAACGGACTGCAGTAATGTAATCACCAACCAACATGTGTAAAATTTTCCTTGGAGCAGCTCAACCAATCATTTTTGTTTTCCATTTTATCCAATTTATCCCTCGCAATATATTATTTTACCCTAGTGCATTATTAATTTTTGAGAGAGATGTTCCGGGATGATTTTAACGAAGCCCGTAACGCAGAAAAATCGCGAAAAACAACAAGCAAGATATTCTAAGCAAGACTTTGAGATAATTAGAAATTAAGGAAAATAATTATGTAGTTATTGTGTTTTTCAATGCCTCCATTGTCGACCCGTATTCCCCACTGAATGTATATGTTTTGGAAAATTGTCACCATTGGCGAATTGTGCCTGCATGAGTTGTTACGAAAACTTAACAGTACGAAATTGTGTTAGTTACGGAATCTTCGCCAGTTAAGCCTCGGTGAAACAATTCTTTGGATTTCAAAAACTTACTTGTCAACAAATTTTCACTTAGTAAGAGTGTGTAATACAGTGAGACGGCAAAGATAATATACTCACGATTATTCGACTTGGCATCTTGTTAACTCCTTTCCAGATAAGGCTCACAAAAAACTTGGATAATCGATTTCAGTTCACAAGATGTGACTTCTAAGAAGATATCCTAATTTCCTATTTCAAGTAAGAAACTAAAAATCTTACTACTTCAGAATAAACGAGGTAAAATGCATTCTAAGAACTACCACAGTTTCTGAGTAGTTTCGAGGTGGGCGATTTTTATCACGCAGATCATTTTTGCCTTTTGTTTTGGATTCATTACCGACTGCCTCGTGGCTTTAATTCTTAATGAAGCAAGGACAAAGCGACGTTTTAACATCATAAAGCAAAAACAATAATACACATTTTGATTTATTGTATTGAAATTGAAGTAGACGTTTTTTCTCGCACAATTCGATTAAGTTTTGAAGGTAGCCGGGAGTTATCCTTGTGTTTGACCATTCACACGAAAGGGTGGATTTTGTTTCAGTTTTTGCCATTTTGCAAATAATACAGGTAGAATGCATATTTGAAATAAACTAGGGGGTGTTGTAAAACAGCCGTCAGCTTTAAATCTCTCTTACAAATGAATGACAATTAGCCCAACAACACGTCATAGCCACCCAAAACAGAATAATTATTCTACCTTTTAAACACATTAATTTACAGGCTTTGACTGACTTTTGCATCCAAATGAAAAGATGTCAGTAAGCACAAAGATTCTTGTCAAAGTGTTCACCATTGCAAATGTTCATCAAATAGTCGTTGAGACTTATCAGGACTGAGTACGCCAATGAGCTCTTTAATTTCTCCATTGCCAACCCCTCGTTTTGAGAATTGAAATAATCACTTCCCACTTCCGACTCTAACACGCGGTGGCTTAGCGTTGAAAGTAGCGGTTAACGTGTAAGCTCCTTGAGATAACAAACATTAAAATGATAGTTGGAGGCGGATGTCGCATATAAATTCAAACCGCGCGGAAAAGCAACTCATTTCAGGCTGGGAAACCGTGTTTGGCCGCGCGCTATTTACATGATCTAAAGTAAGTGAAGGCTAAAGAACGTTTAGTCAAACTGAATGATTTACGAGACAACATGAGCGGAAAGCAGTTTCTTTAAGGCTTGTAACCCAGCGCAGAAATGAAAATGTGGGAACGAAACAAGAGAAATTGGTCGGAAAGGCCTTTCAACTCTCCCTGGGTACGGGCGAAGAAAATGTAAGCTAATTGTGTATGTACCGTCCGTGTAAAGGGTATGGTTTTTAAGAAGTTTAGTCTGGGATAAGGTGTAGAAATCAGAGAGTTTTACAGTCTAGAATAGGGTATCATTTTTCAAAAGTTGATACATTTTTGAAGAATTTAGCAGTATTTTTCCATACTGAGACGTTCTGGCATGATTCTACGTTACGGTCTTAGCGCTGTTAAAAGTACCTCAACTCTGTCCGAGACTCTAGTTTTCGCCAAACGCAACAAAATATTTATTCACTTACAACTCATACCAAACCCACCTTTGGATAGTGAAGCAGACTGCAATTAGTTGTAACTGATTTGCCTCGACTTGTAACTCTTCTCTCACCCAATTAACAATTGCTGGATTGCATGGCGGCCATGTTGGTGGTTAAGAACAATAGTCTCTCCGCAGGGAACTAAACTTTATTTTTATTTTTCTGCAAAACAAAATGGCCCGCCTTGTCACGTGAATGAAATCAAGGGATAAAGAGACTGCAATTAGGACTCACAAACCGTGCACGAAAATATCATAATTTTAACAGCTGAAGAGGAAGTGAAATTGAATATTTTACAAATTTAATAAAAGTGTAATAACCTAACCTACAGATATACCACAGCTGCAAACAAAGTTTAGGCTCTCGCCAATCTCGATATTTTGATGGCTGCGGCAAAGTTTTCAAATTCACTTAGACTGGCCAAAATGCAAATGCCAACACGGCGTCAGAATCAGAAGCTGATAATGCAGTCCCCGGACATATTTATACCTATAAAACAAATAATTTCAAATGGCAGATGGTTATCGGTGAACTCCCGAGACAACATAACAATAGATTTGAATCAAATGGTTACGGAAATCAAACATCATCGACACGGCAAAACAAACGGCATTGGTAATAAAAAGCTTATATCAAAGAGCCGACGAGAAACGGTAAAGTCTTCTAAAGCAAAACGTACATTGCCGGTGAACGTTCCTATTTAGAAGGCAATAAAGGCAAAATAAATGGAATACATAGGTCAGTTAAGGCTAACTTCCCTGTCAGCTCAGATAAGACGTGTTTTTCAAAGAGCCGTGGGAGACGGTAAATCCTGCTCTAAAGCAGACCACGCATAACATGTATACGTACCTATATAGAGGGCAACTAAAACGAGCGGTGTTTTTATGTGCTCGCTATCGATTTTAGTAATGACTATAGCATGATGTTCAGTGGTGAAATACGACTCGTTTAATTTTAATTCTTTGATAATATCCGACCGAAGGTCTTGACGATGTTGCATAACGAGATCGATCGAAAGTATTTTAACCCTCTTTTACCGGCTGGACGTCAATCATTTCCGAACCATGTTACCTGTGAGGATTTGGCGCTCTGAACGATGAGGACGAGCTTTGATGACTCTCTCAATTCTTCTAACCAGCCATCAGCCTCTTGCATTCATATGAGAAAGAGAACCTCGATGTTCATCGACTCAACGTTTATGAACCATTGCAACAACCAATTTGCATTTAAAACATCTGCAAGCTTAATGAACATTCGCTGTTTTACAGCTCCGCGTCGACTGTTTTCATTATAATAAATTTAACTGGAACTACGGTAAAGATTTGCTTCATAAAGATGTAACGTTCACAGGTTCATCACTGAACATGAATGAAGAAGCACGGCTTTATTTCATGAAATTTTGCCATTGATAGCGGATACCCTGCTCTATTATTCAGTAACAATCGCGTCTTTTTTTATTATAGTTTTTAATTGCTTCAGTGTTAATAACGACTAATCTTGGGCGTTTAAAACCAAACGCATAAAATATATTCTGAAATCAGCACAAAAAAGAAATGATTCAGTCCAAAGGTCTACGCGAAGGAAAGCAAATACCCGCACAGATTCGGCCGTTGAATACACCTTGACTTCACACATTTGCTCCTTCTGGGCTTAGCGAACATGTTGATGAGCGAGCAGGCAAATGATAGTTGTTTAAGGGTAAATTTTGTTCATCCAGGATCTGGAATCAAAATTCAACCCCTCTGTGAAGATAAAGATATTGTAATCTTTTGTTTTCACTTGGGGAAGGGTTGACCCCGACTGCGTTTTATAACATGGGAAATGAACAACCAAAAACTAGAATTAATCGTGCCTGTGACTTACCTGAATCGCGTTCCAACAAAGGCGCCATGAGTGAATAAATGAGCGTATCCTATAGCGTTTACTGTATGGCTGTTTATATGGGAAATGCGGTTCTCTTCTGCTTGCGGTTCAATTTAGTAGCGCCGCTACTGAATGAAAGCTTTTGACCAAGACTAATCCTGTAGCTCTTCCAGACCTCTATTTTCATTCGTTCCTATGACCCGTAGCTTCTTTTGTTATCAGGGCTAGGGGTATAGCCCTTATTCACGATGTCAGCAATCTTTACACGCGCACAGAGAATGATGGGATAATTGCTTGGTCACATGGTCTCTTGCGGGGGCAAACCACATTTTCAGTGGCGTCCACAGAGGACGTTTTGACAAACAAGATGTCAATACAGCTGTTTTCTAAGTGGAAGGTGGATCAGTTTAAACCACGTATCCAAAAAGAGGAGTTGTTTTGTTGGGGACAAACGCAGAGCTAGCTGAAAAGGCGTATTACGCGTGGAAGCTGAAACTCGAGGTCTCTAAAACTACACAAGAGGAAGAAGGCGATGTGTCAGCGAGACGAAGGGAAAAGTTGACCATGGAATCGGGTCAGTCAATCTTCCTTTTCCCAACAGCCTTAAGGATGAGAAGAGGGCAGACTTAACTTTCTCGACGTTTTGGAGGATGAGGTAGAAGCATGCAGCCGTCAGCAAAGGGCATGAAGCAAGGGAAGAGTTTATTGAACTCCGAACACATACACAGTGTAAAATTTCCCCATATCAGTACAGATGTGAAATACTGTTTTATCCATTGTCAAATATCCCTTTAGATATAATCTTGGAAGTGAATCCTATGTCGTGGGTTTGCTAACACTGAAGTGGTTGAAGCAAGCCTTCGTAAACATAGTAATCTTGAAGCCTTTCCTGTTGATGAGCTGTGGCCATTTACCGCCCAATTTGGGATTAGGACTTCGATAAAAGTGCAATTCTCTCTCCTCGCCGTTATCAATGTACCTATGGCAAACAGACGTTGCACTGAACCAATTTAACTTATCATTAAATAAAACAACTTACGGGACAACCAAAAAAAAGATTGCGGAGAACAATACCTGTCAGGATATCTTCGATCGCTGTCGCATTCGTAAACGGCACAACGGTTCTATTTTCCTATATCGTGATACAAAATGTCGTATATACATACATTAAATATCGTCAAGTATAAATTAGCTTTCAAAAAGCTCAAAAATTCGCGAAAACCGGATTTAACAAAGCATTGTTTACATCACAACCAACTGCGAATTTTCCGCGAATTCAAATGTTTGCCCCCTGAGTGACCACGTGACCTTAATATTTTCCCGACAACACCTAAGCGCCCGCAAAGATGGCTGACATCGTGAATAAGGGCTATTGTTTGTGTTATGTCATCTATTGTTTCGTTCTCCCATAACAGACTGCATCTGGAGAGCGACAAAAATTGCTCGGACTTCCTATAAAGCATAGGCTGAACTGAACATCTCCACAAAGCATTCATTTTATTTAGGAAGTCAATTGAGCTGGCCTCCAAAAACTGGAGCAGTATTCATTGCCTATATCCTAAAGATAAGGCCAGGATTACGTTCCTTTGGCAACAGAATTTTAACAAAGAATTTACATGTTGAGGAGGATTCAATCATATTAATTACATACAGTTCAAATAATAAATTACTTTTGCATATTCTACGTTGCATAGAAGCCAGGAATGATGCGTGGGAAATAGCAACTTTGACGAGCCAAATTTATAATGTCAAACTTATAGATTCATATGTTGCAATGTAACACCTTGATTTGCTGTTGAAAAACCAGGAAAGAGAGCGTGAAGGAAAGACATGGAAGAGAGGACAACGTCACAAATAGCAATCCTCTTCATTTCATTGGCTAAAGGATGACAAGCGTAGGTTTTGCATCGTATTTCGAGCTGTAAGGAAAAGAAACAGTGTCAAATAGTGTTCAGAGTAGCAAAGTAAAAACTGACCAACTTGGTTTGCTGCTAATACTAAAAACTTCACTTCAGTATCTTTCAATGACACCACTCCTTCTTAGCAATTCGACTGGTCAATATCATGACACTTGTCCCAAATGGGGATAATCTTGAGCGGGAAATGAGAACGACTTTGTTTGGCCTTTTTAAGTGGTGATAGATGATCAGCTGAAAAATACTGCGGACGTCAGTTGTATTTTCCATGAGATCAATCGCATGCGTAGTACTTCAACATTTTAGGCCAGACAAAAGGGTCTATATAAAACTCAGCTCAGTGTTTTCTTGAGAACGTTAACTTACCATCAAAGTAGGTGGTATCTGTAATGTCATCTGGGCGGGGTATAAAAGGGGGTGGGTGGCTGTCAATGCATGACCAGTCCAGGGTTGAAAAGAATGGGAGTCTCTGAATATCTAAGGACATTAAAAACAAAACAAAACAAAACTTTATGTTACGGTGTTAGGTGACAAAGTTCAGTTGTACATGGGCGGTAGAGCATCCTGTAGGGGTAGGACGAGGCCGGGGGCAGGGGTGGTACTAGGGGGCCAACGCCTTTTCAGTGCTGCAGTTGGGTCTGTTGGAGTACCGTAGTTTTGACTGCTCCTCACAATCCCTTCACTTTTACAGGATAAAATTTAAAGAAAATATCTAAATATCTTATCATAAATTGCCTTTGGACTGGGCGTCTGTTCATCCTACGGGAACAATAATGCCGAATCCTTTAATCAATTTTCTCCTAAAACACAAACGTATTGCTTTTATTTCCTCCGAGTAACTAAATGCTTAAAAGGTTTTCGTAAATTGACGACTATTTCGTCCGCCATCTAATTTTAAGGACTGTGCAAGGTGTTACGGTGCGCACGATTCTCTGCATCTTGGGATAATCCGTTTCTTCAGGACTGTGCTACCTCAAACGATTTTAAGCTAAACCTAATGCATACTAGTTATGCAAAGCTTTCGAATGGTATACCGTGGAGTATCCCACGAGTCACTTGTATTTTCTTCGTATACACACCAGGCGAGTGTGTATGCAAAGAAAATACAAGTGACGAGTGGGATATCCTATGGTATACCACGAGAAAGCCTTGCATAACTATTTTATACCATGTCATAGAAAATACGTGGCCTTACATAATCGACGCGGTGCACGATGGGAAGGTTCGGTGGAATACCGACGACTATACAACAGTTTTCCCGCATTCTGATTGGTTGCATTTTCTATGGCATGGTATAAAATCTAAAACGAAACTAAGGGTAACCATATTTATCATACACAATTCAGCTTCAAACCCTTAACAAAATGCCATGCATTCTTGCTTCATATCCACAAAAAAAAATGGACAGTTACCCTGGAATTTCGTTATTTATACTACCTGCCTAAAACGTTAATATCTCGGTGATGGGAAGCATTGTCCTTTACCGGGTACAATACTAACAGTTAGCAAGGTATGCTTGAATAACACCCTTCCCTTCTACTCACACTACCTAATACTCCAGGTCTCTGCTCCGCATGAAGAACTAGGATGCTTTCCACTGCTCCCACGGCATTTTCAGATAAGGCCTCATCTCCCTCAGGCCACAAAAGCTCTAAACAACAAAAATAACAATGTTCATGATTTTCGGAAGTCTTCAAGCATCCCTCGAAAATCTTGGGGACCTCTTCGGAAAATTCGGACTATTTAACAATTAGACCCGCTGCCCTTGATGGCGAAGGGTCTAACTGTTTTGATATCACCCAACTAGTCGGACGGAAAAGGCAATAATAAAGTTACCAAATGCAAGTTGAAGAAATATTTATTTGGGAATAAAACGAAAGAAAGCGTCACTCTCGATTGCTACTCGAGGACTCCTCTAGTAGCGTAGCCAATCAAAATGCAGGATTTGAATTAGTCCGCCAGTTGGGTGATACTAATAGCGAATAACTACGAAATATGCTCCTAATTTCTTTGAAGGAGGTCAAGCGCCAACTATGGATGATTAATTTACACGCTCTCAGCCAATGGGTGTAAATAATAACTCCAGTTTCGCCTATCTGCGTACACTTCTACGACGAAAATTGCCAACCAAGTGATTTCGAGACGAATTTACCTGTACACTCTTTCTCTTTTTTATATGGGAACGTCTAATTTTGGAGCTGAGGTTGGACGTTATTAGTTTCTTGTGATTTGAACCTGAAAACGTTCTTAACTTACATGGTATAGTATTTCAATAAATCAATGCGGACCTGACCAGGAAACCGATCAAAGTGCATTCTTTGTTGCGATGTGTTATCAAGTTCTTTGTCACATGCTTATGCGGCTTCTATTACTCTGATGCCGCGAACAAGATGTCGCACCAACTCTTGGTATAATTGGCTTAACTACTCGTTTAAAAAAAAAAATGAGAAAAATAAATACGTTCTTAATTGACTCAAGCTGGGTATGTTCGTGTACTTGGTCAGTTACTGTTTGGCAGATATGGAGAACGGCATGTTTTGTGATTCAACTGTCAGCAGAATCTCAAGAAAGGAAGCTCGACATTTGTTTACGTTTTCTGGTCAAGAAACACCAAGACAGAGCACGCGAAAAGAAAACAAGAAAAGGACTGAAAAGCTGCACTCTTCCTGAGTGTTCTTATCAACATATTCGCCAGTGATCTCGAACTTGGTTACTTACTTGTGATGCGCGCATTATACTCAAGCAAGGCACAGTGAGCATTCTTCTTCGTCAACGTTTTAGGATAGGCGTTATTAAGGGCGCAGTGTTTTGGGCTATACCAGAATAGATACACGGGATATATGGCAATCGTGTTTGCTGGGATCTATTCCTATGCTATTTTTAGTTGGGAAAACCTTATTCCACTTATTATATCTCTCAGTTAGTACGCGCGCCAAATTTGAATGATTCTTTTTCTGGGCGCCCGATTAACCTAAGAGATATAATAAATATCTTACTAACCTCGTTTTCTCGGTCCGTACTGTAAGTTACGGATCCTCATTTTTTCCCGTTGATTTATGGCCCGCGCGCTTCGCGCTTGGGCCATAAGCGAACGGGAAAAAACTCGGTCCGTAACTTACAGTAGGGACCTCGAACTCGGTTAGTAAGAGGTATGTATTCTCTCATTACTAAACCGAAAGAAATAAGCGGTGAGCTCACCTCTCTGCATAATGTGGCTGAAGACAAGTTCTGGCGTATCGTCGTTGAACGGTGGTACCCCAGTGAGAAACTCATATAAACAGACACCGAGAGACCACCAATCCACTGCTGGTGCTGAAGACAAAAAAAGACTACACATCAACTATGGATTTACAAAAGACCAGCTTAGAACACGATAAAATGTTTAAAATGGGCACACTACGTTGCTTATCCGCGTTTTGTTATAAGCGGAATAAAAGATAAAGATTAATACTTAATTGACCACTCCCCTAGAGGGGCTTTTCAGGGACAATGAAACAAATAATACAAATGAACACAACAGAGTTAAGAATCCCAACTGGCGGGAGGCAGACCAGTTGGCTATTTACAAGGATGACCGAGGAGTTGAACCAGGCACGAACCTAGAACACCAGCTAGTGGCCAGAGCGGGATTTGAACCCGGGCCACCGCATTGAAATCCAGCGCCCTAAACCACACGGCCATCCTGCCTCCACAATCTGACTGAAAATGCTGTTGCACGAACCAATCTCTTGTGAAAGGTGCAACGCAAACAGCGCTGCGGGGCATGTTCCATACAAAATTTCACCCCTACCACCCCTAACTACGTTGCTACTAGCTCTAAAGGCAAAGGCATTTTACGTTTTGCAAAGTGTGACATTTGTTGTAGGGTGTAGGACAAATTATTGCGTTGTAAGGACCAAAAAACGTGCTTCATTTAACAAAAGCTTTGAACTGAAACTGAAAGAATAGGGAAAAGTCTTACCCCGACTCTCCCCCACCCCTCTCCCCCCAAACCCCTAAGTTAGCTCACTTACTGTGCTCGTGCCCCAGAAGGATTTCGGGAGCCAAGTAATCTGGAGTTCCCAGAATCCTGTTCTTGGGAGGTGAAGCATGAGGGCGGTTACCCCTGCGACAAGATTTGGGGGTCCGAAGAGGAGTACGCATAACAGGGGCTGAGGTGTGATGCCATTGGTGGGACACTTCCATGAGACCCGGAGTTCCTTTTGAGCTTGCGCGACTTTTGAAGGTAACGTCCATCGGCGACTCAGCGGAAACTAGAGGCAAACTTATGTCCATGCGAGAATCTCTCCTTTCATTTAAGGTGGCACCCCTTTCGTTTTGCTCATTGTTACTTTCAAAAGGGATAGTCAGAGATCGAGGTCGTGAATTGGAACATTCGACATCAGAACTCTCATCGTCACCTTTCTGAGGTACAGCAAAATTCTCAAACACCTCTTTATCAAAGATATTTTCCTTCCCTTTGTCTGCGTCAAAATCACTTGCGTTCTCCATTTCTTCGAATTCTATAGTCATGCTCCTTTCGCGTGACTCTAAAGGGAATGAAGCAGTCGTTGGAGCGACTGTTGGAGATGGTGGCAGTAGGGCAACACCACTTTCACGCCTTTCAGAAAAGCTGTTTCTTTTTTCACCTCCTGTCTGCATAATTTCGTCAGAGACTTCAAGGACCGATGTACCAGGAGTGCAGTTAAGAGCAGGCTGCTCGTTACCCCCAGATGGAGTTTTTTCTCCAGCCCAATTTTCAGGACTTTCGTTAAAACCCGAACTTGCACTTGTGTCAACAGTGTCAGCTTTCTGCAAAGCACTATCACTTCCAGAATGATCATCTCTCGCCAGCTCGCGGGTTCCAAATACTCCCATGTCATTTTCTTTGTTCTCTACTTTGCCGTCTGTTTTATCGGGTGAGCCCTGTTCAACATCGCTTTCTTCTTCACTAGTTGCTCCACTTACATAGCCGGAAGTAAATGGCACTTTAGGGCCCATAACTCTACGGGTGACTGCCGCTAAAGGTGTCGTAGTATTCACGGCTCGTTCCCTATCCGAACTGTCCTGATTCACTGGGGTGACTTGTTCTTTGTCTTTCAAATACTCCATAATTGTCCCCGATCTGTCACGTGGGCTCCCAAATTCGAGTTTCGACGGGGCACAGGATGCTGGTTCTGGGGGAGTGAGAAATTCTTGACCAGGGCTCGCTTTCTCGTCCATCAAAAGAGGGCTCTCATATTCCAACGGACTCTTGTGCGAGCTCAAAGGCGAACTTGCCAAGGGAGCGCTCAAAGAATTCATCGGCAACGTGAAGGCTCTCTTGTTTAAAGGCCTTTGAGGTGTAACTGTAAAGATTTCGCCCAGAGGTTCCCTCAGTGCGTCAGCTCGGAGGTCCTTAAGACATAGAGCATCAATCTCGGAAGTTATGCCGGAATGGCGGGGCCTCTTGGAAGCTGGCAACAGATTCTCCTCCTCCGGTGATCTGTTTCTTATACTTTTCGGCGCTGTCGCATCTGAAAGTAACGGTGTTTCTGGCGGGTCGTTAATATCAAATGTTCGTTGCCTGATCTGGGGGCAAAACTGAGTTCGTTTCTTTGTACCTTGACCTAAGAAGACAAAAAATGACCACTCACGCAACGTGAAATAGATTGGAAAACACCATTATGCAACAATGCGAGATAATTTCTGTTTCAACTGGGCTTCCTGTTGGTGTTTCCTTCCTGACTCTGGATGGGGGAAGAAGGGAGGAGGTGGGGGTAGGAATTTGAAGCAATTGAAGCTTTGAAAATGAAAACCGGCAGGTGCAAAGAAACACAACAAAAATAAACACTCACCAGCCGTAGAAACAAGAGGACTTTGATCACAGAGTTTTAACGTTCCTTTGGGAGTAGCAAAAGGAAGTTTTTCAGTGCGACAAACAGGAGAATTACGCGATATAGGCGTGGTTTCCACGAGTTGCTGTAATGCCAGGCAGCTGTTGTTAAGTCTTGATCTGTTGGCCGGCCTCGCTGCGGACAAGGACTGTGTACAAGGCAACAAACCTTCATTACAACGCGTTGTCATGGTTGCAACTGAACAGAGGTTTGATTAGTTTTCTAAATACGTTTTGAAATTTTTGGCTATGAACTAGCACGGGACTGACAACTTCAACAAAGCCTGTTTCGGGAGAAAAATAAAATTCTTCTGGGAACTTGGAGATTTCGTCGAGAATAGGGAGACTTGGAAATTTTTCTGGGAAATATGACATAATTCTACAGAAGTAGAAAAAAGAAAAAAGTGGGCGGGACATTGAACAAAATTTGTATTTCGACCAGCTAAAAAAATCGGGAGTTTCCGGGAGGACTTAAGCAACTTTTGTTAGAGTTGTCACTTCCTGTAACTAGCGGAGTCCTGAGTGTAAACTTGAAACTCGACTGCTCACTCTCGCGTAGCTGTTTGCCTGTGAAAGAAAACCAGAAACTTTCACAAAAAAGTAGCAACAAGCGACATGTTGTGTTGAGGATTAACAAAAGCGACGTACGGAACTATAACAGAAATCCAACAAAAACGTCATTTCAATTATCTATACTGGAAATTCTAGTTATGGTGACTACTTTAGGGCTAAATCCAGTTCCTTTAATGCGGTCGATCTAGGGTTTAAGTAAATCGATAGGAGCCGAACGGCGCTATGTGAACCTACAAAAGTGAAATTTGAAGTCAACGACATCACTTGTCCTGGAGTTCTGAAGAAGCTTGAGCCGGTTTTGTCAGATTTGTTGACAGAGGGAGTACTCATCACGTCAATAAAGCTCGGCTCTGAAACAGCAGCAATAATGACTTGTCAGCAGCGTTACGAGCAGTAAAATTATTTTTTTTAGTTTCCCTCGTTTGAAGATATTCAGGATATCGAAAAAAAGTTTGCAATTAATTTTGGAAGTCCAGTTGTCAGGACACCACCATCATCAAAACTCTTTGAAGAACTTGGGCTGGTGGGATTTGATGGGTATCTCTTGTAATACATAATAACTCCCCTCTACATTAATTTTTTCCCTGCCCCCTCCCCCCTCGTGTGGTCTAAATATTCGAGATGACCCCCCCCCGGCCAAAAAAGGAGGAAAATGTGACAAAGAGAAAATGAAACTTATCAAGCTGAACTCAGACTAAAGTCAAGTCAATGCAGGAATTGAAGTCAGTCATGCAGGAGTTAATGTCTACTCACAAGAACTAAACGGTAATTAATATTTTTATGGTACAGGTTCCAGGGGTATCTTCTCCTGGAAAATATTGAAATTCTAGAGATGCTGTAATAACAATATTTTCATTGCAATTTTTTTATTACATTCTGAAGTACTTACTAGACAGACAATAATTAATACCGGTTTTAAGCAGTTCTTGGGCATTGTTATCAGTCTTCTAAATAGACCAGCAAAGGCCAAGAAAGAGTTGACATTCTCCTCAATTGATGTTTAGGCTGAATTATGCAACATAACAGTTGGTGAGGTAAAATTGCCATTGGGCATATACGATAGAGTAGGGGGTCTGGGGACATACTCTCCTCGGAAAATTTGAATTTTTGAACCTTAGAAACGTTATCCTTTAGCATTCTGGCAGAATATTGGCATTGTTACTAAGGGCTGGCATTAAGAGCCGGAGCCATGGATTTTCCCCTCTCATTTTGAGGTATATCCCTGGCTACTTTGATATAAAACCAGCATGTTGAATTCACTACAGCAACTCAAATCCTGGCTATTTTTTTGTATACCGGCATCCCCACCTACCTGTACTTCAAAAATTAGTGACAACCCTGGTGTTATTGTTGGCATTGACACCAAACTTGAAGGCAAATGTTTTGAAAGACCCTTCCCCTATTTGCATGGTCCCCTTAAATTTAACTACAATACTTATTAACAGTAGACTACTCGCAGTCCAGAGAAGGCATTCCTAAAATCTCCTGAAGGCTCACAGTGCCATGATCAGTGCTTAGCGCTTAGCATCTAAAAAAAATTTCATTTTTGCTATCCATGACTGTCTGACTGACTGGAAGTGAAACATTGCACTCACTTCTTTCCAAGGTTAATCTTGACAATCCAAAATCTGTTAACTTGATCTTTCCTTCATTGGAAATTAGGAGATTATCAGGCTTGAGATCTCTGTCAATTGATTTTCAAAGAAACAAAATAAAAATGAAATGATAATAATGATGACTTAACGACAAAAAATGCCTGAGAAACTGGAGATTTGCTCATGTTGAATGAAGAAAAATGGGGGTCTGTAGTTACATGTAGTTTGTGATTTGATTTAGGCCTGAAAATTATTTTGAAAATTAGCATATTGACCTAAAGCCTGAAACTGAACCAACTGAATCGATGCATACATGTAAATGATTTCTTTTGAAAGCCAAAACAAAAGAAATCCATGTGCATCAGACCACGTTTGCAATTCTAACCTTTTTCTCCTTGTGTATCATATGGAAATAGTGCAAAAAATATTAAAAGTGAAATCTGAAAAAGGCCATTTAGTAGTAAGATCTACTATGGGCCTACATATTTGACTTGATAACTAGACTGTGGACCTGAAAGTAGAGTGAATTTAGTGAAATTCAGATTCAAGGTCAAATCATCATGAGATACTATATGAAGCTTTGGCTAGAGAACATTATTTGAACTTATACATTAAAATACATCTGTAGTTACAAAGATCTGTTGTATGTAGACAATGCACCATACCTGTGAATGATGCCATGGTTATGAAGATACTCCAAGGCTAAAACAACCTGTCACAAAAGTACAAACAAATGAAAATTGTCATAATCCCAAATGGCATTGCATACTCCAAATACGATAATTTGTTTGGACAGACATCTTAAATACCTGTGCTATATAAATTCTTGACATGTCCTCATCAAAGTACCCGAGATTATGCAACAAGGATTTACAGTCACCACCAATCAAGTATTCCATCACCTGATAACAAAACAGATTGATTTTTAATTTAAAGTCAATTTGCAAGTCAAACTGTAGACATTGAAAAGAGCCCTTGGCTAACAAACTACATGTACCTCAGACAAAAACAAATTAATGTGCATCAGCTGTTAGGTTGTCTCAAATGAATTTGGAGTACTAAAACTCCAAATCTAAGTTTTAGTGAGTATTTTGTTCTTCAGTTTCATTGGCCAATGACAGGTACAGTGTAACAAGATCCACAAATTATTCTATGATTCTGTAGGTACTGTGGGAAGTGAGGGTAAAAATTTTGTAAACTTTGAGAAAAATGTAACACCAGTATGTGCTTCTGTGAAGAAATTGATTGGTATTTTTCCAATCTTTTGCCTCCTCCTTAAGACCTTTCAGCAATACATAAAAAAAAATATTACAATGTTTATTGCGAGCCACCAACATCACCCTTAAATAATTACTCTTGATCCACAAAAAAGAAATACATCCTTTGTATCCTGTTTAAACTAATTTGCTGAAAAACTCACCAGAAATATTCTGTCTTTTGATTGGAAAGAGTAAAATAAGTTGACGATGTAGGGACTTTTGGAGATTGCTAGAGCATCCCTTTCTGCAACAACTGTAACAAATAATAATTGAAAAAGAATCTATCCTCAATTACTTAAAATACTATAAAATTTAATAATTATTGTAAAAGAGGGAATGATTGAAATGAGGAAAG
Source organism: Galaxea fascicularis (assembly GCA_948470475.1). NCBI lineage: Eukaryota > Metazoa > Cnidaria > Anthozoa > Scleractinia > Euphylliidae > Galaxea > Galaxea fascicularis. The sequence goes on from OX419339.1 coordinate 30,545,304, forward strand.
AAAAAGGAAGATCGAGGGAAGAGTGGATGATTACGGTCAGTGAATGAAGTTATGAATGAAAGCTGGAAGAAATGAAGGAAAGAAACAACATGTAAATAAATGAAACAGCAAAACTGCGTGTGAGGAAATGCCCAGCTCAAATAGATACTGAATGTATAGTAAATGAGAAAAACATCCACCTTGCTCGATCATGTTTTTGTTGACAACGTCAGTCTTCTTTACAACCTTGATGGCATAAAATAGCTTATCTTTGTCTCTCCTATGAGCAAGGAAAACCTGCCTAAAAGGTAACAATGTTAAAAACAAACTAATTAAAAATTTACATGTTGACCGAACAATGTCAGTGAAGGTAGCCAGGTACTTGTAGTTTGAGAATGATTGACAAGTTCTGTAGCTAGAGTTGGAGCCTTTCTTATTTTATATCCAGTTTGTCGTCTTGTAGAGTCAGTCTCCCCAAACCTTGATGACAGCCCCAGTTTTAGTCAAGCTATATGTAGGCTCCACTTAATGGGGACATAGTTGTTGGATGAAGATGTTGGTATAACCCTTTCCCTCCTAAGGGGTTCCCCATTGACGAGTAAAATCGTCTGGCATTAAACAGAGTAAAATCTATAAGTGCCATTTGGCACTCTCAGGAGTGAAAGGGTTCATAACAAAAAATAAATCATGCCTGCATGAAATCCAGTGGAATTGAATAACAGCCTGGAAAATCAGGTACTTGACAGAAGCTAAAATGCCAATGAGAGTGTACTGGAAGAGATTTGCTACATGTTCATCCTCTTGTTAATGTACACCTGTTCTTGGGGAATATGTTCTTGATTCAAAATGGAACTCCAAAAGTTCTGGTAATGAAAATTGCACACATGAAACAGTTTTTTCAGGACCAAAAAGATTTTTGAGAAACACACCCCTGGAGATCACTCCTAGTAAATGGCTCTTATGATTTTTTTCATTATTGAATAGGAAAATAATGCACATCCTTTTTTGCAAATTTTGGCCAAATTAATTGACTTACCCAAATGCCCCTCTACTGATGGGCTTGATAATATCAAAATCATCTATGCAAGTGGGCTGTAACACGAAAACAAATTAATCAGAAATATCAAGTAAATAAATCGTCTATACAGGGAAAACTGGCCAATAAAAGCAATGTATCACCTAAAATGATGTCAATAAGTTTACATAATTTCATTACCGCTCATTTTATTCATCACCACACATGATGCGACAGCGTATGTGGTACAGTGGTAACGCAAAGTCAAATTTTGAATATTTGGGAAAACTGAAGTTACCGTAAAATAATAAATTCTTATGCTTGAAAAAGTTTTAATGGTCAGAGAGCGAAACTGTATGTACAGAAATGCATTAGTTTACACTTAACCCAAGCTAGCTAAGGCTGCAAACATTCACAGTAGGAAGATATAAGCTTGTAAGCTCAATATGCCCACAGTTCAAGGTTCAAGGTCACAATTATTTTGATTTGGTAGTCTCTGCCTTTAATTTAAGAAATTTTCGTTTAGACTGCTAGCCTACGTTAATAATTGACGCTACACTGACGTTTGATTTCTTAAAATAAACAGATGCCCATGGACCAACCTTAACGGTGTGGCGGTTCGATCGACTCACTGACGAAGGTCCCTCCATCTTGCTCTAAGGGATAGAAATGTTCCAAAGTGCTAATACAAAAGGGCCTTAGGCCACAAAGTAGCTCCAGATTTTGACGATCCTTACTTGAAAGGGGTCACTTTGAAAAGAATCGGTGAACTACAGAAGAGTAAATCAAAAATTGAAATCGAACCAGTGATCAAACATCCGCCATATTTAAATTCTGCGCGGGGAAAACACACCAGTGTCCAGTCCTCTGAAGCGCCCTGCCTCTGTCTTATAGATATTCACAAGTACTTCTGGGATACTATTGTGATGGGAAGCAAACGCGCTAAACGTCCTAAAAATAGGCGTTATGACAGTTAACGATGCCATCTTGTTTGCCAGCAAGCGTTCGGAAATAACAGTGTTTAAATGGGAATCCGATGTCAAAAAGAAATTCTTGAATGGAGAAGAATTCATGAATTGTCAGGAGCCCATCAAGGTCTCCTGGAATTGTAGATTTTAGTAGCTAACCGAACCTACTAGGATACTTGCACCACAGGCAGCCCAATCGTGGTGTGTGACATCAAAACTTTGTATAAAATAATATACCGTTAAAAGCTAGAATTCCAACATACCGAATAGCGGAGGATATTCTAACCAAATAAAGCCTTCCTACTTGCACTCTACGTTTCCCAGCGTCACTTTCCGGTACGTGTCTAAATGCAATGCCATCATGTTTTTTTTTAATCCCAGGTAACTGCTCCTAATTCATGGCTTTGTCAGGCATAAACGCAAATTTATCAGCCAAAATATTAAAAAATCTGTATGATATACGATCCGAAAAATATTTAGGCAAAGGCTATGAGACATCAGTGTAGACATTCGACACGTCTTTGTATTGTCCACCCGTTAATTACGATTTTCTGCCAGTTCAAGTTATCATACTGTGAAAGGGATAGAGACTATTGTACCTTTTAGGTAAAGGAAATGGGCGGGGGGGGGGGGAATGTTTTTAGTTTTTCCGCTTCTAACCACTTTTTTCATCGCAGTCATGATTCCAAAAAATGTCTTAATACAGACCAAAAAATTATTTCCTTTATTGTTATTTTACGATTTTTCATCCTACAATAGCCTTTTCCTCCTTTTGATAATATCTACCGACGGCTCCCATCAAAAATATAATCCCGGTTAAGACTAGGGGCTTCTAATCGAAAAACCTGGAGTATGCAGCATAACAAATACACATTAACAACACACAGAACACATAGTTGTGTACAGTTCTGTCAGTCACCAGTTTGAGAAGGGAGCTTCAGCAATTTCCTCAGAACCTGTAGCAATGCTAATATAGGTTCGTCTATTTCAGTTTCAGTTGGGGTAACAGGTTCGGAAGTAGGTCTGCGAGCCACACCTCCACCTAACCACACCTTGCCACCGTCAACAACAATGATACCAGAACCACTTTCCACGCCATTTTTATCCCCACTTTCTTGAGAACTGATCTCTTTGCCACTCCCTCCACCAGACGTGTTCCCCTCTCCAATTACTGCACCACTGCCATGATGTTGGTGTTTCTCCTCGTTTTCATTCCCGCTTCCGCTCTCTTGTCCACTTCCGTCTTCTCTCTCATCAATCCCGCTTTCTTGCCCACTTCCAGTTTCGACTCCACTTCCGCTATCTTCCCCACTTCCGTTTTCTCCCTTAACCCCGCTTTCTTGCCCACTTCCATTTTCGATTCCACTCCCATTTTCTCCCTCAACCACGCTTTCTTGTCCGCTTCCATTTTCGTCTCCACTTTCGCTCTCGGTTGCATTCCGGCCTTCTTCTCCCCCTCTACTCTCTGTTGCATTTTTGCTTCCCTCTCCGTCAAGATTTTCCTCTTTGTCTCCGTTTTCACCACCGCCACTAATGTTTCCACTCGATGAGAAAACAGAACTTCCTGCTGTGCTTGTCGTATCAATGCCACTTCCCTCCTTGATCCCTTCTTTGATAGTATCCACATTATCATCACTGTCATCGGCAGCCATATTTTCATCAGTTGAAATTAAATCTTGCTCTTTAGTTTCTTGGAAACCTCCATTAATATAATGGCGGAATAGTTCACTACGTCCGAGAGGCAGAGCTCCTGCACAGGTGATTCAAAAATTTGAGTTTAAGTGTGGGCTTCTGCTCTTGAGTTGTTTTAGTTTTGGCACTTTTTATGTGGAGTACTTAGTTGACATCCGGTCAGCATAGGTTTTCAAGCGAAAAATTAAATAAGTATGTGGCGGAAACGTCTTACTCAGGGTCCCAAAGGTATTTAGGGCTCTAGGGTTCCGGGGTTCAAAGGGCAGGGCTCCAGGGTTCCAGGATTAATTTTTCGGAGCTCTAGGGCTCCATAACATTTGCTTCAGGGGTCCAGGCAAATATGGTCAGGGTTCCAAGCAGTAAAATGATCGGGCTCCGGGCTCCATAGCAAAACATTCAGGGCTCCGGAGCTCCACGGACTCCTCCTTTGGGACCCTGCTTACCTTGACTGGCAAATATTGAGGGGATGTAATTCTGTCTGACCATGTAGAAATAGTTTCGAGATCTATAAAATGAGTTATATACAAGCAGGAGGTTACAAGGACGAAAAAATGCTGACCTGTTAGAGAGAAGAGTCGTGAGTCAAAAAATATTTGGACAAACAAAACAACCTGAAAGAGAAACAAACTAAGTCAGACGTTTGGGCCATAATTTCATAGGCTTATACTGGACGGCATGTATACTGCTAGATTTAACAAGCATGGCTCATCCAGTCATCATCTTTTTTTTTAAATGAACACGGTATCCCATTCATAAAAATGCTCTTTCAGACAGCCGTGCAAAAGTCATACAATAAAACAGTATTAGTTAAATATCGTAACACCTTGATTTGAAGAACTTTTGTAGGGAATTAAAATGTTTAATTTTCATAATCGTAATGCTCAATAACTAAAATCATTTTAAAGTGCGCGAGTAAATCCAAATCTTTCTTTTGATGGAATAAAGGCATATGAAAGTCATACTGAACATTTGCCTATGAAGCAAAGACAAACTTCATAAGCTAACGAGCTTTTATATTGTGAGGAGTTATGTCATTCAGTAATTCGTTTTCATAACTTGAAACAAAAAGAACGCTCTACTGTAATACGGCGGAAAATCTAAATACCCCAAAAGAGAATTCATTTCTTGTACTAGTTTTGGTGATTATATTTTCTTTGTCAAATTTGACAAAGGCGAGATGATGAAAAGAAACCGTCTAAATCAAACTTTCGTTTGTTCTACTTAACAAGTGCGTTCATGCTGTAGACCTTTTGTTGCTATGGAGTTACTTTTAAAACCATTTTAACTTTGGTTAAAGGGAAAACAACTACTTAATTTAGATTCTTAGCTGATTTATTCACATGCTTATGGCGGATTCACTTTTCGAAAAACTTCTAAACCGGATGAAATCCCTGACAAACTTAACTAAATGCGATTTCTCAATTCCGGCGTGAACAGGCGAGCGTTTTTTAAAACCCCGAAAAGGTTTCGGTTCCGAAAGCTATTTTACGAAAAATTCGATTTGTAATATTTTTAATTACCTCTTAAGAAAGCACGCTGTACTACTGAGAAAAACATTGAGCCAGTTAACTTTGTCAAAAAAGCTATTTCCAATCGATAGGAAACCTGCTTCAAAAATACTTCTTGGTCCGGAAATGGTTTCCAGATTTTTGAGAAACGCACGCCAGGTTTCAAGACTGTATTAAATCAGCCTTGGAAATGTCATAGACTTTAAAGATCCAAAATGGAGAACTCATCGATAAAACGTATGCCAGGTTTAGAAAATTACTCTACCAAATAGATTGATATTTTTGCGATTTGCCTTACCGTCACTCCTTGTATGAGTGTCATTTCTTCCTCGTTCTTTAACGGTATAAATGCTTGCTATGACTTAGAAAAAAAGAAAAACTTGAAAATCTACAAGACAGCTGAATTCTCAACAAGTGGTCGTCCTTCGTCTTTGCTAAAGTTGCAAAGGTTCGGTTAAAAAGAAGAGCGTTCGTTTTTCGCGAAAAGTTCGCACGAGAGCGAAAACGTCAAAACGATCAGACTCACGGAAAAGCGCAGGCGAGGTTGCTTAGGTAGCCTTCGAATGGCCTTCAAACCGAACGTGTGGCCTCAGTCAGAGCACTAGTAGGGAAGACGCTAATTCAGCATTTCTTTCGAATTTCGTACTTTATCGATAATCATGAATATATATGTACGTTGTTTCAGCACTCGGCAAACTCCCCGTTTAATTTTGGCTGTTCATGAATGCATGTGGCCTCATACACCATAAGCCTTTTTTGGGATATCACATCAAGCCGGCCACTCGCTGAATAGAACAGATCAGAAGGGAGACACTAGGGGTGGTCACAGCTAGGGTTCGTTACGTCCCTAGTGGTTCTTCAACGTCCCACTGAATCAGAAGAGTTGTGAGACGGGACGTCCGGTTTATCGTCCTTATCCGAGAGGACTAGAAAGTCTAATCATTTGCAGATGTCATTGGAAAGGAACTACTTCATGAGTGTTGGTCCGGCCGGAGTTTGAACCCACGACCTCCCGCACGTTAGTCCGGCATCAAGAAACACATATCACAAATCCCAACATATTTTAATTACTTCGTTGTTGTGTCATTGCAATACAATACAATAAATAGTTAAATAAATAAATAAATAAATAAATTACCTATTACAAACGGCACATGATTTGAAAACCTCGAAATACAGCACCGGATAATCTAGCTAAAAACGTGGACGATGAACTTTCACAGTGTTTTGAACAGTTACGCTGAGGGACCAGTCATTACTTAGCGGACAAGGGGAGGGGAGGGGCGCTATTTTTGAGAGGCGGGTCATAATTGTTTAAGTGTTGTTTAGGGGAGTGTCATTATTAACTAAACAATGGAAAACAGCCCCTTGACCTGAAGTACAGTAAAAATACTAAATACTAAACAAGTTTAACGAAACTGAACTACTTTCACGTCCAGTACTTAAAGTACAAAGGCAGGTAATTAAAAATTGCAGGATTTTCTTCAGGCATTCTTTTCGGTACTGTTCAAGTGGCGTTGAACTGCGACGACATGATCATACTTGACTTTTCGGTCCGTTGAACTAAAAGTTCAGTTTCACGTTAATTCCTGACTGATATAGTTGGTTTTTGTCACCTTGTTTCGCAAAAAGAATAAAAGGAAACACAATTCCCTCGACGTGGCTCTATTTCAGACCATAATTTGTGATAATAACATTCGAGAAACAAGATTCTATTCCCTAGAAGTCGATTAAAGTTTAATTTATGAATAAGCATGTGCTCCAATAAAGTGAATCACGTCAAAGGGAAGCCAAATACAAGGATGAAACTCTTTTAGCAATCCGAATTACAAACTAAATCAGCACTATCCGAATAAAAAGTAATCGATCGATCAGGCCAAGACATTCCCGTTACGTTTCACTTTTTTTCTGTGAAGCCTTATTAGATTAAACTTGGATACAAATTTAAGGATAAATCGAAGCGAAATTTAATTTTTCCATTTGAGAATTATGTCATGGAGACGTCGAAATGTTGTGTAAAGCCTCCAAAAGTTTAATCTCTAGTATACCTTATTTTATAGACTTGAGCTATAGGACGGTGACACCAGTACTTGCTACTTAAATGATATCATTCTCTACGGGTTTCATTTTTTTTTTAACAATTTCAGCTCTTAGCAGCTTTGCTTTCTTCATTGCAAAATAAGGTTTGTAAATTTTCGCTGACGAGTTTAAAATCTACGGCCAGTGTTACCTTTATTGCACAAACTCGTTTTACCTCGCTAATCACGAAACGCTATCAAGACAAGCGCTACATCTTAAATCAAAAGTGCTAATAAAACCACTTTCGTTGAAATGAACTAACGGAGATCAGTTTCCACAGAAAATGATCTTGAGCGTCCCAGCGTACCCGTGGAAGATCATCCTTGTCAAAAAGCACGGATCAGTGATAAATGCAAGAGGAACACTGAACCTTTGCCAAAAGCAACCTGCCTTGGTCGCCAAGAGGTCCTTGTTTAGAATACTAATAAATTTTACTAAGTACCAAGGCAATATTGAAACCTTGAACGGCAAAGAAAATATGGCGACTTGCAATAAATATTTACGAGCCCCCAAAGCGTTTCTTGCTCTTTCCATTTCAGTTCTTTTTCTTAAATGGGGAAGACTGCTCGCTTCGTCGGCCGGAATGACTCTTGACCTGCGGAACTTGAGATTTCTGTATGTCAACAAGGTTATAGCGATGAATGCTAACCAGGTACAAGAGGCAAATAAATGAATAAAAACACCGTAATAGATTCGCTCGGGAATTCCGGTCAGCGACAGAAGCGAAAACAACAACGAAAATGTTACCAGGAGCACAGAAAGTGACGTTGTTAAGCGTTTAGTGAATCGTTGTCGGTGAAGATGAGGGTGAACATATGCCGTGAATCGTTCAAGGTTGATCAGCAGCTGAAGCAAAAACTTTGAACCTACTAGAAAGTCCATCATAACGGACTCAAAACTTGGAAAGATCTCAGCTTCCTCGTCGTAAGCGTCGGTGCCTCGAAGGATCTCAGTGATGCCAAAGTAGGGAAGAAAAATAGTTCCAGCCGTAAAGTAGAGAGCGACCTGAGCGCGTACGATTCTTTCGACAGGTTTATGTGTCAAGTGTAAAGGGTTCCTAACCATTGCTATGATAATGATGATACTTCCTAACCCTGTTACTAGAGCAAAGATCAGCGATAATGATCCAATTGCAACTCTCACTTGAGGAAAAAACTCCATGACTGAAAAGCTGTAGTGCTCAAGGTTTGACCCGACCTCAATCTGAGCCGGCCTAAGCCACTTCGCCGGCCGAGGTAATTATTCTCATATCGCCGCAAAATTTGACTTTTGTCTCAAACAATAAATTAAATTACCTTTTGAAATTTACGACAGATGGTGAAATGTCCAAGGCTTGGAAATACGCGTTTTTGTTTTCATTTTACGTGATGTACGACGTACGACATGTTGTTTTTCGGTGATCATGACTTTCAACTGCTGTAACTCGTCTCAAAGAAAAAACCTTATTCTAAGCTCTGCGATGATAAAATATCGAGTAAAATTTTAGTTTCGCCGACTCCTAAATAATTGTTAAAACTGGTCAAAAAGTAGTTTCTTAGTCACCTTCCATGCAATATCACATCCTATCAAGTGAAACAGGTGGTAAAACAAAATTAGCAGCCAATTGAATGGGACGCTAGAAGTTTAATAGCGCACGTCAAACTAAATAAATAGTCATCAAATTTCGTATGCTAGGAAATATATTCCAAAGTCTAAATAATAGAATTTGTTACAGAAACAAATATGACAGATAGCATAGAGCACATAGACCGCATAGACGGGAAATTCGATGCATTAACAATAGTGGAATCCCTGCCGTGATCTTCAAGCCGTGTACTCAGCGATTAGTCTGATTTATAGCCAGAACACGATCTTTTTTACCGCTCCCTTTGTCAAATTTGCACCACTGAGTCATAGCTAAAACAAAACGAACGTAAAAAGAAAACAAAGTAGTCTAAGAAGCAATTAGATTCATCAGAGACCTTGTAAAGTTTCCGCTCAAAATGTAAATGTACTTTTTTTTGTGGTTAGAAAACCAAACAAAATTGAACACATCGTGAAACCAATAACTGGTTGCCAAAGAAACAAGGATTCACTTGCACTGCATCAATCATGACGTCAAAATCACTATATGAATCATAATTATTTTGAGGAAAATCAGGAAATTTATGGGTTGAAGTGTTAAGGATAGTGCGGGTGTCAAAGTTGTACGAGTCCCGGACTTGCAAAAGAAAAACAGACAACGGGGCGACCGTCGAAAAATGTCGACTGCATTTGCCAGACAATTTGCCATCCTTCATGCAGCATGGTCTGCCTCATGCGTCCACAGTTTATGACGTGTTTGATGCTGTGGGCAGCAGTTTTATAACACTTCTTCTGCTGCAAAATCCTTGGAGCTACCGTTATGTTTGTCGGTATGAATTAAATTCTGCTAAAAGAACTCTCACAGTGAAAGGGTGTAAAATTATGAAATACACGTCAATATTATACAAAACTCTTGCCTGCTTGAGCTGAAAACTCATAAAGAAAACAACGGAAAAGGTGGTAGGATAAAAATGAGCTAGAAAAAACTTTGAAGGATTTCTAGCTTCATAGTTATCTTCAGACTGTCTAAGTTGTGGTGAAAATAATATTCTAATATAATATTCGTAGTACGAGTCCATTTATCTGCCATCTTGGTGTTCCTCTGATTCGATCGGTCAACGAAATGGCCGCCGTGAAAAGTCGGTAAAGTAAATAAACCATAGAATTCAATCAGTATTTCAAATTTCAGTTCAAAATTGTTGACATGGTACTCTTACAATGATATCATACTTGAAATTTGAAAATTAAGCTCGAAAATGCCGGTTTTATATAACATTTTGAGTATACTTGTACTTTGGATGGCAAAACAATGTTTCGCACGAAATTTTTCTTGAAAATTTGTCTCATCTATGGGTAGAAAATATTGAAAGATGAGCTTCGTAGTCACTAGCTTAAGTTTTGACGCCATTACATGCGAACCAGCAATATATCGCTACTACTCTATTATTCTATTAGATCGAGAGCGCACGTCATCAGTAGCGAGGACGGGGAGAGAGGACCGGAGCGAGGAAAAAAAATGAGAAGAAAGTAGAGGGCCTCGGCTCTCCCCAAACTCCAATCGGCTCTCGCTCCCTTTTTCGGCGTACTCGCTGCACTACTCAGGAAGGTAAACCTACAAAAACTTGTTTACAAAATTAATGCTAACGACCGAAGAGACGGTCGTAATTCATAGAACGAAGCAACTCAAATTATCCTCCGTTACTCGCTACATTTATTTTCTGTCTTTAATCAACATTTTTTTTCAGATTTAACACTTTAATTACAGTATTTCTGCAATGCAACAAAAAGTTGGGCATACAAAGGTCGGTCGCGAACATTTAATGCGTCATCAATATGTACCGGGTCCTTTAGGTGAAAGGTTTCGCCCCAACGGAGAACCGAGTCGCGTTGGAGATTAGAGATGAAGCATTTTACACCTTTGAACTTCTCCGGTGGGTTTGATAAGCATGCGCTGTTGCATAGGGCACCACCTTCGTACAAATTCATATCTATGGCATGACCCACAAAATGGTTGCTGTGGGTCGATGGAGGCACAACAGTGGGGCCTGGGACGGGTCTCCCCTTTTTCCTGAACGAACTCGTGACCAACACCTGTAGAAATAACGAAAAAAACAACAACAACAAAACAAAAAAAGCACGAAAGCTAATTACAAAAAATTCGTCACAGAATGTTAAAAAAGTGATGAAAATTATCTAGACTCTTTTGTCGTTACTTTTTGTTACTTCTCTTTAAGCATGCCAACCTGATTTCTAGGCTAGGCAAAGAGATATCACTGATCATGAACAATAATAATGTTACTTTCTCTTTCAAAGCCCCGAACCACTACTTATGATCAGCATTTTTTAGTTACTTGGCCACTAATCTCTGGAACTCCCTTTCGCCTGAATGACATTCAGAGATCATCTGCTACAATTTGAGAATTTAGAAATAAAATTAGGTTAACTAGTTCAGATCCATTAAAATAATAATAACAATAATAAAATTAAATGGTACTTTACTAACAAATTCTTAAATATATGATCTACTAAAATGCTAAGAATGATATTCACAATTATAATCCGTATGAATATATAAATATCTGCTAAAAACTTTGTTTTTAAAAGCATCGAATCAAAAATGGAAAATATACTTTTAACAAAAAAAAATATGTAATATGTTTGTATTTACAAGATGACGGCAATAAAGTATTCTTAAATATTACATTATGGCTTCTTCTTGGATTTCAATGTCAATATCAATGTTCTTAAAATCACAAAAGGCTTTTCTTCTAGCTCTCGATCCTCTAAGACAGATTAGTGCGAAACTTAATGAAGCGAATTAGAAGAATGTCCTTGCTCTTATCCTTTTCAGATTAGCTTTATTTCAGTTTATTTTCTTAATGTACGATGTAACTAAAGATACTCAGTCTTTAGCTACTGTTAAATTCGAGTTTAAGTAACGATTCACACAAGAACAATAGCAAACCCTATTGTTCTGCGGCAATGGCAATTTCCCCACATAGGATATCGTTGATTTTAGGAAGAAAGCTGGAACTCTTGAATGTTACCTAAATTTCTTTGTAGAACTAGACTAAATGTACTTGGTTCAAATAAAATTTAGGAAATTTTTGTGCCTAACCAATCATAACTGCTAAACACAATAGCCACTAATTTTTATGATTTGATGAAGTTCCCCCCACACAATTTCTTTTAAAAATTCGATGTGGTGCAACGGCAGTACAGGTTATCTGAACCTTCAATTAATACTTACTAAATGTGCCTTTAACCCTAACTTTTAAACATTTTTTGAGTTTTGACCAATGAGATTGCTAGATTAAACAGTGAAAAAAGTCAACATTCCATCGTGCATTGCCGTTTAGCGCTATAGTTCTTATGCGAATCATTACTTAAATAATGATTAAGTTCGTCCATGTCTGTGAGCCCACAAGCGTTTTAATTAATTCTGTACTGTGAGTCCTGTGAGTCATGACACAACTGAAATCAAACCCTGAAGATTAAGTCAATTTACTTTTTTTAGCCTATTTTATTTATTCGTATTTGTTGACAGGGTCGGGTGTCCTGCAGCTGTAAACTCAACGGTGTGAATAAATCCTAAAACTCTTGTCACAAAAAGTAACATTCTGAATATTGGCAAACCTTAACTCCACATTTAGCAGCATAAGCGTCGATGCGAGTAATGCTACTGTGAAATCCTGAATGAACACGCGCCGAGTTGGCAAAATGAACGCCTTTAAACGTTACAAGGTCACAGTTTACTGGTGGCAAAGAAAAAAAAGATCGGATGAGAATATTTAAATGACATCTACCAAGTGAACATTGTCGATTTTTCGGGCTAATGATCATATGATAGCGTCCAGTCTTCTGTGCATCTCGGCGGCATGAATTCGCATTGCACGTCACCTTATGAAACTGAAAGCTTGCCAGAGATGTCTCTCGTCCGCTTGCATAAGCGTATAAAGTGGCTAAATACAGCCTGGGCACTTCATCAAAAACCGGAAACGTTTTAGTTACCAGGGGTAATTGGAGCTTAGGAGAGTACGTTGGATATGTTTGTAGGCGTACAGGTAGCAGTTGAGAGGGGAGGATGGATGGTTCGTGCGATAGATAAATATTATTGCATATTTGAACGTAAACTGGTTTGCAAGCAGAGAAACCTCTATGTAAACTGTGTATCACTAGTGAAGGCTAGTGATATCATATGGTTCTTTTCATCAAGTGCTTGTAATTTGAGGAGACATCAGGGGCAGCCAACGGAGGTGTTCCGCAGAATAGGTGTTCCGCAGGGGGTGTATGTGCTGGCTGGGAAAGAAGGGAGTGGGTAGTTGGAAATAGGGGCCGCTTGTGGTGGCATGACTAATAAACTTAGTTGTGACGGTTATTGTTAAGGAATGTTCCCATATTATATCTCCCCCTCGCACAACGTCCGACGAGCTGCACAACTCGGTAAATTTACTTTGTGGCACAACGGTCGCCGAGCTAAACAACCCGGTTTGGTGCAATGTGATGCACCAGGAGTTGCACACATTTTCCAAAGACAGTGACGAATCATGCTGAAAAGACTTAATCCAGCGTATTTTAGTTACCGATAGAAGACCTTCAGCAAACTTTTGAAAGATGAACGCTTTGGAAGACTCAGCAAACAGAGATCGATAGTAGACCTTCAGCAGATCGAAAGAAGACCTTCAGCAAACTCTTGAAACAGAATACCTTCAGCAGACTCTTGAAACACGAACGCTTTACAAAGATTGAGCAAACTTTAAAACTTTTAAAAGATGAAAACTTTACGAAGACAGAATATCAGACATCAGCAAACGTTTGAAAGATAAACACCGAGGACACACGAATCACCACGTGAGTTAGCGCGTCGAAGTGAGGCAGAACGTAAGCTAGCGCCTTAGAGCGAGGCAAATGTGTGTCGACATAAATGCAATCTCAAGAAAACCTCGATTAATAATTGCACTGAACACCCAACACAAATTAGGGGTTGCGTTTTCGTACCTCGAACGCAATTAATCATCTTGATATTCTTACTACGCGCTTTCAGTTTCCTATGTATCTTGCTTCATAGAAAGCTCACTTTTGGCGTAAAAAATAACCAATCATCAACAACTAGGCAAAATATCCAAACCGACCAAGCAACAAACTTACGCAGTGGCTATATGTCCGGCATCAAGAGGGATAATGGAATGGAAAGCGGTCGATCGAAAATTTCAGATCTATAGAATTTCCTAGGCCACGTAATGCTTCATTCCAACCACCTGAAGTATCAGATCTTCGTTCCAAATTTGCCAAGCGATTAAGTTGAGAGGAAAGCAGCCTCTTCGTTGACCATTTTCTTCAGCTTGGGCGTAGCACGAAATTGTCATATTCTTGACATATAGAAAACTCTGTGGTTTCATTTTAAATACACTTTTTAAAATACCCTGCAGTCTGAAATAGTTCTTTGAATTTCTTCTGAGAGCCTTTTCTTAGCCACTCTTGAAAGTATTATATCTTCGTTTAGAATTGTCACGTAATTAATTAGGAAAAGGTGACTTCGCGCGGTTGGCCAGTTTTGTGAGCATACCATAGTATAAAATCGCTGTCTGTTTATCGACTATAACTTTCAGTATACAGACTGTAAAACTTACCTAATTGATCAGCAAACGCCAGCTGTAAAGGACAAGTTGCGGCACATATGAAGAAAGACAGAAGAAACGTTTTGCCTTTCATGTTCATTCGATCTGTTAGCATGAATCTGAAAACATCCAAGAATAAACGTTCGCATCGGGATCAATGCTAGACTACAAGGAAATTTACTTCCTTCCAGCTTCTTTATTTGATCTCATTTAAAGTCACATGTCGGTCACACCTCGATGGAACATGAAAATTAATGAACGAAACAAACATTTCCTGGAGAGAATATAGGCCAATAAAAAGCTAAATCAATAACAAACCGTTTACAGTGGAATTTTGGATGAAAAATAAACTAAAAATTAGACAGATTGAATAAATGCTGCTAAATGAATGCAACACAATGACAGTTTTAATTATTATTATAAAAAACAAAACAAAACAAATGAATACGCTCAGACCGGAAACGATACTTTCGATATATATAACGCTTTCAAGGTAAATATAATTAGCTATACTACGGTTCGAGAAGTTGCATAAATAACTTTTTCTTTCCTCTCTTAAGAGAGTTCGGAAGCAACGATGATCACGTTTGTTTCCCAGTATGCTTTCTGATCGAGCGTACCGACGAGGAAAGTCGGTAGTTCGTTCTGAACCACAACCCAACCCAAACCATGCCGGGCCTTCTAAATCTGTATATTTGAGAACTAACGAGAATTGTAGGTATACTACTGTTAAAATGGCAACCAAAGTTTGGGCAAACTATGTTGGCAAATAGGGCTTTCAATTGGTAAGCTTACAGATCCCAGGGGAACCCAACGAGCCAACTGTAAAAAGGCATTTTTAAGTAACTTATGGTGTTTGAAGACCAGAAGACCTTTTTAAGACAATTGCATTGCCTAATTTAACTTATGGCCTTTCAGTGTATGTATGGTGCGTATGAACGTGATCTTAACACAGTACAGAACTTTTTAAACAGATGTTACAAGCGGCGTTACCTTTCAGTTCTATTGAATGTCAAGGATATCATGCATACGCAGGACAAGAAATTATTTCGTAAAGCTAGGGCTCTAACCTATCATCCGTTAAATGAAATTCTGCCGAATCCTAAACCCCAGCAATATAATTTACGTCGCACGGTTTGCCTCCGCTCAAAGATTAACACCGAACGTTTCAAGAACACATTTGTAAATAGACTCATTTTTGAACACAACTTGTTATAATTACATAATTTTTTTTAGCCACATTATTGTAATTTCGTACATAGTTCTCGTTTATGTAACATAGGATATGTATTTTTTATCTTATGGTTTATTAAAGACATCATCATCATCATCGAAGTCTGTTTAAAGTGTTATTTTCGTTAGCTAAAAGAATTCGATCTGTTTTAATCGGCAAGAAAATCTTCCTTTGAGAAATTACTAGATCAAAGTGAACTTTCTAAGGAACTATTTTCTTTTAGAAAATGCTAGCTGACGTTTTTCACTGCCAAAAACAGGAAATATGACCATTCCGAAAACGTCAAGGGCTATGATTTCCCCATTACGAATCTTTAAGGCAACGTTTCAGTTTCAAAAAGTTATCAACGAGGGAGAAAGCAAACAGGAAAGAAATCGAAATAAAGTTAATAAATCATTTTTTTTCAAATCTTCAGTACACACTAAAATTTGCTTGCGTGGTTACGAAGATATGGCGCACCAGTTTCAATAAAGGCATATTCAGTTCTTAGACAAAAGATAAGCAAAGCTATTACTCCGAAAAGTCAGTGTAGTTCTAAATTGTCTCATTGCCATCTGCCACTTGTGTGTTCAAGCCAACCAGTCGGAATATTTGAGTAATCAGGCACTCGTCGCTGGAAACACTGAACTGCTGTTTGGCAGACGAAAGTGGCTGATATCGGCCTGTCATTATTTTGAAACAGGTTGGCCTTAGCCGTCGGAAATAAAGAACTGATAACATCCTTCTCGTACAAATCACACGCTGTTTTCTGATGATAAATCACTTCATGTAATCATGTTTGTTGTCGTATGTATAGACTTCATTGGCTGAGAGGCTGGTTTGCTCCATCGCCAATAACAACTGAAGGCGTCAAAAGTGAGATATTTTTAGACAAACTCATAATTGCATTGCGATTACACCTGACAAATCTTTTTCTTGTTTTAATGCATTTTAAAGCAACTCCGTTTACAAAATGAACAACATCACGTTGGAGAAAAATGAGTCCACTAAGATGAGGAAATATGAACACATTGTTCTTCTGGCAAATGGATGTTTCTCGCTGGTTCTTTCAGCGTCTACACTTTCAGCAAACATAATTTTGATCGTGGCAACAGCCAGGAGTCATATTCGCTTCAACAAAGTAATCAATAAACTCCACGAAGCCTTCTTCTGGACAAACATTTTGGCTAGCGTGATTTTCCTACCCTATTTTGGAATCGCAGAAATTTTACATGGATTGCAAATCGGTGAGAAGGCGTTCTCATTTCCGAGCTACCTATCTGTCACATTTGTCTTTTTTGCTCAGTCAAACGCGAAAATGGCACTTTTAATCACGGCTGAGCGGAGTTCAGCGTTTACGTTTCCTCATCTTCATCGCCGGATGATGACAAAAACGAAAATGTTGACCACTTTAATACTGACAGACTCATTTGCAGTTTTTTGCTCCTGCTTGCAATTTACTGAGACAAACGAAGTTGTGTTCTTCAAGATTTACATCCATATATTTATTTCAATGCCGATTTGCATCATATTTATTTTGGTAGTCCTGACGTTCTGGCAGATCAGAAGTAGGAACATGGTCGTGAGCGGAGAAATTCCTCAGTCTTCGGAACAGTTACAACGTCGCAGAAAACGAAGTGTGAGGACAGCGAGAAAATACGTAGCTGTTGTTTCGCTTTTCATGGTGCCGATTTGTCTATGCATTTTACCGTGGTATATTATGAACATTATCGAATCAAAGGATGCTGAGAACCTTCACATGACAGGTACAAAGTTTGTCTTTCAACGACTTTCTATGCCACTGTTGTTTTTACCCGATTTGCTTGGCCCGGTCACTGTCGTGCTTCGTTTTGAGGACTATTCCATAGCCGTCAAACGTCTCTTACGAAGATGAAAATAAATTAATCAAACTTTTAGCAATTTTGAAAAAAGTAATCATGTATATGAATCTGGATTTGATTTCATTTTCAGCTGTCAACCTTAAGCTATTACGAACCAAAACGTTGAGTGTCATCTGATTCAGATTTCAATGTTACGTAATGTGATTTCCATGCACTGAGCCAGGCTGTAGACCCATGGCTTAAGGCGCTTACCAGCATTTGCTGAATGAAAACTGACTGTACGTATACATGCAAAATAAATCAGTTCAATAATTAAATCGACTTTATGAATGTTACCACTGTTCAGGATTTGTGACATGGGGAGCTCTCAGTTATTATTATTATTATTATTATTATTATTATTATTATTATTATTATTCAGTATGATTATTATGATCTCGAAAAACTATTCAACCGAAAGCTAACACATAATGGGTGACATGAGTCGAACAATACATGTACAGAACAAGAGTTCATAACAGAATCAGATGCTAGGCGTAATCTGTACGCTGAATAAACGATAGCATTCAGCATAAGTTATATATTGGTCTTTGAGGAATTTTATCTTAAAAGAGATTTATCTCAGACGTCATGTCACGATAGCATATCATATAACTTGAGAGCCTCTCGAGTCATTTAGTTTCTACTGAATAAGAAATGTTTGATATGCTTTGACCCAGCTTTAAGCTCCAAAACTGATCACTATAACATTTCACCTTGTTACGTCTTTATTAATCAATAACAGAAGTCATGACAATTAATGGTCGCCTACAGCATTTCTATCTGTTTTATGAGTACTCTACTACTGCTATAATAAGAAAGACTTTAATTTTCATTTTTGGGATAAAAGATTAGAAGCTACTTGGAAAAACTGTCCGCTGTCAAATCATTACTGTTAAGGTGATTCCTCAGTATTGCATTGCGCATCCCTACTGCGCACGATTTCGCGTCATTAGCACGCACAAATTAGCGCGTGCACGTACTGACAACGAAAGAATTTCCATCAAGCTTAACTCGATAGCGAAATAAATGTTCGTTTTCTTTTAAACGAGCATGGTGACCTATATTTTTTATTGCATAATAATAGTGTACATATTATCCTCCTTTATTTAAAAAAAAACTAAAAAATTTTATCGGAAGGAAAAAAAGATATAGGTGAAAGAGTGCACGAAACCGTTGCTCTGTGATGCAAATTATGACCGCGAAAATAACGACTCTACCAACTCTTTACGTCCACGTCGTTTTAAATAGTGTGATGTTTCCACAAATTTTATATGATATTGTCCTATATGCTCGACACTTTCTACCTGTCAAGTTTTTTCCCGAGTATTTCTTTTAAAAACTATGTTTCGAGCTACCGCAAAATGTAACGTGGACCGATGAATAACGTGCGTGATTAGAACGAGTACACGCATAAATGGGGCAAGATTGGCCCGTCGCATCTCTTAAACGAGAATGGTGACCTATCATTTTTATTGTATTTTTCGAAACAGTGCTCGGTAGAGAACATTCAGGGAAAGTTTAAAAAAAATTCATCGGGAAGTTTTATTTCTAAGGAATCACCTTAATATGTTTGAGCAGCGGTGTCTTATGCATTTCAAAGTCAGTACACTTGAGAATAATGGTTCACAATACACTCTAAGTGCGACCAAAATAAATTGCTTGAATCGAAAGCAAGTTGAACAAGAATAGGAAAAAAATAAAGAAAAAATCAAACGCTAATGAATTCCTCAAAATGCAATTTTATTATTGAATAAACAATCCTATTCCATTTCTATTTGTTTTTGATGCAGTATGATACAAAGCGTACATGGTTTTTAATCCCAGTGCTAGGACGGGCAACATTTTCTGAGTTTCCTTTAAAAGGTTATGATCATCCCACAAATGGAGCTGAAACATAAATGAAATAAAGACAGCAAATTGGTAACAAAGTATTTTAGGAAAGAGAGTTGCACTGCAAATTTCACAGCGTTAATCGGAAGCAGCACTACTTTAAAATTTGAATGGTGGTGATGGTGATACTAATACTACAGAACAAACCCAGAAGTTTGCCTTGCTTAGTACAGCCAGGATCCTAATAATAATAATAATAATATTAATACTACTACTACTACTACTACTACTACTACTACTACTACTACTACTACTAATAATAATAATAATAATAATAATAATAATAATAATAATGTCGAGGTTGAGAGAACATGGGGGCTCAAAACTATAACAGTCCCTGTGGTTATGGGAGACATTTGAAACTGCACCAACAAAATCCCTGGTAACATCAACATACACGAACTCCAGAGAATAACTCTCCTTTCTACATCCCACCTTCTCAAGCGGGTCTTCTCCATCAAGTAGAAACCCTCTCTGCCTCCCAAAGTCCATGGTTTGGACTGGGATGTTAGGAGAGAAAATCACTCGCAATTACACTAGTATAACTGTAACAGTGATGATGATGATGATGATGATGATGATATTAATAATAATATGCAAAAAGAATTACCTTGTGACACACGGTATACTGCATCAAAGCCCCTTCTGGTTATACGGGGATCCGATCTGAAGATAATCGTTACCATCTCGCCTGTCCCCCTGATGCAAACTCGTTTGACGTAACGTGACCCAAAGAGCTGCCTGATCGCGCGACCTGCTCGGTGACCAAGGAAGCCAAATATGTTTTGCCATCTGGGTCTACCATACTTTCCTTCTTCGTCACCATCATCACCATCGTCACTATCATCACAATCATCATCATCATCATCGTCGTCATCGTCATCATCGTCGCAATCATCATCGTCATCATCACGGCCATACACACCACTCAGACGCCGTATTGGACGCCATCCTCGAAGGATTTGAATGTAATCACGGCTGAGGAGGGTATTATAAGAGCAAGCTTTAAAAGTCGTTTGTGTTCATCTTGATCTGCATTGAATTATTGTATCAATTACAAGTTCGTTTCTGAATCAAAGCAATTGAACTTCAACGTTGGGGCTCAACTCTTGGAAATTTACTCCTTATCTGACTTAATCCAAAGTTGTAATAAATTATTCAAAGGAGACAGACCGAAAATGAATGTTGCTTCTCGAAATGTCTGAATGTAATAACCGTTCATCAGTAGGACTAATTCCACAATTGGTTTCGGCTTCATTAAATCCTGTACCAATTACAGGACATTTTTGGAAGAGCCACCCACAGTGTGAGCACATTTAGCAAGGAAAACAATGCAAACTAATAACAGTACGTTAATAACGAACTAAGCACTTTTATGATGAACGTTTGGAGTAAAGTATTCTTGTGTACGAGTATACATATGTTTGAGGTTACTTAAAGGTGCCGATCATTATGCGAAAAAAGTAAAACATAAAAATACACAAACAAAAAAACTGAGCGAAAGTTTTATGTAGCTGAATGCACGTACGAATTGAAAAGGATAGGTGGATGATCTCACCAGCGTTCAGTCTCAAACGTCGTAAAATCTAACACCAGAGATGATCCTAGAGGCACATTGATAGTCCACCTGCAATCAGCATTGTTTGGGTAACTCATCGGGAACCCAGGGGAAGTGAGTCGGCCTGCTGGCATCATCAGTGGGCCTCCGCAAGGAACTAAAATAAAGAACATTTGGTGACTCTTAATCACTAATGATTAATAACGATGAATTTCGTATTCAGTTTGGTCAGTTGGTATGAAAGTGTAATCCATGATCATACATTAATAATTGGTTTCCAGTAAAGTGCTAGTCATCCTTAACTATTGTTTTCTTGTAATTCAAGCAAGGTCAAAGTTGTGGAAATAAAGTTCAGTTCTAAGTGATGTTCTCAAATAGAAGAATGATGAACTGAGTATGTCAACGAAACTACTTGTTCATGTTTATTATGGCCCACAAGAGTATAAATTGCTTTATTTGTCCTAAAAAGGTTCATTAAAAAATGTAGAAGTCGTTCACGCTTGTGTTCTTTAGCAGCCTTCTTTTCCAAAATTTCTAAAAAGAAATACAACAAAGAATTAGAGAGAATAAGAAATTCATGACTGTCATAAGTGCTACTTACCTGCAGCAGGAGGAGGAGTAACCACGTGGTACTTGGCAAAGAATCCTCTCCTGGTAACACTGTAATCAGATTTGAACACAATCCTGATCATCTCTCCTGTGCCTTGTATGATAATAACCCCTCCGTCTTCCTCTTCGTCAATATCATCTAGATCATCAATCCCATCATCGTCATCATCACACTTGTCATCGTCATCGTAATGACGTTTATCGTCATCGTAATCGTCATCATCATCACCTCCACTCAACCGACGAACCAGCCTTCGGCCGACATAAATTTCTACGAAGTCATAGCTGCAAAGCAAAAAAAATATTAATATCCCTTTAAAATACGATTGTTTGATTATTAACTTTATTCCAGACACATGTCATTCATTCACAAAAACGAGATATCGCCATTTGATTACAGACTGCGGAGTAAAATGAACGAATTTGAATTATCTTCGTTGTTAGAGTCTTGATATTGCCCGGCCAATGCGTTGTGGATCAAAATTTTCTTTGATTTACCATTTTCAAATCAGTTTAATTTTGATTTTCCTTCGCCTTAAATCCATCACCATAATCTGAGACAAAGAAAAGAAAAGAAAGGAAAGCAAAGCAAAGAAAAATTTGAACCACAACATATTTTTATTATAAGATACTAATTTTAAAGTGCACCTAGCCCCAAAACATTTTTTTCGTTTAAATAAATCTTTGCACCTGTCCGAAACATATTGCGTCGTTTTGCGCCAATTTCAACCAAATATTGACTTTTTATAGGCTGTAAAAGTTACGAAATCTAGGTATCATCTGTACCACGACTGAACTTTAAAGGGCATGGGTCTATTCCTTACATGACGTCACAAACTGCTCTACATGCATTTTTACAAAGACTTAATGCAATGCAAATCAGTTTGTGGCGTCATGTAAGGAATAAACCCATGCCCCTTATTAGCTCGGTCGTAGGACAGATGACTCGCAACTTTTACAGCCTATAAATAGTCAAGATTTGGTTTAAAAAGGCGCAAAAAGGCTCAATGTGTTTCGAACAGTTGCAAACATATATATTTAAACGAATAAAATATTTTGGGGTTAGGTGCACTTTTAATTGATGGACGCATATCATTCCTTCGCTTCAACAGCAATGGACATTTTACACCTACCAGTGTTCCGTGTCAAAGAAGAGAAAGTCAAGTCTCAAGTGTGATCCTCGCGGGACAGTAATTGTCCAAGCACAGAAGGCGTTATTAGGATAGCGAAGAGGGTAATTTGGTGATGTTAAGAACCCGGATGGGGGAGTCAGTGGACCGCCACATATCGCTGAAATGTACAAAAGAGGAAATGATCAAAGACAGTAGTTAGTTATAACAGGCCGTTTGGTTGAATTAACTGTTTTTTTATTATTGCTACTTTTGGCGCGCAGTTTACGCCTGTAATAATGTAATGATTTTGCTTTAACCAGTTGGAGGTCTAGTATGTGAAAACCATTTTTTCCAAACATCCTGACTAGCAGGCAATGAGCTTCAACGATTCGAGTTTATGACCGTCAAATTGTTGAACTTTTCCTGTCAAGCAGGGATCATATATCGTAAAAGGGACCTACAAATTCTTTGTACTGCAGCTAATACAAAGAATATACTATCGTTACGTTAACCTACTTCCGCCAGATAAACGTTTTTGGCGATGATATTATTTCA
This sequence comes from Galaxea fascicularis, assembly GCA_948470475.1. Classification (NCBI taxonomy): domain Eukaryota; kingdom Metazoa; phylum Cnidaria; class Anthozoa; order Scleractinia; family Euphylliidae; genus Galaxea; species Galaxea fascicularis. Next base: position 30,568,546 of record OX419339.1, read on the forward strand.
CCCAGTCGCCACTGCATTGCTTTAGGTTGCAGGTTGGTTAGAGGTTGGGGAGGGGTGGGAACGATGGACCATTAGCAAAGTAATGGGGGGGAGAGGGGTGGGGGAAAGCGAAAAAAATAATGTAAGGAAAGAAGACAAAAATCGTGCAACAAAAAAAGAAGAGAAAAACTATCCCCCCCTCCCTTCCACATCACTTTTCTAATGGTCCACCCCTTAGCTCACCTTGCGGAAAAATAGGTGGCATTATTGTGATTGGTGGAGCTGTAATAACAGCGGCGGTTGTTGCAGGTCTAGTCGTTGTGGGCGCTGTCGTCGTGGTTGGTGCCTGTGTTGTTGTCGCGGCAGCAGTAGTTGCAGCAGGCTGAGTCGTAGCTGCAGGGGGAGGAGACCCAGGGGCAGCAGCATTACAGAGGGAGGTGGTACAACAACTCAGAGAGCAGGACTGTATTCCTCCACTGCGAGAAGTGTTGAACATTTCACATCCTTGGTTACCGCTACAAAGGAAACTCGGGAAGCAACCCTTTGAGTTAATCTGCGTGTTTCTTCCGGCATCAAAAGCTTGAAGCGTGTAGCAGGACAAGCCAGCCGTGCAGTTGTCTACAATCTGCGAAGCAGTACAGTTCTCTGGTGTTGGCCCATCACAAACGAAGCACTGCAAAGGAGCTGCAGGAGCTGACGCAAAAGCGAACAATTTATTTAATATTAGTAAATTTAAAGAAAACTACATCCAAACCTCAAGGCTTTTCCCCATCCTTATTCTCTCCCCGTCTTAATTAACGATCTGATTTCAAGACGTGTCTTTCCTTTTACTGGCCTACGAATTGCAAAAGCATACAGAATTTTTAAAATCCATTCCCCTTCCTCAAGTCCCCCTTAGTATAATAACACTTTGGCTCCTTAATCATGACATCAAACGCAAAAACCCGCTACTCTATACACATTATTCTGAGGAAGCTCACCTCAATGCTGCATGTTTGTTCTTAGCCTATTCTCAAAAATTTAGCTAATCTCAGCCACAACTTAACGTTCTTGTAAAAAAGGTTCTTATTAAAAACAGAATATACAGACGTATTATCAGACGAGTTATCCTCCTTTCGGGCCAAGTTCGTCCCAGACGGATGATGTGTCTCTATATAGTATTTGTACTCGACAGATGATTCGCCAAATTCGATACCTTGTTCCTGGGGTTGTAAAAATGTATCTGGAAAGAAGGCACGTGGCTGAACTGCAACTATGTATGCCATCACCATCTGTTAAAGACAAAATTAGATTTTAATTTCTGAACTACTGAATAAAAAGACAACCCATTTACCTACAATCGAATTTGTAGGGTTAACGCCCCGGCCCTGTCAGTTTTATTCAGTCTTAAACTGAAGACCAATAATAATAATAAGTTATCTAAACCCTGCAGCAAAAGATGAAACCAAGCACGATGCACTTGTTACTGGCGCTCAGCAGTTCGTAAGGCGTGTCGTGGAATCGATCGTTGTCCTTGTATAGTTACGTAGCTGTTTTTGCAGCATAAAATCCTTTTTTGGAAAAACGTCATTGAGGCTGAGATTAGCCAAAATTTAAGAACATGCTAAGAACACCCAGGATGAGAGTCAGTAAGAATGTCCTTATTTTGCTTATTTCAGTATTTTTTAGTTTTTGTTGTGTTGTGAACCTCTCTGTTCAAAGCTGTTTGCAACTGCGAAGTTTAGCAAAAGTTGATTACGCGTCATATTGTTCGCTGCATCAGAGCAAGTCGCACAAGCATGTGATAAGCAAGTTGGGGTTTCCTCAAGTCCGCATTGATTTATTGAAAGTGACTATACCGTGCTTGTAAAAACGTAAGAATGTCTTCAGAACGTTTTCAGGCTCAAATCGACAAAACAAAAATAATGCCGAGAACGATCAGCCTCAACTCCAAAAATAGACGTAATTACAAAAAGAAAAAATAGCTTTTCGAATTGTCGTTTCCAGCTCAGTTCAAAGCAATTATAGGACGTTTGTTTTTCTTTTCAATTCAACTGCAGGTGGCGTGATTCATCGATAAAACAATGCTCTTTGAATGTTTGAATTCAGGTTGAATTCGATATAGAATTCCCGTTTGAAGCGATATTGAAACTTTCGTTTATAGCGATATATCAGTGTTGCCTAAAGTTCAATTAATTGATTACGAGCCTGATCTTTAGTGAACAATTGCAAGTGGTAAGGTCGGCAGTAACTGAGCACAGCTATCGATTATAGATCAGATGTTTGTATTATTTGTTGTAACGTTACCAATAAACTCGTCCACGTAATGATTATCGTACACTGCTAATGACTAAAAGGCAAATTAACTATATAGTATTTAAAACATCTCACGATTTGATTTTTGCTCACTAGTGATTGCTAAATTTATAATGCGCACAAACTGATACAAGGACTCAAGAAGCAAGCGAACGGGTAATTTGGTGCTAAAACATTGAACATCTCTTACCGATTCGCTATCTGACATGACACACGGGAGTAGCCAGGATTTTTCAAAGGAGGGATCACACTGAGTCAAACACAGGGTACTCACCAGATTGTCACCTGAATATTGTAAGTTGTTTGCTTAAAAAAGGGTTACAAATAGGGAGGGGGGTTCACGGGCACCCCAGAACCCCCCCCCCCAGCTACGCCCTTGTGACCGAGGCTAAATAAACAATAGAAAACCATTCAGCATTATTGTATAAGCGCTCAAAAAAGATGGCGTTAAGTTAAGATGTGCACAATATGCAAAGATTCAGGAAATGATAAACATCTCTTCTGAGGGAGTTATAATTTAATTTACTGACTGTTTTATTACGCGTCTCTTAAATTCATTAATTTTCCTCTACAAGTCCTTTAGCAAGAAATGTCTGAGCTTTCTTGTCTAAAAACTAGAAATAAAACCTTTATTCAAAAGAAAACTTACCAAGACAAACCAAGACATATAAAACCGTGCTTGATGAATAATTGCGATATGGACCAAGGTAAAGAAAAGCGCGAGCAAAATTTGAAAGGCAGAAATGTTTTGAGAAATTCTTTGCAGACGGGTAATTCAACTGAAGTCGAACAGAGTTCTTGCTGATACTTGTTGAACTTAAAGGGGGACTGTCATGGGGGTTTTGCTGTTTTCCGGCCCAAACTTCACAGAAATATTCCTAATGACCTTTACTCATGCCGAAACATTCCTTCAAATTTAGGAGAAAACCGTCGATGGATTTTTTTGGCGGAAAAAGTCATCTATAGTACATTTCTAGCCATGGCTTCAATATTAAGTGCGAGAATTTGAAAAATCTAGGCTAAATTTTTCAAGATGGAATGCACTTCCATCATTGCCATTCGTAACAGAAGAAGACAGTATTAGGTCTCAGTGCAGTAACACAGTCCTGAGTAAATAAACTGCTGCATTAATTTTGGGTTTTTCCTGATTTAAAAACATTTCAGTTTAGCCTGCATCTTACAGCGGCCCAAAATAGCATCACAGTGCTCCTTAATGTGCTCTGTGAAGCTCGAGCTTGACCTTCATTATCAAACACGGTGATCATTCAAACTCCTTGGTACTGTACAATAAAATCGCTGCTTCAGTTCAATGTACAGTGAACTTATCGCAGTGCTAGAGGGCGACGTTTTAACAACTCTGAGAACATATTCCTAAAGGACTAAGAAAAATGCCCTTAAAACAGAGAACAAAACGGCCGATCTTGACTGGCCAGAGCCATTGGAAATAACTAACCGATGCAAAACTGATTCCTGGTGCTGATAATTTATCATCCACAAGTAAGCGCTTTCGAGCTAACGTAGTAATTCTCTGATAGCTGCATGAAGGTGTTAATTTTAGCTACCAACTACCAACCAAAATCCCATGTTAAATGAATACATGGGTGAATATGTTTTTCTATTGGAAATTCTTATCGTCCATTTTCCTTCAAAATATACATAACTGCAACTATAACTGCAGCCGGGCCCAAAATTCTCCCAAATGTTTGGGCTTATAAAAAACATTCCTGGTAATTATAACTTATCAAAGTTAAACCCAAACGTATGGGGAAGAACTGATAAAATAAGTATCATTTTGTTGAGCAGACAGTCAAGCAAATTATGCTCTAGCTTACCGTGAAAGAAAGAAGAAACGCCCTCATGTTTGTTCTTTCCTCTGAGGCCTTCTTCACTGCGTACTCGTCGAATGATTCTTTTAACTTGTTAGAGCAACTACCCTCTTTGATTTTATAGTACCAGTTGACCAATAAAGAGCCTTTTCATCAAGATTGCAAGAACGCCTTTACCTCGTTTAAATATTGATATCGGTTCTTTGACCACTCAGCCGGATTAATATCAACTTAGATATCCCATCACGGTTGAGCTTACTATCCCACAGTTTTGGTGAAATTGTTTATGTTTGCAATAATTTTGATTTAAGGTATAACATTAGATCATCGAAGACGAAGTAAGAACTGACTATTTTTATAGTACCTGATTTATTGAAATTTAAGCATAGCTTATCTGAAGGGGTGCGTCCGCAATATTGTGAAGCGCCAATTCTCAACAAGTTGGAGAACAAAGTTGTTATATTATGTTGCACTAAAATTTGAACGATAACTTTTTGTTTAACAGAGAATGGCAGTTTTTTTTTTTTTTTTGCAACGTTCTTTAATAGGGCGCTGTATTACTACTATATCCGAGAAATACAGTGCTCAGTATTAGAGACAAAAAAAATGTTTAGGATGGTTTCTATTCAACCCATGAAACACTGAAATTGTATTAGACAACATATTTATTTATAGCGTAATAGGAAAGTCAAATGAAGAATACAAAGAAATCAATGCCGTATCATAGTTGTTAATAGTTATTATTAAAAGTATCATTCTATTTAGCATGCTCTAGAATGACGCATAATACTCTTGACATCCTATACTTTGCCACTTGCAATAATCAATCCATTTTTGTAAATTTGCTCCAGCTTTTTCGACCTATTTTTCTTACGTACTCTGGCAAACGTAAAAAGCCTTGTCACAGTCTTAATTCATCAATTAAACCGATTCAAACTTGTCGAGTATTATTACAAACTATACTTTTGACAGAGCCGTTGATTTGGCATTTTTCCTGACAATATCATTCTACCTGTTTCATCACTACAGTTTTTTTTTAACTTTTCTGTTAAAAACAAGATCTTTTTCATGTTCGAAAATGATGCAGTTTCCGGAAGGATATTTTATATGAAAAGGATAAAAACTCCGCTATGATGAATTTCAATCTCTTCTTAAAGTGTAATTTATGAATATATATTTCTACTTGAATCTTGAATGTGTTAAGTGTTCATGACATTAACAGGACGACTATTAACAATATCATTTACTATTGGATTTCGAGAAACATACCGCATGGATGGTCAAAGCTATATTAGAGATGTTCTTCTTGCAAACCGAGCTGTCCCGATGTGTATAATGTCAATTCTTTAAGTATTTGATCAATACCACCGGGAATGGCCGAGAAATTACAAACAAACGTAACAACGATTTCCCCTTGAACTGAAGTTTACCAATTCAAGTAAACATTAAATTAATGTTGTCAAGAAAACACTTGAAACTCAGATTTCCGAATGTTAATTCTCCTTTTGCTACCAAATTTGAATTTCCGTTTTTTTGCGTGAGTTTGTAATCAATCAAGCTGGAATTCCTCAATAAATCAACCGCCGGCTCTCTACGGGTGCAAGAGACCGAAGGTTAATTTGCGATAGGGCACGAATAGATGTCTGGTTTTCGATACTAGAAAGAGTTTACCGATAGAGTATCTGTCTGTTTACAAGACTGAATACAACCTTTTGTGATTCGAAGGTTGGAATATCTCCCCAGTTAGTGGACAATAATCTTAACTAACTGCACTGGACTAATGACCTTATTGTCTCCAAAATTTAAAGAGCTTCTCCACACAGACGACTCTCTAACTCACGAAACATCTAAAAGATTAAAATGCGATAAGCAAAGACTACATCGTATTGTTCAGTTAACACTGTCATTTAATTTCCTTAAACTTCGATGTTTCCGTATAGACCTAACAGTCAATGTTAAAGAATCACAAATTTATATATCAGTAGGAGGTATCAACTGGTAAATTCAAGACTGCATTGTGGCGAGACCACTATATTTTGACCTTTTTCTATGTTAGTCAAAGCCAGAGAATCAAGCCGACAACGAGACAGCTTAGCGTAAAAACTGGAACTGAAAGTCATACCCTTAAAATTAATTGGACTAAATTTTTGCTTGACGCGACCATAGGTCACCCCTGCATGTAATGCGTGTATCATTTTGGGAAAAAAACATACCAAAGCACTGTTTCCAAGTATGTTGGTAGGAATGCGGTCGTGCTAATGATAATCGCTTGTGCCGACTGTTTAAACGACCGCTTTTAGACACGTTAGTAGGGGAGTTACTATACAATATTCTTTATGAACTAACTTTAGTTTTGTCACGGTCATTTTCGGCAAAGCTTAACGAACTCTGTCCTCGGAGAAGTGGTGGAAGGTCAATATTCCTGCCGCAGAACTTAGTTGAAATTATCCGGAGAAACAACGTTTATTTCAATTTAGCACTATTAAAGATAGCAAACAAAGCTTTCACCAACCTCGCTGACCATTGTTATAAATTATGTACTGCTATGAGTGATTTTATTAGGAGGATTTTATCAAAGAAGTAAAAAATATTAACCGCTGCTTAAGCTGTGAGCAGACTGATCTATCACTGCTGTCTACATATTATAAGTACGTTTGCTAAAGCATGTTCTTAAAATTAAGAGATTTCTAATCCAATGACAATGAAAAATCAGTCAGAAAAACGTCTGAGTTGGTTCAACACACCGGTACCCTTCATATATTTGCCCATTTTTGCTTGAAGACTGGAATTCTGGAAACAGTTCCCTGGCTTGTCGCTCTGAGCAAAATTGCATTGCGAGGCAAGGAATTGAAGCTGCGACGGTAATACATTTAAAGGAAATGTCCATTTCCTTGAACATGACATAAAAACAATTGGTCGAAGAACCAACGGTGCTTAACTTTATTGGCTGTTCTGACATGGAGCTGATAAAAACAGATCCATCTCGGTTCGTCGTGTTACGGATAACCAGCAGGTGATTGCCCGCTAAAAGCAATCATGTAATCTTAGTAATCTTAATTGGAGACGAACATTTTAGCTTGCTTGCATGATGTCGATGATGTCGGTCGAATTCTAATCTCGTCCCGTTATTTATTTGATAACGGTTTCATGTGTGATAACTGCCAAAGAAATGAATAAATAAGAATTCTAACCTCAAAGAAAATACCATTAAGACTATAAGATTATCGGCGTTTATGAAGAAAGTCATCTCTAGTTCGCGGCACCTGCCTGTGCAAGAGATTGCGCTTTCGGTGACCAAAATAGGATTTCTGTCGCCAGCAGTTCCAAGTTCATGCAAGAAAGTAGTCACTTACACAAGAAGATAATTTACCCTCTCAAGTACACGGCACTCATCTGGCACGAGCTCGAGGTCGTAAGGGTAACTCCCAAAATAACTGAAGAGGAATTTTTGTTGTAATACAAGCAACACAAATTGAGGATCGCTGCAAAGTTCAATACTACAGTGTCATGATATGGGTTGGCTTTTTGTTGTTTAATTATCTCCACATGCAACTCTTCTCCTGTTTTTTACTTTTGATTTCTTTATTCTCTTTTTCGGGCAAGACTGCTGATTTCGGTGTTTAACCGGCTGTACTATTTTCAAGCTATGTTTATTATAATTATCAAATACAAAAATATCGTCCGTTGAATTGAGTACGGCATTCAATGATTCTTAAAGCTGGAAGAACAGAATATTTTGATTTTAATTGAAAGGGAAATCATGCTTTTGAAATTTTTGTCATCATACATTATAAGGAGACTTACTCAAAATGAGAATATTCAGTCTTAAAGGATTGAAAGCGTCAATGATGACGCTGCCAGGGTGGGCGGTTTTTCATTTTAGGCTGGGAAAGCGGATCTTAGCTAGGTTTGACGGAATCTACAAACAAAATTGCAGCTCAAACGGCGCATTTTTGTAATAAACGTTAAGCAACAATATTTCTTAACCGAGACATATACCACCAATTCTTGTGTTAAATGAAGGTAGCTTCCTTAAATTAAGAACCAGAGGATCTTAGTTTCACCATTTTGTGATGCGCAGCCAATACGCGCGCTAACAAGTGGGGTCACCCCTTTAAACATGATTACAATGATTTCTTTCGCATTGCAACTAGCAATTACTTGTACAAACCGCAATTTAATAAGGATATTAACGTCGTCAATTGGATGTCTTTGAAATATTTCACGTTGACCATTCGTATATTGCTGGTTCCTGCATGGTGTTGGATATCATCCGTTAAGGTTTGTTTGATTGTTGTCGATAGTGCCAAAGCTTGTCACCGGTGATATTGAATATTGGAAATACACTGAATACAATTTGTTCTGTGACACACAATACTGTGTTATATTTAAGACTGCAACTTATGATGGCTGTGCAAATCAACTGCCTTTGCTTTACCTTCTTTGGTCTCGGCTGGAAATACATCATTGATCAAAGTCAGACTTTGTTAAAACGCTTTACAACCAAGATGTTTTGAAGAAAGCTAACGTGATCCGTTGTTGGAATATTGAGTTCACCGATGTAACAATTAAAATCTATATTTCAAAGTGGAAAACAACATAAGTCTCAATTGTATGAAGCTTTAATCCCATTGGCTAATTGATGGTATATAGGATAGGCCCATAGTACACTACCGCAGCGCAACCTTAAGCAGCACCAAGACCTGCAAGCTAAAAATCAACAAAGATGAAGTCATATCTTTCGTTTTTGACGGTAAGCCTCGATTTATTAACTTATACATGAAAATGACCTTGGGTTTGAAATTGTATCAGCACTGAATTACCTTAGATTCCGCCATGTGTCAGTATTTTAGTTAGCAAGCAGAAATGAAGGGTGCTTTGCAGATTGAATTGCAGCACCTTTCACTAAAACTGAGAATTCCCCATCGAAGACGTAGTTTGTAAATTTGCAATAATGGTTCCAATTCAGTCTTACGGGCAAAGTGTTTTCGTTGGCAAATAATAGAGGTGCTTTGAACAGTACTGTTTGCAATGCTCTGCGACCAACGAAATACCTTGTTAAGTAAACTGGGTTCCGGATTGCAAAGAAAATGCTAAAGCCTATAACTTCCAATACGCTTTTGACCGTTTCGAAGAAAAGCTTGCTAGCAATTTTAAGGAAATGTATAAAAAAACGAAGAACGCCCATTTTTACAATTTAAGTATGTTGCACCATGAGTCGAATAGGTTTTGATATCAGCGTTAGAAATAAACATTTTCCTTGTAATAATAAAAATAACTTTATTTCGATCTTTCCAGCCGAGCACGTGTACATGCTCTACTTAGTACTATGATCGAATAAACTCTAAATCAACTCAACTTGTTTTTTTGAGGAAAGGGGGAAACCGGAGTACGCGGAGAAAAACATTTCAGGGCAAAAAAGAGAACCAACAAAATCAGCCAACTTATGACAGCGAGTGGGAGTCGAACCCGAGGCAAGCTTTCTCACCGCTGCGCTAATCCTGCTCCGGCCCAAATGCAAATTGGGAAATCACCTTAAGGATCACCTCGTCTTTCCCTTGTGTTCGTTGCCCTAATGCAACATAAAGAGTCTCTTTGATCAGGGCGTAACTCTTATTGGTAGCTTCTCAGTGCAATAAATATCACACAAAGTGAAAAAACGCATGCTCTTTTGTACTGCGCATGTTCTTCAAAATTTGCTATCAAAAGGAACTCGATCGTTTGCGATTGCACAAAGCGGCCGCGCCGTGGTATGCCACTACTGACACCAACACCTCACAAGATATATCCGATTGTTCTCTTGGTTACTACCAAAAAATTAAATGGTGACAAATGGCCGGGTATGTCGTGAAAATTAGAAAACCGTTAACACTAGAAATATTTATGGAATGTTATTGTGTTTCAAGCAAAAAGCCAACCACGGTGAGACAACTAAACCGCAAGCAGGAACGGTAATTAGTTTATGATTTCATGTCGCATCTGATTGGTTCCTGCATCATGGGAATGTTAAAATCAAATCAAAGTGTTCACAGGTTTTGGATGCGCACATTGGGCTCTTTCTCAGCTGTCATATCCAGAGAAACTCCTAAAGCACTTTGGAACAACTGTAGATTACAGGGCCAAATTTGGAGTGCGAAGCTGGAGTGGTTCGGTGGCTCGGAAGCCAAGCACTTCTATTGTACGTGATACAACAAAAGCTAACAGTGGTTAAACGTAAAAGAAGCACGTGGACAAATGAATGAAAACTGATTGAGATTTTCGAATGTCGGCAACCCTGTAAACACCAATCGCCGAGAGAAATAATTAATTCAGACCAAAAGCAGCAGTAATATTGACGTCACAGCGAATCGAACTGATGTATGTAGAAAAAGAAAAGAATACATCCTGATTTCGTGTTAGCGACTCATCAATAGTTTCTAACGCCAAGCAGTGGGGCTATTTTAAGGCCCGCACGCGCTAGGTTGAAAAGATTTGTTTGGCTCTGATAAAAATCTCGACAAATATTTTGCTAATCGCGTACGCACTTAAAAACACCGAAATATTTGATAACCACAAGACTCTAAAAACCGAGATCAAATTATCTGGATTGACATTTTCAGCCATTTTAACGCCTGCAAATTGTAAAATCGACAGTATTTGTTGCTCGGAGGCAGGACGACGGCGCTTTTGAAGTTTGGTACGGCTTGACAAAATTTTGGTAGGACGAAAAACGCCGTTCGCACTTGCAGGACGGAACTGATGGCAAATATTTTTGCAAAATAAATAAAAATGCGCCTTGTGCGTACGGGCCCTTACTCTTCGTAAACCGGAGTATCAGTTTTTTACAATAACTTGAGGGGCGTTTGTGTATTGCGTTGAGTACAGAAGAATACAAAACGACGTTGAAATCGACTCACCTGGCGAGTTTCTATCCTGATGCAATGAGAAAAGTTTGGTTCTTTCACCATGGAGTGACAACAAGTGAACACAGATTTTCCTCTTCAATGAATACTCCGAGCAATCGCTGAGATCCATGACTCTTGTTAAAAGATCAAAAATACCTATTGCCTCAGTCCAGTTTGGCTACCGTTGTTCGTTGAAATTTTCGTACAGTTAGTGTACTCTTTCCTTTCATGTAACCCATAGTAAGGACTGCCAATTAAAATTCCTTGTTTAAGTAGTCTTGGATAATCCATTCCTTGGTTCTTTATGCCAGATGACTAAATGTTGTTCAGCTGAATCCGTCAATTTACCAAAACGTAGAGCCAAATGGACAGAACATGATATCGGCAAAGTTGCCAATTGCTAAATATACAAAATGCAATTACTGATGTTGCGCTTCATTGTGGCACGCGCTTGCAGATTTAGCTGGCATTGCTATCTGAGTTTAATACTGAGATTTGAAAACCAAGTACATTTTTACAAAAACACAGCAGTGTATTCATGCAAATGGTGCCTGTCCGATTTCTTAATGCCCGTTGTTGTTTGTCAAGAAATTTTCTATCTCCACCAAAATCATTCCTTATCTTCCGTGTAATGCAATATCCTCCTTATGGCAAGCATTAATCTTCTCCGTTCTCAATAACTAAAGAGGGCTCTCACGTTATCCTGTGATAGGAATGTGTGAATGGAAATATAAATAAAGAAATAACAATATCACGACCCCATGACCTTAACGATAATGTAACCATGTTCCTATTAGCGTTTGTCCACCTCTCTGCCGAGTATTTGGGTGCACTCTTTCGTTCTAAATACTTGAACTTTTTGTTTTGAATCACTGTTGTAATACTTGTCCTGTTTTAGTTGGTGATAGCCTTCATAACAGTTTCCCAAGCGATCAGGGCGCCATTTCCTTTGAGCTTGTTACCTAAAAAGCTGTTACCACGACAACATCAAGGTAAGAGTATTATGAAGGAAAAGGTAGCTTTCTGTTAGAGCCATCAATTTTTTTTACCATTTTATCACAGTTGTATTCAGTAGATTGTGGCTTGCGAATGTTGTGTAATGTCAGAATGACTAATAATAATCATACACTAAAGCAAAGCGCAGTACATTGAGCACCGCCTTCTAAAAATCAATATAATGAACCTTTTCACAACTGTCAACTTACGGATACAAATGCATTGTGGAATCTAAGCACAAATACGTTGGCATGCGATAGATGCATGGATTTTCAATTAACTAATTATACGAGTGTTAACCACCACAATATGTAAGAAAAACTTTGCGCGATAAGATTTGCTGTGTTACTTATGATTTGAATTAGCCTACAGAGGTTATGACGACTTACGACCCGGCTGTGGCATAAGAAGGGGAAAAAAGTGATCTTTCTTTGATTTTTTTAAGGGGTTTGTGGAGGTCCTCTTACTGGAACATCCGGGAACATTGCTTCTCCTTATTACCCTAGCAGCTACCGTAACAATGCTTATTGTGTCTGGACAATAACATTACCGCGAGGATCAGTGCTCAGACTTGACTTTCTCTTCTTCGAAACGGAATCCTGGTAAGGAAGAACCTCAAACGAAGTAAAAAAAGGGGGTGGGGGTGGGGGCGAGGAGTAATGTGGGGCAGCAGTTGAGGAAGATGTTCGAAAACTGCAGAGAAGCTCCGGAAGGTGGTAGGAAGTAGGAGAATTGGGAATTTTTCACTCAACTGACTTTTCAGCCGTTAAAGGCGCCAAGAGGTGCAAAAGAACGCAATATGTTGGCATAACGTCACCCAACATAGTCAGCATCGTTGGATGTAACATGTTGCGATCGTTTGTACAGCATGTTGGGCAATGTTGGATGATGTTGGTACATCATTGATTTCAGTCAAACGTCGGCCAGATGACACTTCTTTTGGCCTCGTGATTAATGAAGCGTGCAGGAACATGTTGCGTTCACGCGCAACGTTGTTTGCCTTGCGCTTGCGCACTGAATGTTCAGTAACCGTTGCTGCACATGGTGTTGTACGGGCTTCTGGGTAAATATCGATCCTAGGTTCCCGTGGTATAGGTGTCACGCAACACAGCCCAACATGTTGCGAGCGTTTGAAAACCCTCGGCCAACATCAGTACAACATAGACCCATGTTGAGCGATGCTTTGGCAATATGTTTCGTTTCGTTCGTTTGCACGGGGCTTTACCTATAGTTCGTGTTTACGTACATGATCACAGCTTGTGCCGATCTATCACATTTTAGTTGATTTGGCTGAATATGTAAAATAATTTTGTATTTTGCTTTCAAGTATAACGATAACTTGATAGTGCGTGAGATAGGTCTTGAACCTGAGCTGCTTTCTTTCTTTCTTTAGTCGAGATTACGTCAAAGTTTTTGTGGGCAGACGGCTTCTCTATCGTTTGGCTGGTAGAGGGGACGATGACGAGAAAAAGTATCTGAACAAAATTGATGATGATGACGACGATGATGATGATGACTGTGATGACTATGATCGCAATGATCGTGATGACCGCGATGACGACGATGACCGCGAAGACGATGATGCCGAGAAACGAAGCATACGCCAGGGCTTCTATAGAGAAAAACGTCGACGAGACGCTAGTGTTATATCTATCCATGGAACTGGTGAACCGGTGAAGATTGTTTTTAGATCAGACCCTTGGGTTACCAGGAGAGGCTTCTTTGCTCATTACAGTATGGGGCAAGCAGGTATCATGATCATCTCGATTACTTATTAAGACTGCACAGATAATTTTTTGTTGTTGCAAAAAGCAAACATTATGGTCACCTAGGATGTCATTCATGTCGCGACAGGATAGTCACGTGATAACTCGTTGAGTGGATCCGTACCATGTGCGAAGATAACGTAAAATTTAACCAATGAGGTTTAGGGTGGTTTCAACATAGTTTTCAGGCAAGATTCCTTGTTAGGTGCGTCTTTCCTTCCCTTGCCATCAGAGTGATTACATCCCACCACCCCTTTTGCCGGCCAACCGGTTATTACTGTTTCTTTGTCGATGACTGTGGCGTTGATTTCGCCTCACGTTTGTTATTTAAGTTTATCTGTTTATATTTATTGGTGTGTCGCTACTTTAGCTTTGATTCAATTAAACCTGCCACATCAATGGCCTTCAACACAGTATTGTGCTTTATAATTTTATTCTACCATGCTCCCGCAGAGCTCACGTTTTAACACCAGAATGAACTAATTGGAGGATATCCCGACATGAATGATATCTTCTGGTATTCTCCAGTATTTCCAGAACGAATAATATACTCCCTCAAATTAATTAAGGGGTTATCTTCTTGCTTTCATAGCCTTACGTTTTTCTAAATCTACGACAAGGCCGTTATGAGCAAACCATGAAAAACGTCTGCCTCTAGTTATGCAACTAATGGTCATTTGAGTGTGACATTCCAGTTAAACTACAAGATTAAGTTATGACCTTACAGCTGACCTTATGCTTTCCTTTTGCTTGTCTGTAGTAATCTGTGGAGCTCCCCTGACAGGCCCGTCTGGAAATCTTTCATCTCCTGGTTTCCCAGCCAACTATCCTAACGATGCTCGATGCAGATGGTCCATCGTTGTACCGCGGGGATCAACACTGATGCTGAACTTTTTGACGTTTGAAACTGAGCGCTGGTATGTTGTGTTTCCACTATCATAGTTTGATTCAAATTTATAGATGTTGTTTAGGTTATATAAGAGGGTTATAAAGTACAAGCTTGAAAGAAACAAAAGTAAACTTATATTAGAGGGAGGAGGTTTGACTCTGAAGGCCACGGAGCTGACGGCCACCGAGGGTTTTGACTGGAATTACACTCAAAAATCCTTGAGGTTACTATGGGAAAAAGATGATAATTTTGATATGTGTACAGTTTCTGTTGCTGCTGAAAGTAATATTTCATACCGAGATTACCCAACCCCACCCTCCAATAAAGAAGACAAAGTAAACAAAAAGATTATCGAAGAATGTATTTCGACCATGGTTTTGTTTTTACAGCCACGATTACGTTGAAATTGTCCAGGGATGGCGTATGGTGCAGCGCTTAAGTGGCGTTTATAAACGTTACGGTTGGTACAAAGGGATAGATGATGATGACGATGACTGTGATGATGACGATGACGATGATGATGATGACGATGATGACGATGATGATGATCGTTATAAAAACAGATATCTCATGAGAGGCTTCTTTGGATTCCCTTACGTCTATGTTCCAGGCACAGGGGAAGAAATTGCGATCATTTTTAAATCTGACCACATAATAACCAGACAAGGATTCAACGCCGTTTATCGTGTTTTACAAGGTAACAGTGCATTCAAGTCAGTTAGTAGCTGCACTGAACTTTTCACTTTTCTAGTTGTGATGGGGACGGATCGTTCGAAAATTAGTAGACGAGGCATTTGAGATAGCATATTTTACTGTGTAGCAAAGTCTTCTTTATATTAGGACCTCTTTCTGACGACATTCTTGCTCACAAATTGGGGACCGAAATGAGTAGATAGGGTCTCTCAAAGAATAATCTTTGGAGAGTTGCGGAATGAGATCCCCTTATTGTCTCTGCCCTCCCCTATATCCCAACAGAGAGCACTCTCTAAAAAGCGTTCATTTCAAAGTGTTCTCCACGATTTCACTCGCAAATTTCGTTTAAAATGTGCAGTGGAAAAATCGTGTGATAGTCTGACAGCCATCTCTCACAGGATTGAAGTAGGGAAGGCAGGGGTGGGGTGTGTGGGAAGAGTATGAGAAAGTGGTAATTGTGGGAAGGGGGAGCATTTCTGTGTAATGTTGACTTGTATTTACGTAGGTTATCGCTATAGCTGTTAACATTTGTCTTTTATTTTGCAGGCGGACTATTTGGAAAGTAATAACAGCAAACGCAGCAAGTGCATAACAAATGAGACCAGAGGCATATGGCGCTTGGAGCGCAAAATGTTATTAAAAATCACAGACTAGGGAGAATCTGATAACAGTGAAAAAACAAGCCAGGCGAAAACTAGATGTACTAGATACTAGATGAGTACCGCCTCTTGTCGTGAAAAAGTGCAGAAAATATCGAAAAAGTGAGAACTATCGCATTTTTACGAGATGAATTACATTTTTTTTTCATTTGTTGTATGTAAAAAGGGTACATCTAATAAAGCGCATTATTATTCATTGAACTCATCATCTCTTTTCTGATTGTCCGAAAGCGAACAGTGAATTTTCGAAATCAGCGATTGTGACATCATGTACCTGCAGCGAGTTATACAATAATCGTGTCAAGGACACTCAAGGTCACTGGTAATCATGTCAGATGACCGCAGTGTATGATTTCCAAGGATAATCATAAAACTGTAAAATAGTTGTTCTTAAAAAACACTCAATAAAACCGTAAAAATTCGCGGGAATCCGATATAAAAATGGCGGACGACTGACCAGGATCGTAGATCGAAATATATAACGGATTCCCGCGAATTTTTACGGTTTTATTGAGTGTTTTTTAAGAACAACTATTTTACAGTTTTAGCGGAGCTCCGCGCGCGCCTTCGGCGCGCGCGCGCGGAGCACCATTGATAAGAAAATATGGTAACCCATCCATCCGAGAAATTTTGGTTATGACGTCATCGTACGACCGACCGTCCGACCGACCGTCCGACCGACCGTACGTACGTCCACCCCATCATGTAAGCCAAAGTCAAATGTGATACTCCAGTTAACCCTTTCGTGTGCAAGCTCGCATGTAGGCGCGCTTCCATATGGACTGTTTATGGAAAGATCATTTGGCCATACACGCAGTTCTCAACCCGCGTTTTTGTGGCGGGAAATTGCATGACCAAATTTTGAAGACAGTTTTAAAACAAAGTCAGTTTTGTCTTTTCGTTGGCGGAATATCAGTGACAAACAGCGGGAGAAAGAACAAGAAAGGGCACGAGTAAACAGGCAGAGTATCAGTGACAAACAGCGGGAGAAAAAGCACGAGCAAACCGGCTGAATTGTATTGTCGAGCAACGAGAGAGAGAACAAGAAAGGGCTCGAGTGAACAGGCTGAATCGTACTGACGAGCAACGGGAGAAAAAACAACAAAAAGCCCGAGAAAAGAGACGAAATTATAGTGAGGAACAGCGAAAAAGAGAACGTCTCTTGTCAAGCTGTAAAAACATTACCAAGTGTCAGGAAGTTTCAGCTTTTCCTCGTGTTTGCCTGCAGAAGCTTGCATGAAGAGAAAAGATCGTGTGGTCTGGCAAGGTTTCAGTAATTATACGCTGTCTTCGGACTTTGCTGTGTATTAAACTGGACGGTTTTGCCGCTAAAATCCTTAATTGAACAAGCTTCCTTGATAGGCATGAGACGTAATAAGACTTACTTTTGTGTGAAATGACCGCTTCTGCTTAAGCTCTGCGTTCGGAGTGATTGTTGACTGACTTAAATTGTGCGCAGGTTAGTACTCCTGTTTTGTCTTTTATATGGACATTTATGCCAAGAAAATTGAATAGCAATTTGTCTCGGTTTGTTACTTGACTTATGTTTTCCGATTTCTACGAGAAACGCCGAAGAGACACTCGCATCGGTTTCTTTTCTTACGTTTTGTTATTTTCACGCTTCTATCTCAAATTGGTTTGGACTCTTGTTTTTTCCAAATGTTTTCTATCCAATATTTCATCTTGGATCCTAAAACGTTTCGTTTTTTCCTGCTGTCGCTCATTTTAGGGCACAAAATTTGTTGAAGAAAAGCCAAGCGAAGTCCGGACGGTTTATAACCTCGGCGCCGCTTGGTAAGTTTGACATTTGGAAAACTCTCGCCGAAAGAACAACAACTCCATGCCAAAAGTAAACGTGATTTTTAACAGTTGCAGCATTGGAAATGCCGGCAATATATTGTCCCTCGCCGCAATTCTTAGCAAAGCAATGATTTTGTGTGAAATGACGGCTATTATGTCAGCTCTGCGTTCGGAGTGATTATTGACTAACCTAAACTGTCCGCATCCGTAGGTTTAGTATTCCTGTTTTGTCTTTTATACGGAGACTTATGTCAAGAACACTCGGACTAGCGATTTGCCTAGGTTGCTCACGAGTTATGTTTGTTGCTTGTCTTATTTTTCCAAGAAACGCCAAAACGCCGAAGAAACATTCGTATCGTTTTTTGTTTTCTTACGTTTTGTTGTTTTCACGCTTTTATCTCAAATATGGTTTGGACTAAAAAATGCTCGTGTTTTTTCCAAATGTTTTCTATTCAATATTTCATTAGTGGATCCTGAAGTCTTCGTTTTCCCTGCTGTCGCTCATTTTTGGGCACAAAATTGGTTGAAGAAAAGCCAAACGAAGTTCGGACGGTTTAAATCCTCGGCTCCGCTTTGTTAGGAACAAGAGCCGGATTGACATTTGGAAAACTCTCGCAAAGAGCGACAACTCCTTGCCAGAAGTAAACACGATTTTTAACAGCTTTAGCAGTCGAAATGCCAGCAATATGTTGTCCTTCACAGCAATTCTCGTTGTAAGTTAAAAAATCGTAGACTTAATGGGCTAATTGCAGTAAAAACTTCGTCTTTAATTCAATGTTTATTGACAAATGTTTTTCTGAAACCGATTTGTTTGTCTGTTGTCATTGCCAATCAGATGTTATCATTAATAGTGATGTAAAAAATATTACCGCCCACGACTCGTAGTCAACGTTTGTAGTTTGCAATATTTGTAGTTGATCGAAGTCAAGAATAAAACCATTCTCAACCATTTGTAGTTGATCACCTGAGTTGATTCATGGCTTATTGTGCCGCAGCCACTTTTCACAACGAAAAGTTAAGTTAAAGTCTTTTTCGGTTAATGTTTTTTGGTGCTATTGTACAAAGGACACAGACGGCACCTTTCTATCGTCTTTATAGCTCACAAAAAATGACGCCATAAAATAGTCAAAACAAGGCGAGCAAAGTACTTTTCTTCTTTTTTGGGTAGTGTCGAAGAGTACCCACTTTGGGGTTTTACCATTTTGTTTTGTTGTGGAATATTTCGGTTTGTTGAGGTTAAAATGTCAACGATACATGTTAGAAAATTTGTGACTTAGCCAAAGCACATAACCGGTTGTGATGTTGGATTTAAAAGTGAGACACTGGGACTGTTAACCTATAGTTTAGAGATTTACACCATTTGTATTGAAATTTAATCGGATGTAATTAAACTGTGATGAAGTAAAATCGTTTATGCTCTGGTTATGTAGTCCCTTGATCCAACGTGGCAAAGCCGAAGATAAATCGAAAATGTACGTTAGCACATGTTTGAATGGTGGCTGTGGCTCTGCAGC
>OX419339.1:30592846-30642846 GCA_948470475.1 Galaxea fascicularis
GTGGCTGTGGCTCTGCAGTAAAACAGTAAAAAATATATATTATCACAATACAGAAGTCCTTACTAGAGTTCTGGCTCGAGTTCTGGCATAGATTTTATTTTATTGGTAAATACCATAAAATAAGGAAAGAACTGTGGAGCTCCGCTTTTAGGCTAGCCTAAATATATATTAACTCTTATACCTCGACCTTGATTATTCTGGATATCACAAAAACCTCATCCGCTATGCTACTGAATTGTTTATTATCCAGCACATATTTGTCATGACACTTAATAGAATTCTAAATAATAAGAAAGGCCGCCCTCTTTCAAAATGAAGCCCACGGTACGATCTTGAAAGATAACATTCAGCCTTGCCAAAATGTCAGTTTATGGAAAAGAACGCCCGGTAACAGTAAGCAAATGTTATCACGCGACTGTGGTTGAATGCCAAACAGATTACCACTAGAAATCCCTCAATATATTTTCTTTTTCGATTCTATTTTAGACTTTTGCTGCTCTATAGCTGATACTCAATTATACTTTCACGTATGGTTGTCTTGGTTGTTCTATACATTATTTCGCCAACTTTAGCCTACAGGCAAGCCTCTCTACTATGGTGTCGCGCTAGATTTATTTCTCACTTGACTTGCATTGCTCGCCGACCGCGCCCGAAATAAATAGATGTCAAAGGCTAGTGCAATCTCCAGCTACGTTTACTCCTACCTAGACTGAATTTAAAGAAAAAGAGCGTCCAATAAGTAAACGGACTGTAATTCTCGGGTAACTGCAAATGTGGTGTGGTAGTGTTGAACTGAGATAAACTAGCTCTCATTTACTGACATTGCACCAAGTAAATGCTTTGCAAAGACTTGGCGAGAAGGATGGATGATTTCCGTGAACGCAGTGACATTAAGACGACTATTCAGGGAGCAATATCTTCAAATAAGCCTTAAGTTGTGGAGCGTCCATTTTTAATTAGTTTTACCGTAATGACTGGCTTTGAAACTTTGACTGCCAAGTTTTGCGTTGGTATACGTTTGGAATCAAATTAATGTTGAAATGATAACGTACAATGAAACTTGAAATAAGAAATTGGGAGTCAGATATGACACAAAAGAGGTTTTGACTGATCACTGAGTGGGGAAATCAAAACAGTTTTACTTTTGTTCCTCTTGTGGAGAAAACTTGGACGGCACAAAACCACGTTTTACAAAAAAACTTTTAATTATAACTAGCGGCTTACAGCATTGCCGAAAGTCCGATCCATTCAATAAAAAACAATCCTTGAGCCGCTTTAATTATTCCGCAATACCTCTGCTCAGTTCTAGCGGAATCGGCTCTTAAATGTTTGTGATATAAAGTTTTTTGTAAAAAAGTAGCACCCCTGCCATATCCTTGGGATACATTCTTGGCCACGTATCCCCCGCGGTCTTAAATATTTTGTCTTGTAAACAAAATTACACAATCGTATATGAGACCCTCTGGGGCAATTTATGGATTTGAACGGCTGTAACATATTAAGTGGTACATACCTAGACGGTACTGCGAAATAAAATGGCTTTTATTTTTATTTTGTTGTTCTATTAGTTGTCCTATGTACTCAATAGTCAAATTTAGGGGCATTTTCCTGAAAATTGCAGAATTAAGATTAAGCCCAGTTGTAGTTTAGTTTTAGAGGCACATCATATTAATTAATCATCGCCGGTCTGACTTGCCGAACCGAAAAACTTAAGATAATAAAAAACATTCTTAACTATTCTTCAATGTTCCTTGGTGTGCCCTGACAGGTTTAAACGCCATTTCGTCGACCTTTTTTTTTTCACATGACGAGTTTACAGTACCTTGATTTTGGTAGATTTTAGGCCTAACGAGTCATATCCCCTGATGACACGATCGGATGGCAAAATCCGTCAAAAACGAATTAGAGATCTTTAAAAAGTGGCGCCAGAAAACAGACAAGGTAAGCACATTTTCTTGTCAGTTTATTGAAATAAAGATAGACCAAAAGTATTAGTTTACAGCTATCACCTGTACGGTTTAAAAGTGGCGAAGGTATCACGACTGTGCATAAGCTTCCGTGCCAGACATGAAGCGCTGAAATTGCTGTAGAGATAACGTTACAAAAACGTATTAACTATATCTCGATATAACGGACATTTAGTTAATTTTTCCTTTAAATTCATTATGATGGGGTGTCTGTTATAACGAACCCTTGATATAACGAACTGCAGAGTAACTTAAACCTCAGTAATATCGCCAGAAATCGCGGACATTTCGAGCCCGCTAACAACTACCAGCTGTATACTGTATAACGCAAACGCAAAGGAATAAACGCTGAAACAAGTGGGAAAGACGCTGTTTCATACGATGTATTGCACAATCTAAGCTCTGTAGATACTTTATTTGGTGCAAAGTAATTCTCGACAATGTTCGACATTTTTTTGGTTTAAATATTAGTGTGATAGCCTTTATAAATTTAGCTGTGTTCGATTTTCGCGCGTATTTACTTCCATTCAAACCAAATCTAGGGTTGCTGGGGCACTGTAACCCAGTTTATATCCCATGAAACACCAGTGTTGATCAACAAAGAAAATGGCGGCTAGTGCAGGGAAAGCTTCGAGTTTGTAGCTTTCTTTCATACATAAATATGGCGTCCGCTTGCTGTGCTACAGACGAAAAATGAGAAAGATAAGGACGTCCTTGGAAGTATTTTGCCGTGGGCAATTCATGCACAAGTCTTCGGCAGAATTAGATCGTTTAAACATCGTAGAAGTTATATCGAGTCGTGATGATTCACATTGTGAACGGGTTTGCTTGCCAGTGGACGAGTTTGTGGCATGACTTCGCTACGATTTTAAAGCAATGTATGGAGAATGGAGCATCAATGTGTGATGGATTGGTCGAGGCGTCGGGAAGTAAGTAATAGGGAGCTTAAGCAAAGACGACGACGGCGGCAACGAGAACGTCATTTCAAAATGTAACTTCTCGTTCTTGTAACTCTTTCGCGATTATTCCAATTTGTTTAACGTGAAAAATGCTGGCGAGCTGTCCAGGGCCTAAATTACTGTGAACGGTGGTAAAGCAAAGAAAACGAAAGAAAAAATTGGCGTCATGAGGTCACGTTCTCGAAAACACGTAAAATTTGGTCATTTCACGTTCTTGTTTTGCAGAAGACGGCAAAGAAATGTACCAAAATGTAAAACGCACGTGCAGAGTATTGTGTTGGCTCATTAATCCTATTGTTTTGTGGCGTTCCCGTTGCCGTCGTCGTCGTCGTTGCTTAAGCTCCCTAATCATCTATCTAGGTAGCCGTTGATAAGTCAAATGCGAAGCTTGTACACTACTGAACATGTATCGAATCGTGATATGACGAACCGCAATTTAATTATTTATATATGTGAAAACTGTAATTTCATATCTCCATACATTTCTTTACATGAGTTTGCCGCCAATCTGGCCTTAGTGCGCAGGCGCCGCCGCCATCTTGTCCTAAATTTCTGGCAATGGTCGGGATATGAGTTTTAGTGGCCGCCCTTTGTCTGCCGGACTAACCGTGAATACACTACATAACTGTAATTCAGTTGGGTTATCTTGGGTGCAAAGTCTTTAACATTGAAATTTTCAGATTCATTGTTGAAGAAAAGTGCCTGAGTGTTAAAGCCGAGGCCATCGAATATTATTGCATACACCATGTTGCCGCGAGAAAACCTGTGTGATTTTACTAAAACTATACTAATACAGGGTGATGAAGTTTGCATCACAATAAGCTAGGCATGGTTGCCGTTCGCCTTGCTTCAGATATTTTACTCAAATCGCCGTGCTGAAAGAGAACAAATAAATGTTTGAATCAGCAAGTAAGCATCCCTGGCCACTGTAATGAGAAAAGATGACAATTGCAAACACATGGCGTTTTCAAACTCAAAATGGGTATACTTGGAATACGTGCAAGACTATTGACGCATCATCGTTCCTAACTGTATCAGTGATCCCAAAAGGCGATCAAGTGCAAATTTAAACACTTAATATACAACGTGTCAAAACGAAACGCACATGGCTTTGTGCTAATCAAAAAACGCACTCCCTACATCGTTGATTAATGGGCCATTTCCGAGTTCGCTTGAGCCTCTATTTCAAAGCGAGTCAAAGTGCGAAAGTTTTGTGATGGTAATAAGTTCAGCGTTCCATATGAGCGAAAACTCATTCATTACAAATTCATTACATTTCATTACAAAGACTTCGCACTTAGACTCGCTTTGAAATAGAGGCTCAGGCGATCTCGGAAATGACCTATTAATCAATTAATGAATTCCTGAGTGGCAACACTACTGGCACCGTTCGTTTGTTTTTCTTATTAACTAACAGGTTGCTTTAACACATTTTGTCTTTCCTGTGCCTTGGAAAGCGCGCGACATTGAGTACAATGCTTCAAATTCACGACAGTCACAAATGAGTATTAATAAGATATTGCACTACTGAAGCAGTGTGACTTTATATTTATAGTCCGTTCAACAAAATTACGAATTGTGTAAGTTCATGCCCTTTTTTATTTATCATGTCAGCTACTAATTCAGACCAAAATCATTCGAGTCCACTGAATCTCAATTTCAGTTTATGCGCCTTTATTTACGTCCATTTTTATTCGTAGAAAGGTTTGGTCGCACGCCGTTGCCATAGTGATTCTAAAGCTACTCTTACGGAGTACAATTTGGGAATAATTGTGCTACTCTCAACCATTCATCCATCTATTCGTCCATTCGTTTCTTTATTCATGCATCACGATAGACTATATCACGTTTACGCAGCTAATTACCCACGTCTCCTGAGCACTCTAAATCGAGCAAGGAAACCTCTCCTGGTTCCACTGCCGTCGGAAGTGAAAACGATCCTCACTTCTTGCCCGACCCCACGGATGAGAAAAACGCGTCGAAGGCGCGGTCGAGGGCGCGGTCGAGGGCGTGGTCGAGGGCGTCCACGCCGAGGTCTCCACCACCGTGGTTCATTCGCCTCTGCCAGGGACTGGCTATTTTCCGGCAAATCAGAAACTTCAGCACCCAAAACGCCATCACTGTTGTCGTTGTAATCATCATCGGCTGCAACAACATCTTCATCGTCATCAGTGTACTCATCGTAATTGTCAACACCAACAGCAACATCGTCATCATCATCATCGTAATCATCATTGTCTTCGTAATTGTCATCACCAACAGTAACATCATCTCCATCATTGTTGTAATCATAATCATCATCGCTAACAGCAACATCTTCATCATCACCATCATCTTCATAGTGAGTGACATAATTATCATCGTAATAATTATCACTATTGTCGTTATCATTGTAATCAAGTTCATCGGTATCGTATGGACTTTCGCCTTCATCACCGTGCAAAGACCGGCTGTTAAATACCCTCTCGGCGTCAAATGATCGCTTACCACGCCATCGTCGGCTCGAAACACGCCGACCGCCGTCGAATACTTTGACAAAATCTCTGCTGCAAAAGCAATTAGACATAAAGTAAGACTCATGAACACGTGAAAATTCCGATGGTTATCCGGGTATGTCTTTGAGGCAATCTGTATTGATATTTCAATGACGCAGTACAGCGTGCGGACCGGCTGAGGGGTTTGGGGGTGTAAAGACAGTTGCCTCCTCAGCTTCGGAAATTGTGAACATTTTTTACGAAAATACTCAAGGGACAGGCAATAGCCCTTGTGCGAAAATTGAAAAACCAGGATTGAAAGGATAGGGACATTTCGATTGTAAAACTACCCAATTTAAAAGCCCAAAGAGGTTATTCAAACCAACTCCCACACCAGCAAGTTGGAAGGTTTGTCGATCTTATGACAGAACATGGAAAAATAATCTGATAATGGCGGGTTGATTCATTTAATTTTTCTGGTAGTTGTTTCGAGTTTGAATCGTTCAACGTTTCACGATACTGAATTCTTTTTTAATTGATACTGAATTGCTTAAGAATAAGCGAGATACTTAGAATGTCGCCCGGTTGAATCTATCACTGACAGTGATAAGCACTGACTAATCTGAGTGCCCTTTTATACTTTTCATGAAATATGTCCTGCAAAAGGTCAAAGGGCAGGTAAGTCTCTCTAAAATAATATGTCCACCTGATCTGAGTTCAGACATTGCAAAAAAAAAATGGTTTCATGGCTTTTATTTCGGACTCTACAGGCATTCGTTGTTCAAGTTCGACAAAACTTGAACTGGCATTCTAAAAGGCGTTATAACTTCTATGACTCTTGATTTTTTGGGATGAATAGTCCTTGAATCACATCCGTGTTGAAAGAATACAAAGAACTGACAACTTTTGAGAGGTGAGTATCTAATGTTGCGATTGTCGACCCATTGTATGAAGTTTCAAACCAAAAGTTTTCGGCGTTACAACCTTTACAACTACAACTGAACAAGAAATTCCGTTGACGGCTTGTCACACCCAGATATGAGCACCACGGCCAGGGGGCAAGGTCCCGCCAACCCGCCCAACTCAACCCCCATCCCTCCTCTCTAAGTATATGAAGCCCGCACCCCTACGCTCAACTGCCATAAATTTACCAACTTAGTCTTTTTTGGGAACGCAGAGGTCGTGTTGTTATTTTATCGCACATTTACAAACAAAGCCATTTCTTTCCTTGTTAAAGTGATTAGTTTTATTTTTCCTTTGTAACTGTTTCTTTGTCATAGTGCCGGACGCCATTGTCATAGTATAAATGTTAAAAGAATCTGTTATGCGAGACTGATACTTAGATCAAGTTTGATCTTTCAATTAAGACCTAGACTCAATACGAGCAAAACAAGAGGAGCTTATTTTTTGCCACTCGTTACGATCTTTATTGTGCTTTTGTGAGCCATTAGTCTCGCATAACAGTTTCTTTTTCCATTACGGGTAATGGCTCCTGGTATAACTTTATTGACAATTGTTTCTTTGCTTTTTTTGGAGATAGAATCAGAGATCTCTTTTATAACAAATGACACTCAAATGACACTCACCGAGGTTCAAGTTGTAATATTGGGAAAGCAAGCCAGAGGAGTGTTCTTGTTGGTAAAGTGATCGTCCAGGTACAGTTGGCATTGTTAGGGTAGTTATTGGGGAAGTTAGGAGAGGTAAACGACCCGCGTGTTGTGTTTAATACTCCACCACAGACTGTCAAGACAAACAAAAAAACACTCAAAGTTTATATTTCAAAATTACATCTGGAAAAATGCTACGGGAGCATATGCTCGCGGCGTCACGTACACTTTCTCGCCATTTCTCTCATTACAGAATAATTTTATCTTTTGAGTATTGGTTATTCAACTTGCAATTTAAGACCGGCGAATCGGGAGAATAAATTGCTTCTCGATTTGAAATTAGTTTAACTGGTTCACAATATAGCATTGATGACCTAGTCTAATGACTAAAGGTTGTCCACATAAGGTCAGTATAGCTAGAACATCAAGGCAACCCTTTTACGGCAGAAATATCCGGCGCCACTGGACAATGCAAGAATGAATTTCTCTGCCATAAAGACATGAGGCAAACCGTTATAACCCACCTGCTTTAAGACTTTCGAGTGTGACTCTTAATAATAATAATAATAATAATAATATATTCATTTATAGTGCGCTTTTTAACATGCTAGGTGATCAAAAGCGCATTACAACAATAAATTACCTAAAAACTATTAATACAAATATTGAAAATATACAAACAAATTAACATCTAAGAAATATTAAAAGCTAATTTAAAAAGATAAGTTTTAAGATTAGATTTAAAAGTAGAAATACATTTGATGCTGCGTAAGCTAACAGTATATAATAATGTGTTTGTACTGGAAAAGTCTGTTGATAACTTGAAGAGATAAATAACTACTTGTGCTTCATTTACAGAGATTAGTAAAACAGACTATCTTTATTACAGTCTTCATTGATTATTACCAATTTTTCGCCGGAATAATGACTAGCCAGAATAACGTTTCATCGTCTGAATATATACCATCATATTAAAATATAAAAAACATTCAAATTCACCTGATTCTGCCATGACTTACCAAGTGCTGTCGTCGGCATGGGAGCTGCTGTCGTCGTTGGTGCCATAGTTGTCGTAGAAGATTCGTCGGTTGTCGGGGTCATCTCGGTGGTCATCGGCGGTACAGTCGTCGGAGAACCAGCATTGCATTCACTAGTATTGCAGCAATTTGCGACACAAGACTGAGCTGAACCACTTTCGTTAAGAGCAGGGCATATTAAATCGCACAACTCAGGTGCGGCACAGCTTTTGGTGAAATTGGAGCTAGAAGCTGTTGTTAGTGACACAGTGATACATACAAAATCAGTGTCCGTGCACTGATTAATGCTTTGCATGGCGATGCAGTCCTGTTCATTTGAAGCGGCGCATTGGAAGCAGTTCAATGGGGATGGAGAAGGACCTAATGAAATAAATAAACTTCTTGAGATAGGAAATAAAGTTGGCCCATGCAGGGGGAAAACGTGCAAGGAGGAGGGGGCGGGGGGGGGGGGAGGGGTTGAAGGGTGACCATGATGATAACGCATCCAATCAGCCTTTACAATATCCATTTTATACGTTCATCGGCTTTCTCCTTTATCAAAATTTCCCATTTCTTGTATATACATATACCAAGCTTCCTTTGGAAAAACATGTGAGAATAGATTCCTGCAAATGGAATGGAAATTTGGACACGGACGGGAGAAGCCGGGTATGGTATGTTTTTCAAGCGGGATGACACGCATAATTTATTACATACTCATACCAGGACCCTGCAAAACGACTTTTAAATTTTTCATGGGAAATGCAACGACGTTTTTAGATTGTTAAAAGATCAACGTTTTTTATCCAAAATGTTCGAACTCATTGGATGTCATGATTATTGCTGATGACGCACAACGAGTGTCCTGATAGGAACGATAATTTCAGAAAGTGCCGCAGTTTGTTTGATAAGTTTATATTTAGCTCTGTCGTAAATTGCATAACCAAAGGGTGCAAATTATAAATCACAAAACTGTGCTGGATGAATCTGGTCACTGATGTAATTACCCTGAAACTTCTTTTGTTAGAAGTTAATTAAGGCAATCTCCGTACATGGTACGGATGAATTCAACAGGTTATCACGTGGGTTTCATGTCCATTTCCATTTTATTTGCCATTAACCACAAAAATAATTAACAATTATTCACCAAAGTGGAGGTGAACAAACCACACAAGCTGAATAACTGGCGTTATTCAAATAATTTCCTCTTCGGAAACCAAAACGGGAGGCCGTTTTGTTTCTCTCGGCTGCTCGCAGGTGACCGAGTTATCCAATCAGAACGCGCGAAAAGCACTATTCACTTGTGTGGCATATACTACTACTAATAATAATAATAATAATATACAATAGTATCATTTTAAAAAGAAAAGAAAAAGAAAGAAAGGAAAGAGGAAGTATGTAGCTCAACAAAGAGTATATACGTTACATCAGTAGGTGGCCACAATGTTTGCTTTTGTGGTGTGTCAGTTGATCAACTCCACTTACTCGATCAAAGCGATATAAAATATGCCTAGTCATTTCGGACCATATCAAATTAGGGTCTGGTCACAGTCGAGGATCTCTCTGTATTGGAACATAGGCGAACAGAAAAAGGACCATGGAAGGCTGAGATGGGAAATTCTTTTATTATTTTGCAAAATCAGGCATGCGTGTTACCTTGCTCTTGGCTTTCAAAGTAATCATTTTCCTCTAGTTCGTTCAGCGGATCATTTCTCCAACTAAGATAGGGAACATACGCTGATTGAGAGACTGTAATACAGGCGAACAGAATCTGCAGAAAAAAGGGTTAACATAATGAGGTAAACATGGAACATCTTGTTTAGTATAGGCAATCGCCTATAGACAAGAACGTTATGCACGTAATATTTTAAACCCATGAAGTACACACTTGATGTTGTCACACACAGAAATTGAAGAAGAGGACTAAATCAGATATAATTTTTTCCTATTTTACTTTACAAAAAATCAAACAGAGATAAAAGATCAAAAGTTATATTCCATGTGACTTTTTAACGACGATTCCACTCTTGTCCTTAGTCAATATTAGCTGCTTCAATATTGCTCCTCCGGTTTTAAATATAAAACAAGGACTTCAAAAAGCTATTTATCAGCGCATAATTTTACCATACGATCACGTTCCATGTGCCATTTTTTGTGTTAAATTAGTCGTTCACAAAACTTCACACCAAATTCTTGGGTTTAATCCACACAGCGATTTTAACTGTACATTTACACGAGAATAGAATTCGATTGAAATGGTTCGGCTTGTCGTTGGCTACCGTAAGAGTCTATCCTCTAGAATAAATTTAGTTTGGTAGAAATTAAGCATCATATATATTTTTAAGCTCTTTTTTCCTTAACAACACAGGAAACGAATAAAAGAATTCTCGCCGTTCCAAACATTGACAAGAGACACATGAACGCAATCAGGTACTTTTTCTCTCTGAAAACGGTAACCAGAACAGTTTTAGTTGCTTATCTGGTCTTTGGAATGCCTTACTTAGGGAAAATTGGGCTCCAAAATAACTTAACAGGCAATATTAAAGAAAAAAAATAACTCTCACTGATTAACTTACTGTCATAGACAGCAAAAACGTCTTCATCTTTGCGACGTTGTTCCTTTGTCTTCTCTCGTCAAGTTTCCATATATTGACCTGAAGGCTAGCACATTCTGTTGATCTCCAAGATGGTGACACTCTCTATTTATACTCTACGTACCCTCCGCTAAGCCGCCACAGTATGCCCTTTCAAGAGTGGTCAAGAGTAAAGCAAATACCTCCCACTTGAGTACCGCCCCTTTTGAATTACCGCCATAACACATCACCGCGTTGATGTCTTCGCCAGCTTTTCTGAGTTTCTTTAATAGTTTTATTGTTGGTCAAAGTCGGTTTAACTCCTCTTTATGGGATATCATGAGCTTATGTAAATGCAGCTGTGTGAACCAGTTCTGTCCAACCGGCCTAAACACAGCTTTCTTCCTTTTCAGAATTAAGGTATTTAGGGTTACAATCAGCATCGAAACAATACATCGCCGATATGTCAAACCAACCCCGGAACCAACAGAAATTCTGGAATGATCTAGAGCTTAATACTGAAACAAGCTTCTGCAACTCTTCAACGCACTCAGTCACAAACAGGTTTCAGCGCTTTCATCTTACTTTCGTTCTATGGTGCCCATTGTTATATGATTCGTTCTACAAAAGCCTCCGACACATGTAAATGAGGTGGACCTAAGTGGCCCTGTATTCTGTAGTTGCTCTTTCTGTGCTTTAATATTTAATCGTCAAAAAGTTCAATTTATTTTTTAGTTATCCATGCAAAACTGATCTCAAAATTAATTTCGTCAATCCCTCTTTATTGCTTTGTAATAGCCCGCATAAGTCAACCATGCCTTAATGCTGCATTACGCACTAGACTAGGTGAAGTGGATGGGGTCACATCATATTTCGGAATTAATTCCGGAAACAGCTTTTTCAGTCATAACGCTGTCGGAACAAAACTTCTTACCCGCAGCTGTACACGGCAAAACCGCAATTAATATAACCTTTTAGTCTTAATTCACGAAATCAGTTACACCTTCGCAAGGTTTATTGTTTTTTAATACACCCCGTTGCATTAGCAACCGCCGATCGGAAGTTTTTTAGCTTGATCAAATCTGAGATCTGAGTATCATTTATACTATCGTAATACTTTCAGTTAATATTGTATTGCCAGCCACCTCCGCTGTACGACAACGTACAGTGATATATTATGCTTGTGAAATTTCCTGAGAAAGTATTAACAGGCCGGTTCTTCTTTATTCGCAATCCAAGTAAATATGCATCTGATGTTGATCAATACCATGCACGGCACCGAGAGCAGGACAGTGTACGCAATAACTGATTTTTGCTTCCTCTACGCAAGATTAATAAAAGTAAAATGACCAAAATGCTCTTCACAACGCAACAAACAAACACTAGTGAGGTCAACAAATTCAGGCAATAGTTTATTTTAATGAAAGTCAATTTCTTAATTGATTAATTTAAGGGGGCGACTTACGTCACATCCGGCACCTGTCACATGGCACCTACGTAGCGCTTGTGATTCGTTCAATATATGTTTTGTGAAGCTATTTTAATTGCGTAATTTTATCACTTATCTATTTATCTGACATGTCACACTTAAATTCATTCAGTAGTCTGTTCTTTTAGGCACATCAGTCTTTCTTAGGACTATTCCGGAATAAGAACCTTATATAAATATATAAGAACCTTTTTTATAAGAACGTCGAGACTGAGATTAACCCAAATTTTAAGAACATGCATGCTTAGAACATACCCAGTCTGAGAGTCAGTTAAGAAAGTCTTTATTTTGCTCATTTATTTTTTTAAATGATTAATATGTGTGTACACATGAACTTTTTCTGTGTTTTCACTGCGAAAATCTGGTGACTTTATATCGCGTTCTATCGCGTTATGAACCTCTTTGTGCAATAAATTTACCACTGAGCAGTTCGTTGGCGCGACATACCATAATAATAATAATAATTATTATTATTATTATTATTATTATTATTATTTATATTATTATTATTATTATTATTATTATTATTATAAAGCTTATATAGCGCTTACATTACAGAGCATCCTGAAGCGCTTTACAATATAAAGAACTATATGTATGTACATATAAAAGCACAACCTTTTAATATATATTGCAAAAATTTACACTTCTTTCCTCGTTAAAATCTAATGATTGTTCATAAGCAAGTTTAAATAAGAATGTCTCAAGAGTAGATTTAAAACAGTCAACACTCGTTCTCTGCTTGATATCAAGCGGCAGGCTATTCCAAATCTTTGGCGCTGCAACCGAGAAGGATCTATCACCAAAAGTCCAACACTTGGTTCTCATTGAGGCTTGCAGGAGTAGCTGGTTGTTACTCCGTAACGCATAACGACCTGTAGCCTTGACTTGGAGAGGTTCTGTAAAGTAGGAGGAGGCCACACCATTGAGAGCCTTGTAGACAAGAGGAGCAACCTTGAATTGTATACGAAACTTGATGGGCAGCCAGTGTAACTTTATCAGTGTGGGCGTGATGCGATCAAACCGAGGCACCCGACAAGTGACTCGAGCAGCAGCGTTAAGCACTTTTTGTAGCCGATCCATTTGAGGTTAGGAAACAGACCATCGCGTAGGGACGGGTTCAAGTTTGAAATCCCTAGGGTGAAGTACAAAGTAGGTAAGTAATCAGCACAATACAGAGGTCCAGTGATCTGGAATTTTATCAATAGGTTGGTAAATTTTAATGCAAACGTCCAAAAAGACAGTTTCAAAAACATTTTACGTAGGCTCGCACAAAACGTAAATAGCTAGTATTATGTTGTACCTAGCTTCTGGATTGGTTTGTAATGTTTAGTCCATGTACTTGTATTCTGTAAATAGTTCCTTCATTTATTACCCTTGTCCCCGTTCTTATTTTAATTTATTTGTAAGTAGGTCCACATCAGCCTTTGGCTGCCCACTCTAACCTACCCGAATAAAGTATGTATGTATGTATGTATGAGCCTCTCACGTCATCGTATTGAAACCTCCGTTTTCGCCTGTCCACACGTATTCGATAAGCGCGGCGTTTTCAAAAATATCCAGTAATCGAAAACCTCCGTCTTCGGTGACCAGAAACGCCGGTTACGTGTTTACGGAAGGCGAAAAGAGAGAAAAATAATTTCCATCCAGGTACGCGTAGACGGGACTTGATGGCAAGAGTATATGGCTCTTGCTCATGCTTGTTGCGCTGCAACTTCTGATCACGGTTATCTCCCTTTAATTTCGAGCCCGTTATGTCTGGAATTGATTCCTTTCATTCTTTTCTAACTTACCAAAATGAACTGAATGAATTGAAATTTCGTTGCGCGCGGTTCTTCATGCATCATTGTTCCAGTCCAGAAATACCATTATTCCGTGTAAAAAATGCTGATTATTCCGCTGTCGTAATTCCATCCCAAAAAATCAATTAAGCCCATTATTCCAGCGCAAAGAAATTTGGTATTCTTGTACCATTGTTGCTCTTCATCTCCCGAGGCTGATATTTCTGAATAATATAATAATTAAAGAAATAGCGCGTATATCTAGCTGGATTTGCGAAAACGTGCCCATCAAAATGAATGAGTAACCCCGCAGCTCATTTTTCAGACCTGTATTTTCATTGGTCCATATGACCTGTAGCTTCTTTTGTTGTCAGGGCTAGGGGTATTGTTTGTGTTGTGTTATCTATTGTTTTGTTCTCCAATCGTAGACCGCGCGCGGCTGGAAAGCTACGGGATTTCTTAAATGAATTGCAGCCATATGACAGGAAAGGGCATGCAAAAGTGACATTTTGGGGTTCGGTAATCACCCGACAAGGATGACAATCACCCCTCCGCAGCGAATTAAAGTATAGGGGAAAATAGACAGAGCGAGAAGAAAGGAAGGATCAGGCCCTGAGTGGTCGGTCGTACTCTTTGTTCTTATAAGGCTACTTTGGGCGAGGACAGGACGAGGAGCTCACCGCTTTAATTTTAAGCGCCGTTCACAAATCCAGTTAGATATGAAAATGGGACATCTATCTTTTTATGCTAGCGGCATACGAAACCATGTGGATCGTTAAGTGGCTAGCTGATGAAGACGATCGTCGCAGTTAATGAACTTGCTTTAGTTGGTAGAGCGCTTTACTGATATGGACTTCGAAACTGTACCAGCACAAGCCTGAATTTTTTAGGCTTTAGCTTTCTTTTAATCATGCTGCAGCTTTGGCATAGCTTTTGTTACTGCGACGATCGTTCGCTTCTTTACTTAATTACTTACTTTACTTTACTTTTGAGTTTGAGTTTAGTTTTTACTAAATGATATTTGTAACCAGCATTTTCAAGAAAACAGCAAATAAATCGTAATTTTTAAAAAGGTCACGACATTTTTAATTTGTAAGACATGTTTCAATGTTGCGAACATCATCGTCAGTTACAAAGTGTTAGAGCTGTGACAACCAAGCGAAACATACATAATTAACTCTGATGATGACGTGGTTACAAAGTGTTTAAAAGAATAAAGACTGTCACGACTTCAGTTAACGCAGGGCAACTCAGGATACCAGCCTTGTTGTTGATTGGACTACCCAGCTGCCTAAATAAAGTTGTTTTGTCTCAGTTATCTTGAATATTGAGAGACCATCTGTAGAGACCAAGAGCGTACAAAGGTGCGTAGAAATAAACTATTATATAACATCCATAGGCTGGAGAGGGAGATGAGGAAAGGAATATTTGCTTATTTCTAGCACTTGTATTTCAATTCAATGCTAGTAAAATTAAAATGTCCTAAACTGCTTATCAAATATATACTTTGCATTACGTTTCAGTTCTAATAGCTTTACATACAGTGGACGTGAAACTGGAAATTGTATATTGTTCAAGTTGATGCTCACAAAATAAAAGACGGCGGTGAAAACGTCATTTAAAAAAATAACCGTCTAGTTTTTGTAACAATTGTGCAGCTAATTTTCCAAAATGTTTAACGTGGAAAATGTTGGAAAACTGTCCAAGGCCTAAATTACTACGAACGACGATAAACTGATAAAGAAAAAAAAGAAAAATTTCCGGCATGCACCCACGTTCCGCAGAAAACACATTAAAATTCGGTCATTTCACCTTGTTGTTTTGGAAGTCTACGGCAGAGAAATATGCCAAAATTACTACTTTACGCCAACGCGTACAGCGCAAAGGTTCTGTTTGTTTGTTTACTCTTCCTCATCGCTTGATCCCCCGCCTGATCCCCCACTGTTGCTCCCACTTCCATTTCCATTGCCATCGGTGTCTGTATCAATAACATTAACTATAATAAAAACAAGAAGAACATAAGAAGAGACATTCATGACTGTGTCTCAGAAAACTATCAGTGGTGTACATGGCACTGTTTCAGTAAAGTGAAAAATTGTATTGAGATTTCAATTATGAGAGACGGACCATTAGAAAAAGGATGGGGGAGGGGTTAAACTTAAAAGCAAAACATGGAAGGAAAATTAAAAGAAAAAAACGTGCAAACAAGGAGGACGAGAATAAAGATCACGCACTCAGTTGCAAAAAACTGAAAATCCTGCACAAGCAATTGGCGAAAATAATCACAGAAACTAAAATCTGGGCTGAAAGCCGGGCTGAAGCCCAGCCCGGATTTCTGAAGAAGTGCATCATCTTTTACATGAACAAAGTTTCGGCCCCGTTTGAGGCAACCGGGCTGGAATTCTAGCCCGGCCAAACGGGCTGAAAAACCCATGTAACTAATTGCTATATGTTTTTATCAGCCTGAGCCGAAAGTCAACAAAAGTCTACAAAGGTGGTAGTTGCAAGGTTTCGTCGGGCATGTCGGGATAAAGATGATAAAGTTGAAAATGGCCGTTGCGTAGCCAAATCAATCGTATGATTACAGACCGAATTGGACTCCACTCAGTCTTATTACCATTACTTATTAACTGAGGGTGTTGCACCGGAAGTCGAATTTTAGCTCGGTTAATTTTCTTCCTCTACAGAATAATAGAACTTTTTACACTCTTTTTCTAACAACCTTTTTTATAAGAACGTTGACGCTTGAGATTAGCCAAAATTTTAAGAACATGCTAAGAACATGCCCAGGCGGAGAGTCAGAAAGAACGTCTTTATTCTATTCATTTGTTTTTGTTGCGTTGTGAACCCCTGTGTTCAATGCTATTGTAAAGACAAATTTACCAACACTTGGCTGGCACGACATCTTCGGTCGCGGCATCAGAGCAAACCGCACGAGCATATGACAAGTCGGTTAAAAAGCAACTTGAGGTTTCCTGGTCAAGTCCATATTGATTTATTGAGATACTATACCATATAACGTAAGAAGTGTAACAACTGCAAAAAGTTTCAGTTCTATACAGAAAAAGTCTTCAAAGATATTCTATTTTTGTGACTTTACATCATTTTGTGTCCATCTTGTGACGTCACAAGTCGCCCAATTTGCATAAAGCAGAATCTTGAATAACTCGGCGACCAAGAGTGCTATCACAATAAAATAAATGCTATTCTTCATCATTCTGAAAGCCCTTTAGAACAAGCTAATGAACACTTTTGTGTCGTATGTACTTTAAGAACGTTTTCAGCTTCAAATCGCCAAAACATTTCAGCCTCAACTCTAAAATTAGACGTTCCTATATATATATATATATATATAGAAAGAGTATTTGAATGTTCCGTGTCATTTGTATTTTAAAAGGTGTAGATATTTTTGTCTCACTTAAATGCAGCTATTATTGAGAGAAAAATGTTTCGCCATCAGTTTTGTCGTTTGTGCTTACGAAGAATCGCCGGGTGAAGAAAAAGTTTTGTAATACCCGCGGTCATTACAAGGAGATCCGGCCTGCTTGTACTATCTTTACCATATACTAAATAAAGATCTGCTAGTAATGATCCGTCGAACTGAAAGTCCTGGAAACCAGTGTGAGCCACCTTAACGAAATCCCATCGGAACACTCACCTTGCTGAATAGCAAAGGTAGCGCTGAATCCACTGGCTGAACCCACGCCGTCCGATGTGAATAGAATACTGATCACTCCTCCGCTTCCACCGATAGTCTCAGTGAACAGCACCGGTCCTGGTGAGCCCTGCCTCTTGCGTCTTTCGTAGTAGTACGGTTCTTTCTTCTTTCTTCCATCATAGTAGTAGTAATCTTTATAGTCTTGATCGTGATAGTTATCCCCTGCATACTCACCAAACAAATCTTCATATAGCTGTTCAAAATTTAGTGAACGCTTTTTTTTACCCAATCCTGACGGTACAATTCTTTCGAACACACCGTCTCGAAAGACTCTTAGCATGTCTCTGTAGAAATAGAGATAATTGACTCAATAGCTATTGAGTACAATATGGGAATTTGGGCAGCCATGAAAATCTTTTTGCGTTTTTCTAATAAGATCAGTGACTTACCCTGAACCGAGCCTGAAGGAACTCCTAAATTGCAATAATAACTGGGTTCCTATCGGCACAACGATGGTAAAACTGCATGACAGATTAGGAGGGTAATCACCCGGGAATAACGGAGATTCTAAAGTCCCGCTTTGGCCGATAAGGGGACCACCGCATTCTGACAATGAAAAAAACACACACAGCATTAAAATTGACAAAATGTGCAAAACGTAAACGTTTTAAAAATTAATTTTGATTTAGTCGCTTCCTAATGACTGAGAAAATAAAAAAATAGGTGTCTTTAATTTTTAAGGAAAAAATCTGATTTGTGGACTAGCCGTTGCTATAAATTATAGCCGGGTTCTCCATTATGCAAACGTCATTGTCAATGTCGTCATTGTCGTTATAATTGCCCATAGTCGATGGCCAATTACAATTGCAATTACAATTGCCGCTGTCACTGTCACTGTCATTGTCATTGCCATTACAATTGCCACTGTTACTATCACTTTCACTGCCACTGTCATTACCACTGTCATTACAATTGCCACTGTCATCGTCATTGTCGTTGTCATTATCATTATCACTGACATCGTCATCGCCATTGTCATTGCCATCGTCATCGTCATCATCATCATCATTGTCATCGTCATCATCATTATCATTGTCATCGTCATTGTTATCGTCATTGTCATTGTCATTGCCATCTTCATTGTCATTGTCATCCTCATCCTCATCCTCATCCTCATCGTCATTGCCATTGTCGTTGTCATTGTCACTGTCATTGTCACTGTCAGTTCGGATTGTGATTGTTACCTGTTACCTTATCTGGTCTGATCTAATGTTAAGTCTGGTTTTCACTATCGACAGAGTTGGAATCGTTTTGTAATCAGAAGCTCGGTATCACGTAGTGAAAATCAAACTGACGGAGTGGATCGAAAGCAGAATACCAATTCCGCTTTAGAAACTCCGTCGCTAATGATTTAATAAAAACTAGATTGTCCAAGTCGCAAGCAGTTTTTTGGTGCCAAACTGTACTTGGAGGGTCTGAAAACTACCATTGTAATTTGTTGGTTCTTCCGCTTTTGCTTCCGACTCCGACAATATATAACGTTCAGTGGACCATAAGCGACGAAGTAATAAGCGGAATGGGAACAAAATGAAACGTTCTCATCTCATCCTTTCTTATCTTATCTCGTCTCATCTCACCCCTTCTCATCTCATTTCATCTCATCTCATCTCATCCCATTTCATCAGCATTTAACTTTTGGCCTAACTTTACAAAATGGTTGTCAATACTCTACAATGGTTCTCAAAGCTCAGCTATAAACGGAGGTATTATGACCAACTATTTTCAGATATCAAGACGGGTGAGGCAGGGCTGCCCTCTTAGCCCTTTCCTTATTATACTGGCGGTTGAACTGCTACAACTAGTTGCAAAATTGTTCAGACATTCACAATGAATAAAATCTTCCAAAAAAAAAACCTTCTCAAAGTTGTTCCTCAAAGTTTCGAGCATGGTGTTGCACTGTTAACAACTTTGATAAGAGGGGGAGGGGAGAGAAAGTTAAAGATAATGGAAACATCATTAAAAACCAAATGATTTATAGTGTCTCAAGTGTTTTTGTAACTCGTTGTAGCGTTGAAAATCCGTCAAGACCCGACCTGTGAGGGTATTCTCTTACCTAACAACAAGAAGGCTAAGATTTCACAATTTGTAGATGATAAAGTAATCATAAGTAACAGAGTACAATCCGTTGAAGTCTAGTCTCCTTATTCTAGAAAAGTTTGGCAGCCTTTCAGGACTAAGATTAAACAAGAAAAAAAATCTAGTAAAGCAATGTGGTTAGGGTCCGAGAAAACCAAAACATACAAGGTCACGGCTGGAATTCGAGAGTTCAGCAGACCCAATAAGGTTCCAGGAACTTTTCTATCATACAACATAGAAAAAAAATTTGGAGGCTAACTCACACCAAAATCCGAAAAATGAAACTGAAACTAAATTTTTGAAACTAAACTTTGTCAAATTTTTATTTTCCTTAAAAATTTCGCTATATACACAAAGATTATGGGTCAAAATTTGGGGGCCTGGGAGGTTTATCCTTCCTATTAAGATGTAACTATGATGTGGCTCTTATCAATAAGTGTTTACCTATCTTCTACAGGGAACTTTTACAATATTTTCAGGAACTAAAAAGCAAAACCAACACCTCCCCTTATGGTAAATACATTCTTTGGAATAATAAAGCAATAACTATCGAAAACTATTCTTTTTTCTGGAAATCGTGGTTTGGACGTGAAATTTGTTTTATCCAGGATATCTTGAACTCCAACGGAAACTTCTTGACAGTCGACGAATTCGAAAATAAATTTAATATCAAGATAAACTCATCTCATCCCTTCTCATCCCATCACCTCCCATCCCATCTCGTCTCATCTTATCTCATCTCATTCTCATCCCATTCCATCCCATCTCATCTTATCTCATCTTCTGTCATCCCTTCTCATCTCATCCTATCCCATCTCATCTCATCTCATCCCATCTCATCACAACTCATCCCATCTCATCCCATCCCATCCCATCTCATCTCATCTTAGCCTATCCCATCTCATCTCATCTCATCTCATCTCATCCCATCTCATCTCATTTCATTTCATCTTATCTCATCCTATCCCATCTCATCTCATCTCATTCTCATCCCATTTCATCTCATCTCAACTCATCTCATCTTATCTCATATGTAAGTAAGACTTTATTTAACGAGGGTAACATATAGCAGTAATAAAACTGATAAACTAATGGCCCTCGAAAATTAAGATTTGAAAAAGAAAACAGAAACCTATATACATCACAAAATCTTGTTAAAAATTAACAATTTACAGGAATAATTTGCTAAGAATTTGATTACCTAAAATTATTTTAAAAAGGGAACGCTTAAAACTTTTTACACATATCTCATCTTATCTCATCCTATCCAATGTCCTCTCATCTTATTTCATCCTATTCCATCTCATCTCATCTCATCTTATCTTATCTCATCTCAACTCATCTCATCTCATCCCATCCCATCCAAAAGTGCTGAAGCTATACTCCGGCATGTGAATGCTAAATTGAAGAAAAATTCCAGACTTTTAAGCCACAATGCAAACACACTTTTTTGTTTGGAGTTAAAAAGCTTCCACCAGTTAACATTCCTTACTGTCCTTCTCCAACGTATCTTGTAAAAGGTGAAACAAAAATCTTTTTTACTTACGAAATGGAGTTGTAGGAGCTGGTGCTGTCGTTGGTGCCTCTGTTGCAGCTGGTGCTGTTGTTGGTGCCTCTGTTGCAGCTGGCGCTGTTGTTGGTGCCT
Source organism: Galaxea fascicularis (assembly GCA_948470475.1). Taxonomy (NCBI): domain Eukaryota; kingdom Metazoa; phylum Cnidaria; class Anthozoa; order Scleractinia; family Euphylliidae; genus Galaxea; species Galaxea fascicularis. The sequence continues at coordinate 30,614,152 of OX419339.1, forward strand.
CTGTTGCAGCTGGCGCTGTTGTTGGTGCCTCTGTTGCAGCTGGTGCTGTTGTTGGTGCCTCTGTTGCAGCTGGTGCTGTTGTTGGTGCCTCTGTTGCAGCTGGCGCTGTTGTTGGTGCCTCTGTTGCAGCTGGTGCTGTTGTTGGTGCCTCTGTTGCAGCTGGCGCTGTTGTTGGTGCCTCTGTTGCAGCTGGTGCTGTTGTTGGTGCCTCTGTTGCAGCTGGTGCTGTTGTTGGTGCCTCTGTTGCAGCTGGCGCTGTTGTTGGTGCCTCTGTTGCAGCTGGTGCTGTTGTTGGTGCCTCTGTTGTAGCTGGTGCTGTTGTTGGTGCCCCTGTTGCAGCTGGTGCTGTTGTTGGTAGTGGAACTCCAGCATTGCATAAATCAGACGTGTTGCAGCATCGGGAAGCACAAGATTGTATCAGGCCAGTTGAATTAAGATTCTCGCATGTCATATTGCAAAAGTCAGTCGAGGCACAGCCTCTTTCAACTCTGCCTGAAGAGGTAGCGAGGCTGAAAGCCTCTAATACTATACATTGGTCTTCATTCGCTGAGCAAATCTCGTTAGTCTCGACACGGGTGCAATCATCAGCAGTTTCCCCAGTGCAGTTGGCACAAACCCGATTTCCTGTTTAGAAAAAGGTGTAGCGTATTACATATTAACTTTTTCTTCAAAATGCGACGAACGTTTATGTATTTCATCAATGTGAGTCCAGTCAACATCTTTATCATTGATTTTTGTGACTGTAATTAGGTAAAATGTTCTTTTCCACGTGCGTAATGTTTATCCCTAACATTTTTTTCAGAAAAACGTCTTGACACTGGTTGTACGTCGCGGAGTGATTCTAGTTTTCCATCTCCAACCTATCTTGCAGAAACTTCAACACAAAAAATAAATCCTGCTACTTACGAATTGGAACTCCAGCGTTGCATAAATCAGAGAGGCAGCAATCGGCAGAACAACTTTGAAGCTGACCAGTCGTGTTAAGAATCGTGCATAACAAACCACAAGTTGCAGACACAGCACAGCTTCTATCCACAGTGGTTACGCCGCTCAAATCACGCCTCGTTATTGTTATACACCGGTCTTCAGTTGATCTGCACGTCACATTGGTCTCTTCTCTGGTGCACGCATCAGCACTACTTGCTCCTGTGCAATTGGCACAGACCAGAGCGCCTGTTTAAAAAAAATGGAGCGTATTACATCTTAGCTTTTCTTGAAATCGAGTAAGATTTTTATGTGTTTCATTAATGTTAGTCCGGTAAAAATTACGCGATTGCACTTTCAGAGCCGTAGCTATCGGGGGGGGGGGGGGGAGCAGCTGCCTTCCCCCTCTGACCTGTTGAACCAGACAAGTCTGTGGATGGAGTTGTTTTGTTTAGACTCAATTGTTTTGACAAACGTCTCTAATAGGTGAGTTAGCCCAACATGCAGTATTGCATGAATCAAGCAAGCAAGCAATCAATGCAATTAATGTGGTCAGTAGGCTTAGCTAAAAAGCTTGTTTTCAGGTACACCACAAAAAAAAAGAAAAAAAAGAAATTATAAGAGCCTTTTGAAGGTATATAAATTAAAAAAGATTAAGATTAAGAACTAGCATATATTAAAATATAAGAAAGTAATAATGTTGTCACCAAGTAAAATGTGTAAAAATAGATGTGATCATTAAAAACAGTAAATATAAAATTAAGGATACATCCTCATAGCACTCAGAGTCCCGTGAGATCTAATGTTTTTAAGTTGTTTTTAAAAGTAGTGTATGTTTGTATCTTTCGAGACTCGTCCGGTATAGCGTTCCACAATTGAACACTTGCTCCTGAACTTAACAGTTCCTTTGTTTTTTCCCAACATCATCGCCTGGTATTTTGAACTGTTCCTCTTCATACCATTTCGCGCAAACTAATAAGATCATTGTTGACTGTTTCTTCAACTTTGGAGAGTTCATTATCAGCGTAAAAGATTTGAGTGTCATCGGCGCAAGTGGACAGAGTGCTTTTTTCAATGACGTATGAAAGATCGTTCATAAAGATGTTAAATAATAAGGGGCCGAGGGTGGATCCCTGTGGTACACTATTACATATAGATTGCCAATTCGAAAGTTTGTCCCCCAGTCTCACTCTTTGGAATCGATTTGATAAGTTTTCTTTTATCAGAGTAGTTGTTGCTTCATCTGCTCCGTATTCCTCAGTTTAATTTCAAAAAAATCAATTCATGAGGTAAGGTGTCGAAAGCCTTGGACAGGTCCATAGAGACCAGACCGATAAATTTGTTGTTATCGATTACTTTTTTCCATTGTTCGTTTAAGCTAAGAATTCACAGTCGTTATAGTGGTAAATTTCTTCAAAATACGGGCGTATTCGGCAATGAACAATTTTTTCGAAAACCTTCGTGAAAGCTTGTAAAATCGGTTATCGGCCGATAGTGAATATACGGTGTGTTTCAAGCACTCGTAAGAACCGAAAACACCTGCCTTTTTACACTAATTGGAGATCGATTTTTCGGATACGTACCTCGTGACAAGTGCTGAAAATAGCGTTTCCGGGAGCCTTCATATTTGAAAATTTTCTGGGGGATGGGGGGATAACCCCAGACCCCCCTACAAGGCTCCCCCTTTCGGCACTCGCGATATTGTCCCCCCGTTACAAAAAGCTAGCTACGACCCTGATTCTCCTTTATATTTATCCAGTCTGGCACTTTTAGAAAAAAACGTCTTGACACTGTTTGTGCGTCGAGTGTTTCTAATCATAAGCAAAATGCATTTACACGTTCCACAATCCCTCGGATTTTCTGCTGAGCCAATAACTGTTTTTTTTTCGCAGTATTTGCGTGTCGAACATAATATACGCTTATGCATAACGTATACAGACGCACTGTGGTCACATTTGTAAATAAATGACCGTGATCCCCAACGTGACAATGGCGTGTTTCGTACAACCGATTGAGCGAAGCGTTTTCATTGAGACATTTTGATCAAGCTTGCTGCCTCTGACAGGTAAGGCAGCTCGCGTATCACTACCATTACCTGCTAAAGGAAGCTGGGCAATCAAGGAAAGATTCCAGTATTCCTATGAAATAAGTTGTTCCTTGCAGTGGCTTACCCTACATGATTATAATTAATTTACATTAAATTATCAGGTATTTACTAATCTGAGAGTCTGACCCATCTGTTCCTGGTGCTCCATGAAGCCCTTTGAAATCGATTTCAGCTTATTAAGGAAAGGGACACCAATAACCGCAGCTTCATTGGCCACCAAAGAGGCAATCACCACCTGCCAACAGCAACAGACATTACTACGACTACTCACAAAAGTGATCAATTAATGGAAGGGCGCCTTCATGTTTAAAAATACAGCTACCGTCTCTTTCTCTTTCTTTGTGTCTTTCATGCCACTTGAAATGAATTACTGTTCCACACATAACAAAACCGGCATCACTGTACACAAAATTAGCGCAATGATACCCTAACTGAGTGAAAATTGACCATCCTTTTGCTCGTTGTTGTTTAGCCTCACTCCCATGCCGGGAGGGACTTAGCCTCACTCCCATGCCCGGAGGGACTTAGCCTCACTCCCATGCCCGGAGGGACGTGGTGTTAATTTTTGGGAACCAGTTTGATCTTTACTTTCCTTGTTTCAGGGTATGGTGCTGAATTTGACACAAAGGAAACAGCAATCAAACTGGTTCAATAAATTATAAACCAAAAACAAATTTAAATCGCAGCATTATGGTCAATGTCATAAAATAGATGTCCAACAAAAGGACAAAGATAAAAATGTTTCCTGGAACATTAATTGAACTGAGTGATCAAGGAAGATTAACGATTTTAAAAACCATTAGTAAAAGAAAGGTTTTGCAAAACATAAGTACGAAAATTTGGCAAGGTGATAAAGGCTGTCAATGTATGATATCAGTACTAGAAAATTCCTAAGACCTTTAAGAGTTTACTCTTAAATTTGGTATACCAAACTGGAGGTCAGCGAAATTTATTTTATTTCTGAATTTAATTTGGGAGGCATACCGGACGATCTTGCATTTCTAAATTTTATCACGAGTTTCCTTTTTATTTTTCAGTGCCACGGTTAGACTGAGTCTGTCTCTAGTCTCACGACTCGTTAAAGTCAACTTGGCAACAAGTCAATTTAGGACCATAAAAGAAACAAACATCCTCTAAGACGGTAGTTCTTTCAATTTTATACCGTTTTACCCTTAATATGGATCAAAATGGCGACGACGATATTTACCCCTCCGCACTCGTGTACATAATTATCTCAAAATTTGTTCCCTCGTACAAGGGTAATCTATATTTGTCACAGTATACCCTTCTTCTTGTTCACTGCTACAGTGGTCTAAATCCTTCAGTGATGTACGTATTTTACAATTAGCTTGACTCTCGACAAGTTCAAAAGACACTCGTGGAACAACAATCTGAAACATGGCAATCTCTCTAAATATTCTGCCTGAAGCATTAAACTCAAGCGAATCAGTAAAATAGCTTACCGTCAAAGAAAGCAGTAACGTCTTCATTGCTACTCGCAGTTCTGCAGGCGAGTTCTATCTCCGTCCTCCCGTGTCTTGTTCTGATGCGGTATGGTTTTTTTATAGTTGCCGCGATATATAGCATCGATCGGTCAATAAAACGACCACCAATCGAGACACCTTGGCTACGGATACTGGCTGCCACTTGAACTTAAGATGTTGCTTCCGCTAGGTAATATAAAAGTGAAAAGCAACGGATCACGATCAGTTAATCGCCTTGATAATCGCTTTTTAGTGTTAAACTGTTTGTTAGTTTCAGTAATTTGAGATGATTATTAAAACGGCTGGTTTTTTCTTTTGGAAGGGATAAAATAAAGTTTAAAAAACGATAACTCAGCAGAATTTCTACTGAAGGAATTTCTTTACTTCCACAATATTGCGTCTTACAAGTATTGATTAGCGATATTTATAACTTTGCAGTGAGAGATCTCGGCACAAGTTATAAAATCAGTGAAAGTTATTTAGGCATCAAAGTTTTGGTTGTGAGTGCTTTCAGTTTATTGTGACTATTTTAAACTTGGTTCCAACCTTCAGTTATGTTAGTGCTGCATATATATTCAGTGTCTCTTGACTTGCATTGCTTGGTAATCAGACCATCAAGAATGTAATTGAGTGAGTAGTTATATGGTCACAAATTATTTAGCTCAATGAAGGAAAAGGCTTTCAGCAACAGCAACTGATAACATACTTTATTCACATTTCCATTACATTTACAAAATTCCGCTTCATCGTATATTATTGTAGCAGCCACATCTAATCAGTTGCGTGCTTATTTCAAAGGAACATTCCATAGTTTGATATTTTGCTTCAATAACACGACAAAAACATAGCAAATATGAAGGATGAGTATTAATACCTACTAGATGTTTCTTTGCCGATATGTGCAATTAAGAAATCTGAGAAATCACACCACTTCATATTTCATAACGGAACCGGCAAAATAGGACTGGGCATACCAAACAACAAACAGAGAGAACACCGAAATGAATTCAATTGGAAAAAGTATTGCATTTTATAAAGCCCAAGTGATTTTGTATTGACTCCTCTGATATTGTATAAATGCGATGCATTGTTGCGAGTCATTACTCTTCGGCCAAACAGCAGGCGTTTTTTCATTAAAAATTTTCAGGGGCACCCAACGAGCAAATTAAGCAAAAAAAAACCTTTGAGGGATATTTCTAGGCTCCTTGTAATGTTTAAAGACTGTTTAAAGAGTTGTCTTAATCAGCTAGAAAAATTTGATCTGTTCGGATTTCTTAGTTGAAAATTGAAGTGCCCGAAAATTTTAGGGAATGAAATCTTCATTTCAGAAATGGCTAGCCAAATGTTACCTTCGAAGGACTTCTATATAATTATATATTAACCGATGCTGCTTATTTTTACCAAATGTAAGCTGCAGAAAAACGTTTTCCTGCCGAATAATGCACTAATTTCATGCCGAATGGCTCTTTGTATACCTAAATAAATACCTAAATACTCAAGTGTTTATGTGAGAATCACAAGCAAACACGTTCCAAAACCTAGTGCGATATTCCAAAGTGAAAAATTCAGCTAAGAAGGCCTGTTTCTTGTTATTTTTATCCGAAATTCCCTTAAGATTCAGCTGATTAATGGCTTTTAAAGTCCTTTTCTCTCCGAGCAGCTCTTTCTCGAAAGAAAATCGATGTTTTCCTGTCGAAACAGGCGAATTTTTTATCGTACAAAACTGGCCTACTTTTGCCCCTTTTAAACGTATCAGCTAGAAGTAGGGCATACAGTCACTGTTCAGCTGATTTAATTCAGCTGAAATCATACATTTAGGACGTGTTATTAGACAGCAGGCCTTTTTCCCGTCATAAAATCTACTATCGTAATGTAAATAAGGTAACGAAGGGCCAGAACGTAAGAATTGAAGAAAACATTTAACCGAATTCAAAGTAAGGCTAAAAAGTTGCTTCGAAAATTTCTGAAACCATTTTTAAAGTATGGCTAAAATGGTGCTTCGGAAATTTTTGAAACCACTTCAAAGCTAGCAAATATGCTTCGGAAGTTCATGAAACCATTTCAAAGATGGTTCGGAAAGTTTCTGAAACCATTTTAAAATATAGCTGGAAAGTTGCTTCGGAAATTTCTGAAACCATTTTAACTGAGTATCGCTGCAAAGGTAATTCGGAAATTTTTCAAACCACTTCAAAGTTGTCTGGAAGAAATGCTTTGGAAAATTCTGAAACATTTTTTAAGTATGCTTTAAAAATTGCTTCGGAAATTTCTGAAACCACTTCAAAGTTGTCTGAAAGCTGGGTGAAATGCTTCGGAAATTTCTGGAAAGGTGCCTTGGCAATTTCTGAAACCACTCCAAAGTACTAGAGTGTGATGGAAAAATGCTTCGAAAATGCCTGAAACCATTTCAAAGTGTAGCTCAAAAGTTGCTTCGGAAATTTCTGAAACAATTTCAAAGGATGGCGGAAAAGTTACTTCGATTTGGAAATTTTTAAAACCATTTGCTTTTAGCTCACTGTGAGAACACCACTGAATTTTAGAATATACTAGTATTTCGAAAATCATGGCTGTAGAAATAAGTTGTAGTTCCACATTGTTACGACAAAAGACAAAATTAACAACAAGAAACAGTGGGAATTAAATATTCCTTGCTAGATTTTCATACGCTTCCTTTAAATATCTATAAGTTCCCAAATGAAGTTTTCCATTGTTGTCCAGTTTAAAATTGACAAGAAGCACGCAAGCTACTGGCAGCTCGTCTTCCCAAGTGCTTCCATTTTGAAGTAACCATGGCTGCCATCTTGTTCTCCAGCTTCCTTTCCAGTACTGAATCTTGAATTTATCGCCGTGGATTTCGAGTACTTTTCCAACCACTGGAACTTTGCTGCAATTTTCGATGTTCACGGCGACGAAAACATCCTTTTAAAGAGACTCCTTCAGGTTGTCGTTGTCTACCTCAGTGACACGCGATAATATCTGTTCTCGGCTCTGGTAACGCCCAGTGTACACCTAAAAAAATAAGACAATTCCACCTTTCCAGATTTATTCTTTAGCCTTTTTGTACCAAAAAATATATATTTTAACACTTGCTTCCGAACTTTGGGAGACCAAAAAAGTGCAAAACGGATTAATGCCTTTTGTCACACAGTACAATCCATCAGTGCCTAACCTTAAAAATATTTTAATGAGCAAGTGGCATTTAATCGAAAACCAACAAATGCTGAGATAAATATACAGAGAACCACCTCTCATCTCCTACAGGAGAGGAAAATCTCTAAAAGACATACTTGTTAGAGTTAAACTCTAAAGGTCAAAGACCTATTACATCACGAAACAGCGGAGTCGTGTTTAGCCTATCAACCCCATTTAACCATTTTGTGTCAACTTTTGCGTTCTTTTTGTGCACAGTACTTTGAATGTGTATTCTGTTACGGTATTTGTAAAATATTGTTCACACAGACCACATCATGTGTCCATTTCCTGTTTCCTTTGTTCGTGAACTACTGCATTACACGTACTGTTATCGCGAAACATGTCCACAAGGAACTAGGGGGTTCAGAAATTTCCAATGTGGTTAGCGGACGTTATTTTCTGCTTTGATCCTCTACTTTTATAAACGGCGGTCTCAGTTTTCTTACACCGAGTCTCGCTTCTTCGATGTATACAAGTCTCATTCCATTCATTTCAGCTCTTTTAATAAAATTAGAGCTTTCGTGTGCATCCGTTCTGTTTTTCAAAACCATGGCTTCTCTGACCATAATATCACCACGAGAGAGAGAGTCCTTTGACTAAAAGACTAATCATCACAGCTTTTACAAGTCTTGGCTGCCCGTCTATTATTTTGCTACCGAAGATAATGAGTTACAATGCTCACTTTCTTGTCAAAAAATTGACCAATGGTTGCTAGTAGCTGAAAACGAGGCTGTTTTCACAGTGTTATGGTCACCTGTCGGTCATAGGGCTTTGTGAAGTGAGAGCGTCTTCTGCCAGGGTAAACAACAAAACACCTCTAATGAATACTTCACCACACTTTGCCAAGACTGAAAAATGCTAATATATAGAGCAATGGTTCCCCATGATTCTTCCTTCAGAGCTTATTATACTGGAAGTTCTTCTTTCCCTAAGTCGTTTTGTTTTTGCAAGGTACAACTGAAATCTGAATGCGGTCTGAGCATGGACCAATGATCATTATATAAGGGTAATTTATTCATTCTTTTGCTGGCTCAGGCTTTGCAAACATGGCGAAGATTTTAAAATATCATAGCAAGGTTACTTACTTGAAGAGTCAGTGGTGACAAAAGACTGATGAACGGCATCTTCACTCTGACGATTCCCGTCACTTTGGTCTTCACGGGCTCGCATTCTAGATCAGTTTGCAGTCTCTTTAGATATAAACTTGAGGATGAATCGTTACATGCCCGAACTCTCCGCTTTCTGAATGGCTTTCACTGTCTGGAGCACATACATAGCTGGACGGTAAACTAATAACTATGTTTGACGGGTTCTGTTCACTTTCCCTCAAGGTGACGGGTTTATCACCTTCACTTGTAGAGTGTGACGTATGAGAAGAAGAGTCAGGCTCATCTATCTCGCTAGTCTTAGAATTAGTCTTAGAACTAATAAGACTGTTTTCCGAATTAAACGTTAGTGGAATGCCCGATCCGAAGCAGCAAACGGGCAAAATACAGATTTCTACTAATCAAGATGAAAGAGAAGTGGTGTATTTTATTTCCTGTTTTTCTAACAACCTGTCACAGCATGGTTTTCCACATATGTTGCGGCTTTTATCTGACGGAAATACTTTGGGGCCAACACCCAGAGAGCGGAATCGCAAATTTCATTAGAAAAATCATTCGCATGCTTCGTGGTTTTGTTTGAAAGCGTCGATCACAGGTATTTGTATTTACTTTAGAAGGTTCGTTAACTCGGCCACCATCTGAAATCGAGAGTGAGCTAAATCTGAAAACAAAAAGGATTGACGACAAACATTTAAGTAATCAGTGTTTCGATGAATTCCACAACGGATTGAAAATGGCAGGAAGAAACCAAAACAACAAGTCTAGATCAGATTATGGAAAGTGGGGATTTGAAGGTGAAACAGACTCTTTGCGTGTTCTCAAAAAGGACGGACCCTTAGAAACAAGCAACAAAAAGATGACGAAAGTTAACAGCGTCTGTGAAAGCTCCGGGCGATTCTTCAAGTGTTGAGGTACCTATAACATTACATCCCTCAGTCGACAACACTGTGTAAATGGCCTTACTGTGTCGCCCGTTACGTTTCATGCCCGGGTTTCATGACCCGGTACAAAGAAGGAGGATGGGTCATGGATCTTTGCAGTCGATCTGGCACATGGCCGTGAACCGTGAATGAACAACACTGTTTATTTCTTATGCCATTCAGGTTCCGTCGCCTTTGCGAGCTTGAAGGAAAGAAAGCACCGCCTAGTGGTTGGCGACGAACGCTGAGGAAGAGTTTTGTTCTTGGTGAAAAAAGAGACTCGTCGTAAAATACGTATTTCGAGTCTTTGTCGTTAGCTATACCTTATGCGGAATTCATGAACGTTTCAAACTGATCATGAACGTTTTGATCGTCAATGGCTTTACTGAGCTACCTAAGCGTCTTACTATGATTACTGCTATTGGACCATAAAAGTTTCTTTTACCTAGTAGACTGTCGTGCGCTGGAATTTTTGTACTATATTCGGAATTAGCGTAACATTATTTAAAATAAAAATCAGATTTTAAAGTGCTATGATTAGTACCGTTTAAAGTTACTTTTAAAATAACCGCTGAAAACGGCCAATACATCACGAACGTGATTACTTCCCGACATTTTCAAAGGCAACATTCAGTGGTCCACGTTTGAGAAATTACCTATTGGTAAGTGTTTCTCCCAGCTATCTTTGAAGTGGTTTCAGAAATTTCCGAAGCATCTCTTCAGCCTTACTTTAACATGGTTTCAGAAATTTCCAAAGGATTTTTTTCCTTCGGTACTTTGAAGTGGTTTCGGAAATTTCCGAAGCAACTCTGTAGCCTTACTTTAACATGGTTTCAGAAATTTCCGAAACATTTTTTTCCAACCAGAGGTATACTTTGGAATGGTTTCAGAAATTTCCGAAGCAATTTTTAGGCGAATTTCCGAAGCTACTTTTCGACCATACTTTTTTTGAAGTAGTTTCAGAAATTTCCGAAGCAACGTTTTTCATACTTTCATAAAATCCCTACTCACGTTAAAAAAACCGGTATATAAAGGTCATTCTAGCCGACGGTAGAATTTAAGCGACAAAAACTACACTCAATTTTAAAGTTTCAGACGAAATTTTTATTTTCGTCATGAATCTCAAACAATTTTACGATTTCAGCTGAATTTCTTTGACTTTGGAATATCGCATTTGGTTTTAGAACGTGTTAAGCAATGCTGTACTTAACAAATACATACTGTAGTTATGCAATGCGTTCGAGTGGTTCACCGTGAAACAGCGAGCCTTAAATTTCTAGAACTAATTTGACGTCACCGAGTAATGTTAATGTTTTGTGTAATGTTGTATTTTCTGAGGCATGGGATTTGCCATTGTCGGCGTTTACTCACTTTAACAAGGCACACCGGGATGGCGTCAAAACGGTGGTAATCTTGTGAACAAATTACGCTACAGATTTTCTTACCCGGTTCGTCTTTATTTAACGAGGGTTTACACATAGACGATGACGGTGGTCAGATAAAGGTAAAGCTAAAAGTATCAGCATAATCACAACAAACGTGTCACTTTACAATTCTTCTGTGTGGTGAGATCGGACGTCAGCTTATGAAGACGCCGCTGGCTTCCGTTATCAGTCCATATATATTTGATCTTACCCACCCCACCCGACCCATGCAGGAGGCAGATCACCACACTGGGGACTACGTCCCCTACTCTTTGCGCTGTAAGTTCTTTTACGTCCCTTCAACAGATTATTTGCAAGAAGAGAGAAGACTAGAAAGTCAAACTGTTGGTAGATGTCATTACAAATGCAGCACTTTCTCCTCAGTTATTTTTACAATTCTTCTGTGTGGTGAGATTGGACGTCAGCTTATGAAGACGCCGCTGGCTTCCGTTATCAGTCCATATATATTTGATCTTACCCACCCCACCCGACCCATGCAGGAGGCAGATCACCACACTGGGGACTACGTCCCCTACTCTTTTACGTCCCTTCAACAGATTATTTGCAAGAAGAGAGAAGACTAGAAAGTCAAACTGTTGGTAGATGTCATTACAAATGCAGCACTTTCTCCTCAGTTATTTTTAAAGACCCTGAGTGTTGGTCTGGCCGGGGTTTGAACCCGCGACCTCCCGCACGATAGTTCGGTGCTCTACCAACTGAGCTAACCAGCCCCCACTACACTTGTGGCCCTCGATAAGGGTGGACACAAGAGGTGGTCACAGCCAATCACCCTGGTTACTCGAATTCTTTGCTCCACTCCTGAAATTTACTTGAGTAAAGATGTTACCTGAAAACTCTAGACTAGTGAATTGTGTTGGTTTCAAAAGCCTGCAGATGTGGCTTTTCCGTGGACAAGTGATATATAGAGCTTTCCACCCAGTCGTAACCAGCCCCCACTCAAGCCCTCTTCTTCTTATAGTTCAGCACTTGGACACCTTCAATTTGACTTCTGTCGGTGGTTATTACTGTATGACTACTGCTGTAAGAATAATCGCCGACAGTAGTCAAATTTGAAGTGCTTTCAACTGTATTGTTTGATCAATCGACAGTGGTCACAAGATTACTATCGGCGGTTATTCTTATGTGGTCTCATTGATCAGTAGTCCATTTACAAGTTTGTGCCGAGGCGACCACACGTGCTGAAAGTAGTAGTTGGACACTATGATGGTCCCACAGAATCAATTAAGAAGAGTTGAGAGACGGCACCTACGGTTTATCGTCCTTATCCGAGAAGACCACAAAGTTTAAACATTTGCAGATCTCGTTACAAAGGCAGCAGTTTTTCCTCAGTAAAAAACCCTGAGTGTTGGTCCGGGCGGGGTTTGAACCCGCGACCTCCCGCATAGTAGTCCTGTTTGCACAGTAATATATTATCAGTCGAAAAGCAAGCAGCAGTGGACCATGGGTAATCCTACTGATATAGGTTCGACCAATAGTGATACAATCTGCTTAACGTTTTACGTTGAAATTAGAAATATAAAAGCAGAGACCGATACAACACAGAACGGCTTTAAATGAGGTGTACTTTAGTTTGTTACCGTCAGTACCTGTAGAAGCTAGGTTGGTTTGGCCGAAATACAGTACACCAAATTTAAAGCCATCAGTTCAGTCTATAGGGAAATTAATCATCTGACTCGTGAATTCCACGTTAAATTTCACACGAAAAACCGATATCGCACGAATCTTGAATCGTATAGTTTCTTATTTGTGAAAAACCATTTTTCGGTTCGCTATGAACAGACTTCCGCCCTGCTGGTAAACGTAAGCGGCTTCTTATAAAATCTTCACCTTTTAAGTCAAAACAAGGAAACTCTTTTATTTCCTCTCTTCGCTTAGGTTTTTACTTTGTAAACTGAGACAATTGTTTTGAAAACAAAATTAAAACCTAATTGTTTCGAATCGTGTCTCCGTTGCTTTGTGCAATATCGGCTTGCCTCGTTGTCAAATCGCAATTCCACTCTGAATACCTCACTTCGATAACCAATTAGATGGCGATAATTCATCTAGCCATATATATAGCTATGCGATTCTACGTTGTATCTGTTTTTATATTTCCAATTGCATTGTATAATGCATGGTATTGGGAATGAAAGTGACACAGGAGTTTTTCCATCAAAAATTATTTGTTTTTTTTTCCTTCCAAAGGCTTCGCTGCCAATAGCGGGCGAAGGGAGAGAGCCAACTTATGCTAGTTTGTGCTGCACTTTTTCATCATGGTTGTCTTTATTTTGTACCCGTTTTTTAAAATCTTTTCAGAGGTAAGACTATACGAAATAGATGTTTTATGATCTTAATCTATAACGCTTTGCAAAAACGTACCCTTCATTCTGTTCCCCATACCAAAATGAACTGAATGAAACTGTTGGTTGCGCGCAGTTCTTAAAGCACATGGGTTGGTGTAGGGAGCTCAAGACGGCAACGGCAATGAGAACGTCAGAAAACAATACGCTTAATGAGCAAAAGCTATGGCTCTGTGCATGCGTATTACATTTAATTTTGGTACATTTTTTTGCCGTCTTCTGCAAAACAACAAGAAGGTCAAATGACCAAATTTTAAGTTTTCTCGAGAACGTGAGCAAATTGGAATAACCGCGAAAAAGTTACAAAAAAACAGAAGTTGTCTTGAAATGACGTTTTTGTAGCCATCGTCGTCATCGTTGCTTAAAATACGTTCCCTATTACTAACGCATTATGTCTCCGCCACTTGTATCCAGTTCCCGGGTTGTGTTTCGAGGAGCTCGAAAAGCGGTGCGTGGAAATTGATGATTACGAAGCCAAGGTTTGGGGAGCAGGGTTGGCGCAGTGGTGAGAGCGCTCGCCTTCCACCAATATGTCCCGGGTTCGATTCCTGGTGTCATAAGTGGGCTGAGTTTGTTGGTTCTCTACTCTGCTCCGAGAGGTTTTTCTCCGGGTACTCCGGTTTTCCCCTCTCCTCAAAAAACCAATACTTGATTTAATTTGGAGTTTATTTGATTTACAGTCTCCCCAATTAGTAGAGCACTCGTGTTCAGCTAGAACGATTTGAGACTTAAATAAAGTTATTATTATTATTATTATTATTATTATTATTATTATTATTATTATAAGATCCTGATGTGGTGACTAACGACGCCATTTATTGCAACAGACTACTTTCGAGGAAAACTGACAAATAAACGCCATGTCCCTTTTTATTTAGCTCAAATCAAAGAGGCATAAAAATATCCACGTTCGTTCTCCTTACTGCAGCTGAAGGATAATCGAGATGCCTTGATCCTTCGTTCCCTTTTTCTCTTATCATTGCAAGATTTATTTTAACTGTTATATTGCTCTAAAAACTGTGAATATTGATGTTTTTTACCCCCCAAAAAACGTTCATCTCTTTTTATTTGGACGAAAATGGAAGTAACTCTTGATGCGCACCATATGTTCTACACTAATGTCAACAGACCACAATTTTCGTTAAAATTCGGTTAGTACAATGGTCGTCAAACATGCACAGTTGGTAAAAGGAAAGGTTAAAAGTGTAATTTTGGATGGACATACTGAAATTATGTAAAAGTGAGCTATAAAAGCACAGAAAAAGACATTTCTACCATACAATACACCATTCTGGCAAAAAAATGACCAAACAAAGTATTAATTGCCATAAATCTATTTTTTTTCTGGCACAAATAATGACAAATTATCTTTTTATCACGAAACCCGCGTGTCTCTACTGAAACAAAACCCGAAGCTCTGCGTGACGTCGCACTAGTTTTGCTGACAAGATTGACGAGAGATAAAATGACAACTGCTATAATGTGGGATAAATTGGCCACAATAGTGACGCTTTTATTTCACCCGACAACACGAATATTGATATAATACACATCACGCAATCTCTTAAGCAAAGGTGGGGTTAAATATCGGCCACCGCCACAACAATGTGGCAGCCCCACCTCACCGCGGCAGCAGAGCTGGGAGATCATCGGTGAACGGTAACGATGCGAGCCCATGACTGACCAACGTGACGTTCAACATAAAAGCGATGTAGCAGTTTAAATGATGTAAACGGTGAGGGCATATCCCGTGAAATATACAAACAATGAAAGCAGTAAAATGAAAGCCAAGGATGAACCGACAGCCCAATGCCCGACTCAATTCATCCCGGACCCAATCTGGAGACCATTGTCAGCTTATTGAGCGTGAAAAGACAAATTATTGTACAACGAAGCGGCGAATTAGCAGCCCATGACTGACCTAAGGCGCCTACCCGCGTGACTAGGAATTGAGGACCGTAGACGGTATAATTCACCTAAGGCAAATGAAATGGGAAAGGGTAGCAGCCCATGTCTGAACTACGCCATGGCCCATTCATCCGCAAATATATTAGTTAGTTGGCATATAAACTGCCCGACCTGATGTAGAGCTTGAACGCGTCGGACTTCCAGCGACCAAGAGCCCGGATTTGAGCGTCGGAGTAACCTTTCTCAGCGGCAAGACAAGCGGCCCCTATACGGAAACTATGACTTTTATAGCGAGAGGTGTCGAGCCCACAAAAAGTTAAACAACGACGTAGCTCAGAATTGAAATGGCTGATAGTAATGGGGCTCCCATCAGAACAGCAAAAAAGTGGCCCGGGCTTATTGCCTCTTAACCGGCAATACTCGAGGAGCGTTTTGACCGGGCAGAATGGAAGGGAATCTTCGCGTTCAATAATGATATCGTAGGGCCGATTGTCCGTGTTATGTTTAAAGCTAGTGAGGGTGATCTTGACCCTGCGGATGTCAGCTGAACTCGTAAGAAAGCTGACGTTGCAGTATTAGATAACGCTTCCAGAACAATCACGGCTTTTGGTCGCTAGCTCTCCGACACGGAAAAACCCGTAAAAGGCCAGTAAAAACATGGTGGAAAAGGTAGCGCGCTGAGAGGACGAAGAGTTGGTATGTTGCATTGAGCGGACTAGTTGATGGAGAACCGATCGGGTAACGGGCAGCCTAATGTCAGCGGACTTTGAGCGACTGATAGCCCTCAAACGTTTTTGAATAACGAATGTTTTGGTAGGATCGTGTACACCGGCTAACTAATAGCGGAGAGATAGGACGAGACGGTTGCGGGTGCCAATTTTCGGGCGTTGAGATAGGAAATGAAAAGGGCCAAGGAAGCGCAAGTCAAGGGGAGCGAAGGGGAAGCTGAATGAAAATAGTGTGTGTAAAACTCGGTGAAGACTGCCCACGCTCTCTGATACATTTTCCAAGTAGCAGACGACAGTGAAGACTCAAGCAGAGCCCTCAGATTAGAGACCAACTCTCCGGCAGAAGGCTCTCGGGCACGGTCGTGGGCAATTCGTCCACTCCCGGACACAGTTCCTTGAACTTGTCGACCTGAAACCGGGAAATGTAATCGGCGGGAGTATTGTGAACACCTTGAATATTCCTTGCTCGAAACATTATGTTGTGTCGCAAAGAGGTTAACACTAGGTCACGGACCAATATCATCACCAATTTGTGTTTAGAAGTGTGGTGATCAATGATGTCAACCAAAGCAGCATTATCGGTGTTGAAAATGACACAGCTGTTGGCCATCAAAGGCCCCCAGTAGCGCAGAGCGATAACAATCGGGAGGAATTCTAAAAATGTGATATTGAAATGTGTCCATGTTTCCGGCCACGCGCCGAAGAACCAATGCTTACCAAAAATAGCGCCATAGCCCTTGGAGCCGGCTGCATCAGTAAATAACTCAAACGTATGCGAGACCTCCCATAACTCAGTATAGAAAAAGGTCCTGCCATTAAAGTTGTGTAGGAAAGAAAGCCAAACCTGAATGTCACATTTCGTTTCCTTAGTCAAGCGAATACGGTGATGCGGGCGCTGGATGCCCCTGGTAAGATCGATCATTCGGCGAAGAAAAGCGCGGCCGGGAACGACAACCGAACATGTAAAATTTAAAAGGCCTAGTAAGGATTGAAGTTCTCTAAGTGTTACTTTACGCCTCCTGTAAAAGTGATGCAATAGCAGCTGACATTTTCGAAGCTTATCTTCCGGTAACTTAGCTTTCTGTCGAACCGAATCCAGAGTGATACCGGCGAACTGTAGCGTGTTCAATGGCCCGACGGTTTTCTCCTGGGCTATTGGAGCCCCGAGATAGCTACACATGTGAAGGAAATTGTCAAGATCGGATTGACATTTGTCCTTCGTAGGGGCGATAAATAGAAAATCATCCAAAATGTGGACAACACCTGAGGCATTGAACAACTGTTTTGATAGCCACTCAAGAGCTGAACTGAAATCCTCGAAAATCGCACAGCTGGAACTACAGCCCATTGGTAGAGCGCTATCAAAGTAATACTGATTAGCCCATTTCATGCCTAAGAGGGGATGATCCTTAGGATGAACCGGGATTATGCGAAATGCAGATTTAATATCGGTCTTAGCCATAAAACAGCCTGCTCCTAACTTTTTGATGACAGATATGGCATCGCTGATAGACGCATAGCGAACTGAGGAGAATTCTTCAGGAATGTAATCGTTGACAGATGAACCCTTGGGATACGACAAATGATGAATTAATCGAAATTCAGAGGGATCCTTTTTGGGAACGATGCCTAAGGGAGAACAGCGAAAATTAGGAAAAGGTGGTGAAGGAAACGGGCCAGCGATTCTGCCTGCTGCGAGCTCCTTGTCTAGTTTAGTGGTAACAATGTGGGGTTGGTCCCGTGCGCTCTTCAAATTAGGGGATTCGTAAGGGCGCCGTTCTCCCATAAACTTAATACGAAAACCAAAATAAAAGCCTTCGATCAAAAATTGTTTTAAAGCCGGAGTATAACCTTGCAAGAGAAAATCAAGTCTGTCCACCCTTACGGGGGTGACCGGACTGCTGAGTTGGGGGTTGGGCTTGTTTGGCTCCGGGGTGGGCAGAGGGCGCGCGTTGCGAACTGGGGGATGAACATTGACTGCCGGGGTGGGGTGAGCCACATTTGAAACAAACGTGGTCGAAGCGGCATCCGCCACAAAATCGCCCGGCGTGAAATGCCCAACACGTCCGTTTCGGAAACGACTGGCGGTTCCGAGAGTGCATGGAGACCTTATCCGAGGAGACCTGGGGTCGAACACCAAAACTCTAAAATTAAACGAGACTTACCTTAAGTCGATGTTTGATTGGAATTCTATCTCGTCGCCAGTCAGGAACGAAGGAGTTACATGAGAAGCATGCGCGTGCTAGCTAGTCAATCTTGAAAGGCGAGCGTAAACAGGGAGTGAGGAACGAAGGAGTTAGGGTGGGAAAAAACCTTCTCACAAAGGGAAGGGCATGTAACTCCTTCGTTCCTGACTGGCGACGAGATAGAATTCCAATCAAACATCGACTTAAGGTAAATCTCGTTTAATTTAGAATTCTACCTCGTCACCAGTCCTAGTCACTGCGAAGCTACATGAGATTTGAAAGACCTGATCACGCGAGGTAGCCACATACAAAAGATGGTTCAAAAATAGCCATTTTAATAATAGCAGCTTTCCCATACGATAACAATCTAGTGAATAACAACCGGAAACTGCAAACGCAATTGTTACGTGACAGTGTTACGAAAAAGAACAATAACAATGTTGTTCATAAATCAGAGAGTAAGTCACAAAAAGAGTAAGTCTTGCTAAGCAGAAATGTTTTGGAAATATGTTAAGATACTGGAGCCAAAGTTCCGTTCAACTGGCTTGTGATAATGTTTGGCAAAGGTCTGGACATTGGACCAGCCGCCTGCTTTGAGGATTTCAGCGAGAGTCAGACCACTTTGAACACCATACGAGGTAGAGGCGGGCCTAGCGCTGTTGCCGGAGAATGTTCCTGTATCAATTCCCGAGTCCTGTAGAACACTTTTAGCCCATTTCCCTACGGTGGAGTTGGAGACTGGTCTGTGCGGCTTGGCATAGCTGATAAGCAACTTGGTATCGTGTGTAGCTCGGAGTGGTTTTGTACACGCTATGTACTGCTTGAGATGTGTCACTATGCAAAGTGATTCGTCCTGTGGGTATGCCAACAGCTCAATGGGCGCGAGATGTTTGCCGGGCCTGGTAGTTTTGAGTTTGTCGCCAATAGTAAACAGTATTCTCTCTGGGAGTTCTTGCATGAGGGCAATATCAAGCTTCATAAGCGTCTGACATCGCTGGCCCGTCAATAAACAGAGGAGCATAGATGTTTTCTTAGTTAGGGTTTTCAAGTCCAAATGTGTCGGGGAACCTAAGGTTCGGAGGTGTGTGAGTACTACACTTACATCCCAGATGGAGCTATATCTGAGCAAGGAGGGTTTAAGTTCGAAAACGCCCTTTAGAAAACGAGCCACTAAAGGGTGTGTTCCAAAGGTTATGTTTGTGGTTAAAATTAGCACAGAAGACAGTGCCGGTATCGGGCAGTGTTTATCGCGCTGTAGCCAACACCGGAGGCGAACAAGGTTGCTAGGAAGTCAATTCCGTTCTCTACAGTCGCGCTCAATCGATTTATCCCCTTTGCTTGACAGAACTGCTCCCACCGTTTTAGATAGACATCGTACTGTTTAGTGGTGCCTTTACGCCAAGAAGCCATTATGATCTCTTTGGCCTCTGGGGAGATGTCGTGACTAGTTAAGGTTTGCCTGATAATAGGCAGACCAGGAGGGAGAGTTGCTTGTGTAATAGATGAGCCAGATCGGGCCGGTTGCGGAGATGTAAAAGCCCTTTGTAGGGTTTGAGCGGAACATAGTCGCAAATTGTCATTTGCATCGCCAGGGGGAACCACGCTTGCGTGGGCCAATGTGGTAACACGCATACCCCCGTCGCCTTGTTTTCCTTTATTTTCTTCAAAACAGCAGGAATCACACTGAAAGGAGGAAAGGCATAAAATGTTTGAGTGGACCAGTCAAGGGAAAATGCATCAGTCGCAACTGCGCCTGGGTCAGGTCTGTATGCGACATAGCGGGTGAACTGCGCGTTTAGTCTTGAAGCAAAGAGATCGCTGGAGTGAAATCGAGCTGGAGTAAGGCGCGTGAGAGGGAGCTCTTATCAAGCATCCACTCGGTCTCCATTTTCGATTGGCGGGATTCTAGGTCTGCCTGCTGGCTAGATTTCCCTGCTATGTGGGCTGCGCTGAGCCAGAGGTTACGTGAGACGCACCATATCCACAGCTCTTTAGATAGTGCGTTCAAAGCATCCGAATGACATGTTCCCATGTGGTTTATGACAGCTACGGCTGTGGTATTGTCGATCATCGGATATGCGTATCACGAAGCGATTGACAAAAAACCTGTAAGCCGAGAAAAACCGCCAAAAGTTCGAGATAATTTATGTGATGCGTAGACTCATGTGCGGCCCATAGACTGCCAGTGGAACGAGTGCCAAACACCGCTCCCCAGCCGTCGTTAGAGGCGTCTGTAGTGAGCGTGTGACTGGGGTTTCCCCGTGTCGAAAAATTGTAAGACTCAGTCACGTTATCCACCCACCATTCAAGTTCCCCAACGGCTTGGGGTGAAAGAACGACATTCTTATCAAAATTCCACCGATTCGCACGTAGTGCAGTTCGAGGGATCGATAGTATAGAGGTCCATAGCAAAAGCCGGGAAAGGAAGACACTAATTTCCCAATTACCCGCGCTAAGTCCCTAATAGAGGGGGAGGGGCTGGTAAGCAAGGCTTGACAGGCCGTTTTCAACCCCGTAGCTTTCGCTGGGGTCAACCTAATTGTCATGTCCCGAGAGTCCAAGATAAAAACCAAAAATTCGAGTCATTGGGTGGGGTTGAAGGTGGATTTGTCAGGTTGTGTGACCAAACCCAAAGAGTCAATCAACTGTACCGTATCTACAACATTGTCCACACAGTCTCGGTATGTTTTCCCCTGTAAATACATGTCGTCAAGGTATGCACTCGACACGTGGCCCCTTAAGTGAAGGGTAGAAAGAGCGGGTTTGAGAAGTTTAGTGAATTTTCTGGGGGCGCAGGAAAGACCATTCGGTAAGCAAGTGAATTGGAAAAGTGAATCCCGCCAGCTAAAACGGAAATATTTCCTGTCCGCTAATGCGATCGACACAGAATAATAGGCATCCTTAAGGTCAATGGAGGCCATATAACAATCTTTTTCAATAAGCTTGATCACGGTGTTGAGGGTGTCCATCTTAAAGTGGGTTTTGCTGGCGTATAGATTGAGTTTCTTAAGGTTTAAGATCATTCGATAACTGCCATCTTTTTTACTCCTCAGAAAAATGTCGGAGATTATCTCTCCGTGGCTATGCCCAGTGGGCTCAATGACATGTTTAGACAAAAGTTTTTGTATTTCCGAATCTATTATCTGCGCATCACAGGCTGATCTGACAGATCGGAGAAGATAGTGCTGACGTGGGGGGCTCTCAAAGTCAATAGACATACCCCGAACAGTTGATAAAATCTCTTTATCTGATGTCAGCCGTTGCCAGGCGGCTTCGGAATGCGAAACGCATCCGGCCCCAAAACAGTCACAGCGATCCTGGAGATAGCCACGAAGAGAGGTCTCAATGAAGTCGGGAAAATTACTTACCGAAAATTTTAGTTGCTTGAGGGAACGCATTATTTCTTTACGGCAGGACTTTTTGCGACTGGTCGGTCGCGGACCCTTCCGCAAAAAAGAAGATAGTGCATGTGGACCACCCTTGCTGTGGTTTTCCCTTCTGTTAGACCATGAGTCACGGTGATATCCTCGGTTGTGGCCCTTAGAAGACCCGACTGTGTTCCCAAGGCGATGGGTCTCTTTTACATCGCGTACTTGCTTAGCAAGGTCCTCGCCGAATAGGAACTTCGACGATTGCATCGTGTCAGAAGAACAGAGACCATGGTACTCAGGCTTCAGGGCGGGTTTCAGTTGTTCCCGCCTCAAATTAGATAATTCACTAGCGGCGTGGCCGAGTAAGGCCACAGCATCAATGCTGTTCGTCAGCATGTCTTTCTTGGATTAATTCGGACATTGAGAGTAATGTGCCCGCAGTCGTTAAGGTAGCAATTCCGCCTTCTGGAGGGCTTGCTGTAAATTAGCGAGCCGAAGGTCGGCTTTCCTTTTGAAAGAATGCAGTGACTGCCAAATTTCTGGGTTAATGCGGGTCACTGATACATCAAGGCAGTTTTCTGGGGGGTCATATTTTTCCAAGAGACTTGAAAGCTTCTCCTGGTCAAGTTTCTTGCCCCATCGTTTATTGGCCATATCGGCCAACTTTTGGTTGATAGGAGGCCCTTTCTTATCCTCATCCCGGAAAGTAGCCGTCAACTCCTTTAAAAGTTGATCATGATCATCAGAGCCTTTATGATGGTCGTTTTCAGGTAGTGTGGGCGCGCTCCCCCCGTTTTCGCAATCGAGCAGAAGCTGTATCTCGTCCTCTGAGGCAGTAATGCTGATCGCGTCTGATTCTCTGCGATGTTTTGTGGAAGACCCTTCGTCGTCTTCATCCGCAGAGAAACTTTCGCTACGGTGCCTTTTGCGCCGGTTTGGTTCGTTTGTGCCCGTTGGGCAAAGTGAGGCGGTTTCCCGCGCTTCGTGAGCACGTTCCCCGGTGGGGATTCGTTGGCAAGGCTGCCCCAAATAAACTGACATTTTGTCAATGTTGGCGTTGAGCTGGTCAACGGCCTGCTCGAGTTTGTTCGTAGTGCCCGTTGGACCGGCTGATGGGCTCGCTGGGCTCTCAACAGAAAGCGCGCCCGTTGACTGTTCCGTTGAGCTTGTCATAATGGAGTGACCTGAATGTGAGGAATGGTTAGGAAATATAACAATGCAGAAAGGGGGGCTTTCCTAAAGCTTACCCAAAGTTGTCCGAAGTATTGAAGGCAGGCTCGAAGGCAAAAGGCTACATTAGGGAAAATGTCGTGGAGAGGCTAAATACGTTGCGATCAACTAGAAAGCACTCATGCAATTGACTAGCTAGCACGCGCATGCTTCTCATGTAGCTCCGCAGTGACTAGGACTGGTGACGAGGTAGAATTTGTCACTGCCTTGAGCCATAGTTCCCAATGAATAGTGTCCCAGGGGTATTGGTCGGGAGCTGACTGCCTTATGTAACGAAACTGTTTGTCGTAAAATGACCATTCACCTGGTTTGGACGCAATGTCCCTCACGACCTCACAGTATTTCATCAGCTTAGGAGCCTCAATAGGATATTTCTCTACATAAATAGCGACGAAAGTATTAAAAGCTGATAACCACTGATTGAGGGTATGAATCTTCTTAGGTGGCTGGCTCGGTTCCAGGGTCTGCTGGGGCTGAGTGGACGACGAACTGGAGGGGGTTAGGGACAGGGAATAACGATCTGTATTTGGGGACAATGAAAGCAACCAGCCAAAATCAACATGTTCATTACCCCAAATTTTGGCTTTGATTTTTGGGTTAACTCTAGAGCCGAGAGCTACAGCTATGCTGGAAAATGGCTGCCGAGGGGAACTTTGTGGCTGAGTACCTTGAGTAATAGCTGTGATCCCTCTTTGTATGGCCTCGCTGGAGGAACGCTCCCCATCACTTTCAACAGGAGGGACTGAAGAAGCGCTGGGGTCTTGAACCAAGTTGTGGGTCCCCCCGGATCCCAATGCTTGTTGGATCGCCTGGAAAATGGTCGTCGTGTTGGAGCTGGATAGAGCTCGCAGATCAACGGAGATCAAGTTCTGGTTGTCCTTGTTGCTCTGGGTCTGAGCGGCAACAGCCACTTCTGGAGAAACTTCTGAAAGGTCGGAGTCGCGCGTGCGTTTCGTTCTCCCTTGCGTGTTGGACCGATCAGAATGTGTACGCCTCTTGGGTGGCATGGCTTATCAATAAAATTTCGTCGATCAGAAACGAGATTACGGTAAAATAAAAATGAACAGGAACCGCAAAGGGACAGCACTGGAAAGAATGCGCTTTGTAGCTACGAAAATGGACTTAAAAATTACAGTGTCAATTAGCGCCAGACGTGCTTTAGTGCCCAAGGCAAAGGCAGAATACCAAGTGCAAAGGACACACCCAAAAACTGAGTGGTCGGAAAGGATTTACACTTACGCGGTAACTACCAGTACCTAACAATGAGCCGGAGCCAGTAAAATAATCATACGTGTGCAGCCAGAAAATAGTACATACGACTGTGGGAGGTCGTGCAATCAAACAGCTGTGTAGCTGAGTCATACGTAGCCGCACCCAAAAAAGGGGCAATGGCTCACAAAGAGATAAGGCTGACACAAACAATGTAGCAGTAAAACATCAAAGGCTCGGCATATGGCACAACTAAAGGCTGGCAAAACATGTAAAGATCTGTGTCAGAATATTATGTATCAGAATAAAGCAATTTTAACAGCCTCCTTCCAAGGAGGGAGCACTGGGGAAAAGGCGCAAAGATCGCAGGACTGCCCCTCTGAGACTACTATATAGTTTATGCTGGCCCCTAGAGTTTAAATGAACGCAGTCGGGTGTATAAAAATTGCCTTTCGCCTTCCAAAATCCTCTATGGCCCCAACACATGGCATATGGTATGGGGTCTAACACAACCCTTAGGTATCGTGTTAACATGCCGACCTTTGAATTAAAAGCCTCAGCTGAATCGCGGCGAATAGTCTGGCACACGCAAACCAACTTCACCCCGCATGACTCGTGTAGAAAATGAACAAACTCATCAAGGGCTGAACCAACATGCAGTGGCGAAAGAGTAACAAGGTCATTAGTGCCTAGTTGGAGAATGACGATGTCAGGGTGAAAGGAATGAAGGACATGTGTGTCAAATTTTAACGTCTTTTCGACTGTTCTACCCCCAACACCATGCCAACGTATTAGCACAGGCGAAGAGATTTGAAAGTCAAGATCAAGATCGCCCGAATGATTCGTAACGAATTGCTTTAAGCGCTTTATAAAAGAATGCCCGAGAATCAAAACACATGGGGTGGAGTTAGACATGTCCCAACTACTGGCCGAAAAAAACTGCGCAGCTGAGGTCAAACGGTACGAAAGAACAAAAAGTAGAAAAGAAAAAACGAAGAAAAGGAAAATATTAAACTTGCCTGAAAAATTCTCCTACAGTACCGGAAATCTGTGTTCGTATGTTAACACGATGGGAGTGAAGGTGAGAAGGACCACGAGTTAAAATGATCTTGCCTATAACTCCGGTGTTGTTCAATCTGACCTTATTTGATTGGCTTAAGCTCTATGATTAACAACGCTATTTGCCCCATGCAACGGCACATCTAAATACTTAACTATGACGGGCCTCGAGATAAAATCACATTATGCTTGTGTCATAATGTTGGACTATTTGTTCCAGGAAGTGCGTTTTAGAATATCCCAAATGGTTTTAGAACACTTTAACCATACACTGAAAGCTCCCTAAAGCATATAAAATCCGGTACGGTCACCAAATTTCCACTCACAAGGAAACAGATTGTGAACGACGTGTAGATTTTCCAAGGTTCTTCCGAATAAATGATTATATATGTATGTTCTCAATTTCCTTCCGGGAAAATGACACGATTTGCTAAGTTTTATCTAAGGAGGCTCTTAGGGCTTAGGATGCTTTCGTGAGTCTTACCCCAGAGCAGGATGTTAAAGGATCTCAGTCATGCTATTTCGGTCCGCTGTAAAATGCTTGAAGATTTCTTTAAATCAAGGAAAACACAAAAATAATGAAGACGTTTATCTGAATCAAGACGGTGTTAATGCACTGAGACTAAATACCGTCTTCTTCTGTTACAGATGGCAAGGATGGGAATGGTTGCCGCATTTTGAAACATTTAGCCTAAATGTTTTGCAAATTTTCACACGCCATCTTGAAGCCATGGTCAAAAACTGTATACTTTGGATGATTTTTCCTGCAAACAATCGACTGATATCTTCTCCTACATTTCAAGGAATGGTCAAGTGAGTGAAAACGCTCTATTGCAAAATTATGTGCAGCAATAGCCCGAGTATCAGGCCCTATCGGGGAAGCGGAGACGAGGGGAAGGAAGAGGAGAAGGGCCTGACACAAAGCCATTGATTCGCTTGTGTCCAACATTCAGATTCTGGATGTTACGCTAATTGGTCAAAAGACAATAAGAAACGTCACGTGAGTCAACCGGAAGTCAAACTTCCAGCGCAGGGTTTACAGACGCCATATTGAAGTTTACTCTCATGACACATGACAGTTACCGGAAGTGATTTTGATTGGCTAATTATAACACGCGCTGTGTGGGGGTGTAAGGCTTTTGAGAAGCTGTTTGTGTCAGGCTTTTCTTCCTTCGCTTTCTCGCTCTTTTTCCTTCCCCACCCTAGAAACGCCTGATGCTCAGGCTAGTGCAGCAAAGGTCCGTAGATCAGTAAGCTAAAAGAACACATCGTGTAGAATGCCATTGTTCTCCGGCCGGCATAGACATATGGGCGTGCAGAACTGATGGGATCTGTACGGAGCCGTCAACTGATTTAGCTTTGGGAATACTAGAGCCTCTTCGCTAAATTCCGCTACTGTCAATCAAACTTTTAAACGTGCGAAGTAATTTTCAAGATGCGATAGTAGTAGTAAAGAATAAGACTTGACCAGGGGGCTCCGCGCTCTCTACTGTTCGAGGGCGTACGTGTTAGCAAACGAATTCAGAATTCGCTTATCTATATTTTCATTTGGTTCAACGGACTATCACGATCGAAGTTTTTAAGACATAATTCACGGGGCTGGGGAACCTTCACGCTTTCCGGCATCTCAATTTTAATGCTTACTTGCAGTGGTGTGTGTAGGTGGAGTTTTGCATAAGTTAGTAGATTCGCGGGAGTTTTAAAATCAGTCAACCATGCTCCTTGACGTGAAATTCAGTGGTGTCAGAAGTTGCTTCAAGAAAATCAGATTTCGATAGTACTCGTAGGTTTTGTACACCATCGAAAATTTTCATGAGCCTTCCTGAAAGATAGGAGTAACTTTTCCATATGCTGATAGTGAACTTTCGCGGATAGTTCATCGGATTATTACACCTAAAGATCGGCTTCCATACGAAAAGGCTTCAAAAATAGCCACTTTTCAAATCGTTTGCGATGATGGTTATAGAAACCCTAAAAAACGCATTTTGGTATAAGTTCGTTTATTGATCCTTCTTCTACAAAGGCAATATGCTGGCAAATAGCTACCGCAACTGGTTTGTGTGTAAAACAGAAAAACGTAGGCGCAAGTAGGCGTTTTGAAGCCATTTTCTTTGCTGTTTCGCTCTCTTTTGTCGGAGAACCTTCCAAATTTACCGCTGTCGTACTTAAAATGTTCCCGGATGGGGAAAAGAGGAAAATGAAGAAAAGAAGGGTGCCAAGGAGATGATAGTATTTCTTTACAAAGTTAAAATGAACAGTACGCGTTCTCGTTTGCTTATTTCCAGCACTTAAATTTCAATTCAATGCAAATTTAACGGGAATTGAAAAGTGCTTAAAATATACTTTACGTTGTTTCGTCCAATGGCTTTACATACAGTGGACGGGAAACTGGTATGGATTGTTCTCCTGCTTACAAATTAAAGTAAAAAGACATTACTTCTTTAGCACTTCAAAGATCAACACTGAGGGGCTTAAGCAACGGAAAGTTAAGGGCGACATCAACGAAAACATCATTTCAAACTATCTAACTTCTTGTTTTTTATGTATAAAACACTCCTCCCTCAGCACATCAAAGGCTGTTATTGCGTCAATGCGTACAGAGGAAACGTTTCGTTCGACTGGTCAGCAGAGACTTGAGAATTAAATCTGTTCCTCATCGCTTGATCCTCCCCCGCTCTCACTTGTATTTCCACCAGTGCCGCTATTACCACCATTATCAGTATCAACATCAGTACCTACAATGAAAACAAAAAGAACATAAGACGAGACATCAGTCACTGATTCTCAGAAAACTCTCAGTAGTGTCCATGACACTTTCGTGCGTCAAGATCTCAATCATGAGGGATAGACCATTTGAAAAGTGATGGAGGAGGGTGGGGTGAGGAAAAAACCAAACACGCATGCAAGGAAAAAGGGAAAGCAAAAAAATTGAGCACAGAAGAAGGCAAAGGAAAAAAGACATGCAACTGCAAAAAAAATGCAATAGAAGCAATGGCCGAAAAAAATCATGCAAGCGGAAAATCCTCTCCCCCTCACTTTTCTGCCGGTGGTCCGTCCCCAAAATCTAAGTACAAAGATTTTTATGAAATGGGATAATATATTTTTTTTAATTTTCTAATGGGAATCGATTACTTAATGATAGTGATTAAATTCCAAAATGATAATATTTATGTCCACCAATCCAATAGCGCATATGTTACATATATGTCACACAATGTTCCAGTGCACCCGCAGTGTCCTTTTAAACTAGGGATTAAACCCTCGATTTCGGAATACAACCCTTTAAGAACATAAGAATTAGAAGTTTAGTCTTTAATACCCTGAATACACACCCCATGAATAAACACTTCAGCGAACGAAGCCAAAAGTGGCGCGGATGTTACATTACTCTTGGTGGTGGGTTTCTTAATTTTTCGTTTTGTTTTTCAATTTTAGAGCGCTGAGAAACGGAATCCTAAATAACGCCTGAACAGAGAAGTCTAAAAATTCT
>OX419339.1:30647846-30670346 GCA_948470475.1 Galaxea fascicularis
CAGTGTTTTTGAGCAACACACAAAATATTTGAAAAGTTTTGATTATGGTACCAACACTTGTCTAAGTGGAGAAGAAAAAGCGGAGCCTTCTCCCTTAGCCGGAATAATGGTGTTTCTATTGGAATCGATGTAACTGTGCAATGGTTGGAAGAAAGATGTAGGTCTAAATGGACGAATATATCCCAGCGGAACGAAGGAATTGTGCCAGGAAGACGTTTCGGAGCCCAGCCAAATTCAGTGAAATAATGCAAACCAATTAAAACAAAAGATATTGAAGGATGTACTGAGCTGTGTCTCGCATTTAAAATCGCGTTCCACTTACTTCAACTGTTTATACTTAAACGCATATGCTTAAACAACTGAGCCGACACAGTGCTTCGGCATGTAAATGATACAATGGACAAAACATTTCAGGATTTATAAGCCCCAATTACTCCCTCAATCCTTTCTTTTAATTATTTTCTTTTTTGCACTTGACTACGCAGCAGGATATAGCCCTTCCACAAGTGAACATTCCTTGCTCTCTATCTCCAACCTATATATTGTAAAACGTTAAACAAAAATCCTTCTACTTACGAAATGGGGTTGGGCTTGGTACCGGAGTTCCAGCATTGCACAAGTTAGTGTTGCAGAATAAGGTAGAACAAGACTGAATCTGGCCAGATGCATTAAGAATCTGGCATATACCAGCAAAAACTGAAAGCTGGACACAGCTTCTTCCCGCACTGACCACGCCGCCTATATTAGTTGTTACTATTTGCACACAAGTGTCTTCATTCGCTTGGCACATCACACTGCTTTGAGCGCTGTTGCACGCAGCAACACTTGGCTGATTAGAGCAAGTGGCACAAGTGAGACCTCCTGTTTAAAAAAAAAATAGAACGTATTACATATTAGTTTTCCTTGAAATTGAAATGAATATCTGTGTATTTCATTAATGTTAGTCCCGTCAATATCTTTTTTGATTCTTGCGACTAGCAAAATGTCATTTTCCGTCAAGTTTATCTCTAACGTTATGACACTGCTTTTACGTTGGGAGCTTCCAGCTTCTTGGTGAGCTTTCTGAAACCTTAACACAGAGATGCAGAGCCTAATCTTAACTGCCATTATCTTCACCCAGACACTGACTTATTTCACGCAGTTGCTAGGGAAACTAGACGGAGTGTAAAAGTATGAGGGCCGTGAGAAAATGAATTGTTGTGTACGCCAATATTAAATAATTACCCTGCAGAATGGCATGGTGTAACTCCTGATACTTAGCCGACTAGGCCGTAGGCCGAGTTAGCTAGAACCAATGGTTGTCATGAAAGATTGAGCTGCATAGTTTTGGTGTCTTGATTGGCATACATGATTGCAATCAATTTACATTAACTTATCAGGTATACACTCATCGAGTGTCTGACCTGGCGTTTCCTGGCGCTCTATGAAGCTGTTTGCGATCGATTTCAAGTCGTCGAGCTCCTCTGCCAGCTTAAGGAAAGGGGCGTTAATAACAGCAGATTCATTAGCCACGAAGGAGGCAACCAACACCTGTCAAAAACAACAGTTGATTACTGAGACGACTCCCAAAAGTGATGAAATAATGGAAGGGCGTCTTCTCATTTAAAATACACCAAAGCTACCATTTCTTTCTCTCTGTTTGTCTCTTTGAAACCACTTGCAATTAATGTTGTGCTTAATACCTTCTTTATTTATTTATTTTTGGAGCAATAAAATTGGATTGACTGACAGTGCATTACACGACGTTACGTTACTGCAGCTGTTAACGAAACATACCCTGAACTTTACATTGTTTACATACAGGCGCTTAAGTCACAATTACTAATAACAATTGCAAAAGTTGCTTTGAATTACATTTATGTAACAATTATCTACACTTCATTACGATTAACTAACAGTTACCGATACTACAATTACCACTGTTGATTACTTACGGCAGCATCAAACAACAAGGCGATTGTTGTTGACACACTTGTCTGAACACCGTTATCATTAAATATACCAGTAGATCTTCGAGATTTGACTGCCCACTTTTCAGAAAAACCAACACGTAACGTTTGACATAACGGTTATTTATCTTCAGTTCTAATTTTATCTTCTCCAGCTCAAGGGTCATGAAATCTGCTATCCGGGATTTAACGTTACTCGATGCTTTATGGTAGAGAAAGTATTTACCAATGAGAATGGTTGAGTGCTGACCAAGAAGCACAATTCTTCAGGACACCATACATAATTTCAGTCGTTATCGGAGATGCTTACGGGGTTTCTGGATACGGCCGGGCTGGCATCATTTTATAAAATTATCCCACAAGCAAACAGCGATGAAACATGATACGGATAAATGGTCTGACATTCAGTTTCACAGTAGGGACAGCAAGGCTATGATTGAACCCCAGTTATTAATTCTGTTCAAGATGTTATCAGGTATACAACATATTGTGAATAATTTTGTGCTGAAACACGGCAAGTTTAATTTTTTAAAGGAAAGCAAAATATTCTCTGTCGTTAATACTATCTAGACAAGGGTGGAACACCAAATAAAATATCACCGCTCTACAAATTTTTGAAATGATATCAGTCCATACTAGGTGACAATGGTGCTATGGTGGATTCGTGTTTGTCAGCATTAATCTCTTCCGGCGCTTTTCTGTAGGTGCCGTATTTTTGCCGGTAAACATAGTTGGTTTCTAGGTTAAGCACATTTTCATTGTGCTAGACTTTGAAAGTTTCTTCGTGTTGTTAATTTGCTTTGAAGAACAATCATAGTTGGAAATTCTTTGCTCCACCCATACGCAACGGCATCAGTCACAGATTATTTTGATAGTACAGAATTTTGATAAGTATTATTCCACTTGAAACGCAGTTCTCGGTTTTCAAAACTGGTATAATCGAAGTATCTTTCAGTAGACAGAAACGGTTAATAATAACCTAATAATAATAACTTTGTTTAAATCTCAAATCGTTCTAGCCAAGTACGGGTGGTCTACTAATTGGACAGACTGTAAATCAAATAAACTCTTAATTAACTCAAATGTTGGTTTTTGAGGAGAGGGAAAAACCGGAGTACCCGGAGAAAAACCTCTCCAGCGGAGCAGATTAGAGAACCAACCGTACTTGACTAATTGGTCTTTATTTAGTAGCAAATACATGGAATCACGGGGGGGAGTATGGCTTTGTATCGCAGACTTCTTAATTTACGTCCATACAAGAACCAATATACCCTAAAACGGTATTTCTCTAGATCTTATACCGTTTTATCCCTAAATGTGAATCAAATCGATAACCCTCCACACTCGTGTACTTAGTTATCTAAACGTTTGTTGGATAGGGGTATGTGACCGTACATCCATCCTCTTTTTCAGTTCTAGTGGTCTTAAAGAATTGCCCCACTGAGACCATTGCTATATGTATATATTTTAAGATTAGCTTGACACTCGACAATTTCAAACATGGCAATCCCTCCAAATGTGCAGACTGAAGCACTAACCTCAAGCGAATAAAAAAAATTGCTTACCGTCATAGAGAGCAGTAACTTTTTCATTGCTACTCGCATTTCTGCAGGCGAGTTCTTTCTCCGTCCACCCGTGCCTTATTCTGATGTGGTATGTTTACTCATGGTTGCGATATATAGCATCGGACGGCCAATAAAGCGACCACCGACTGAGACACCTTGGCCACGGATACTGCCTGCCACTTGAACTTAAGATGTTTTTCTTCCGCTAGGTAATATTAAAAGTGAAAAGCAACGGATCACGTCCAATTGATAGTACCTGACAATAGCTTTTAGTGTTCAATTGTTTGTTAGTTTATTAATTTGAGTTGATTACAAAATCGGCTGATTTTTGTTTTGAGGTATAAATGCAACAATAAACCGACAACAGTTTCCAGTTTTGAACTGAAGGAATTTCTTTATTGCCACGATATTTGCGTCTCACATCCATTGATTAGTGATATTTGTAACCCGCAGTAATTTTACAGAGTTCTCGGTATAATACACACAAACAACTTATGAAAAACCGGCCTTTAGCGAGCTGTTATTTAGGTAGCAGCGTTTTGGTTGTCAGCGCTTTCAATTTATTGTAACTATTCGGGTCCAACCTTCAGTGAGGTTCGTACTGCATATTCAGTATCTCTTGACTTGCATTCCTTGGTAGTCAGGCGATCAAGAATGTAATTGAATGATTTATTTCTTAATTAATTTTAGACCATTTTCTTTCCGTTTAAGTGGTTATCAGAAGTTATCTTGCTAAAAGAAGGCCAATGCTTTTAAATGCAGCCAAATTTAATTATTGCGTGCTGCCTTCATTCATAGATATTTTGCTCGCGGCATTCAATAACGCAAGAAAAACTTGGCTAAAATATAGCGGTGAATTCTTTGCCAATATGTGAAAAAAAACCTAAGAAAACATACCACTTCAAACGTCGTAACGGAACTGGCAAAATATTAAGGAGATAGGCAATTACCAGAGAGAAAACCGAGATGGATTCAATTAAAAAATATATTGCATTTTACAAATATTACACTTTGTTTTGTCTTAGTCTCTAATATCGTATATATATATATTGATATATAGGGAGTAGCGAATGGTACCTCTTAAGTCTTGGGTCTCGTAAACTTTTCAACCGATCTCGAAATCTAGAAAGCCATTGCGAAGCCTCGAAGTCTGGTTTATAGTGAATTTACTTGGGTCTCGAAATCTCGCACGCTTGGCTTCGGTCTCCCTGCTACTTTTCATAGTCATGCCATTTGACATGTTTAGTTAATATTAGATTCATTAAATTCATAAGTACCATTCATGTTTGGTTCTCGTTCTCTACCTCTCCCCTCAGTTTTCTTAACGGCTTTCTTTATTTAAAAAATTTTAAAGCTTAAATTGAGCAGCCTGTGTCCTTCCACACCATAATCCGCTGGGAAATTTGCACTGGCTCCGGGCATAACGATCATCAACTAGGAATTTAAACTGAGCACAAATGATTCCTCTAACTGAGCTTTCACCAAACAATACTAAAACTGCTTAGATACTCGGTAGGTGAGTTAATTGGGTAGCTATGATCTAGATCTATCGCGGCTGCACTAGCTCGGAACAAATCCCCAAAAATTGTTATGATAGTCGGCTCAGCTCTAACAACAACAGTTAACAACAATTTTATTGTACCCATAACAAACGGCCAAAAATAAACTATATGCCCTACAAAAGTCGTGTGATTATCCTATTTACAAAAAATAAACTTTGTTTATTATAGGGCACCGACTTCCTGACGGAAATAGCTTAAGTTTGGCGGTTTACCCATCGATTCTCATAGGCCTTCCATTCTAATATAGTAATACGTATGCCTTGGCATCCCGTGACTCCCAAGATATGCACTAGTTCAGGAAAGCAAGACCCTTGTTCAACCTAACTCCGGACTAACTTAAATTAATTGGATTGGCTTTGCCTCGCAGCCTGTTAACTCCGCCCTGTTTACTAAAAAAAAACTGGCTTGTCACCATGGCGACCATTTATATTATACTAGGGTTTTAATGCGACAAGACAGATCAAGTCAAAGCTGGGGTTTGCCTTGCTGTGAGTCGGAACCTGACGAGGTTTTCTTTGTTTTCTGAGCTATTCTTTTGTCGTACGCTGTTGTTACGAACCTTTTGTTTTCTTTGTTTTACGTTATCCGTGCATTTCACAGGTTCTTACACCAAGGTTAAGCCCAAAGCTGAAGTTAAGTGTCGCGTAATGAGACCAGGAATCTGAAACCGACATTCTCCGCTATTTATTTTAAAGTTGTCGATAATGAAATCTAACAGCGCTTCATCATATAATTTCCAGTCGATAACGGGGCAAGACTATCTACAGGCCAACCAAGAAATTAAAAGAGATAAGCGTTTATTCGTAAAATCATCGCGCTAAAAAGCAAACTGCGATATTATTACAGAGAATATAAAGAATAGTTTAAAATATCGACAAGGTTTCTCTATGGGATTGGGCCTTACAAAAGAATATGTTTATCATTAAAACTAGTATCATGATATTCATAAGAAATGAGAAGTTCTTACAGTGAGTATTATTTACAAGTTGTGAGTCTGAAGGCACATTCCGGAAAAAAACTCTTCTGGAAACGTACTGTGTTGTAAGAGCGATGGTCTACTGCAAAATTGCAAAGAGCGGTCATGCGCAGATGACCGAGTCGGCGGGATAAGAAAAAAGAGTTCGGATTTCCATGATATCCGATATTCAACTCACTTTAAGATACATGAAAAATGACTTCCTTCGCTGAGATCAAACAACCATATATAAAAACGTGAGTTATCACTGACTCACTTCAAAATTTTATATATCGCAGCGTTTGAAATCAACTGACAGAAATATTTACCAAACAAAACAGTTCGAACACAACCCGCCACATCAATATTTTGATTTCATTCTGACTTCATGTCAGCTGAAACTTTCAGTAATCTAAAAATAACTTGAAACGCTATCATGCATTCTTCATCCTACCGATCTTTATCAGATAGTCTACGTGCCAAATGCAATGTCGGCCTGGGTCAAATTCTTTCATCAATTTTCACCATGGCAAGATTAGTCCGTTCAGTGCTATATTGAACCAAAATTGTGCTACTTTTTTACTCAAGATAGTAATGTTTTTAATTCAAGGCTATAGCTAGCGTTCGCAAAACAGTTTGAAAGCTTAATGAATATGGAGAGTCGTTTTGTAAATAATTATATTTGTTCATATATTCTGTAATGGTGTTCTGCATGAGCAAACTGCATAACTGATATTTCATTCAAGATTGTTGTGAATAACGTATCTATAAAACTGGTTTATTTTAAGCGGTGTCAGAATTGTTATTCCGGCATTGTAGCAAAATAAACGAGAGAAAACTTTCGCAAAGCGCCTGGACATGTCGGCTTGTTAGAACATTAAAAGCGGTTAAGGCAGTGCCCAGCTAAACGCTGAAATTATTTCCAATAAGAGGTGTTCTTTCGTTCTTCGACAGGAGTACGTATCACTACAGCTCGGTGCGATCTTCAAGTTACTTTTCACGTATTTTTGCCTCAAACATGTGCTTGAACTTTGAAATCGAACGCTAGCAGAGATGATAATTCTTCAGTGTGCCAATTTTCTCTGCACCTAGATAAACGTTTTCAACCCTTCGGTCTTTCCGAGCTTTAATTTCCACCATTTTGATTGCACGGTCCTATGCTTTCGGCTACCATCGCTGACCAAAAAAATCGCACAATCATGACATTGCCATTCCAAGAACACTTAAAGGAGTATGACTCAAAAATGTCGAGATTGCATGCAAACTAAGAACGTCTCTCACTCAGTGGATGTTCACGATTTATTTGGTTAGCGGTAGTAGCCGAAAGCATAGGATGGTGTAATCAAAATGGGAGAAAAGCTCGGAAAGACCGAAAGGTTAAAAACTTGTATCTAGATAATTAATATATCGTTTACATCGACGGAGAGGCGGGGTGGGGTAGTCCAGAAGGTACCCTGCGAGTAGTTGGTTTCTCCTGCGCTTCCCGAGAGAGAAACCACAGCGAGCAACCGTTTGATTTTCCATCAAGCATACGCGAACTTCTTCACGTCCCAAGGGATGCATTTGTTCGGGATTATAACAACAATACAATTTCCGTTGGGCAAAGACCACATAAAGCGGATTAAATAAACCTGTTTGTGGAGATTGGCAGTTGTCGAAAGTAAAACAAACGTGCTGGAAGCACTACAGATAGAATTTCGAGCAAAGTACAGCACAGCCTCGAAGAATTCTGGAGCGGTATTCAACATCAAGTGACTTGCAATAGACAGCCCGAAAGATTGCCGTTCAAAGAAGACTAGCACCACTGTATCTCGTCCTTTCGAAAACTAGAACAACTGCACTCGAAAAATAGTCTTGTCTTAGCTTTGCCTATTCCTGGGGATTTTAATACCTCAAGAACGGTACTCAAAGCTCATCCTAAACTCGATCGCACCTAGAGGAGTTCGTCACCTTGGACGCTACTGTTTTGATCTTCACAACGGGCTCGCCTAAACGCAGCAGTTATGTAGTTGAACGCACGCACAAGCGCCAAAACAAGTTTGCTATCTCGTTTTACCAGTTCACATTTAATTTATTCGTCCGTGACGCTGGACGGCGGCTCACTCAAAAAAAATCAAAGGCTCCTATGAGCCAGCTCATGGGGAGCATAACAATACTTTGAATTTACAACAACTTTATTTTCTAAAAATATATGTGCAAGAAACCTGTACATTCGTTTGTGTTTTGTGGGAGCACATCCTTTTCAGACACACCTCTTGGTAAAAGAACCGTTTACGCGCTAATATTTTCCGTGAAATTACGCAGTTGATTGACAGGCGCCAGAAGCATTACATTAGACGAAATTGACAGACGTAAGTAATTTGAACCGGCGATGGAGCACAAATATGCAAATTTGTGCACGGACTATAAAAATAATATTCAAATGTGATCGCTCTGTTAAGAGGTGTAACAGGCAAGTTAGAGTTTCTTACTGGTCGACGGCTCATTTCAAGTTAGTTTTATAAACGTTTTTGGTCGTAATAAAATTTCCGACTATTCTGAAAACGAGATAACATACAGATAATAACATATTTTGTGAAAGTCCTGAGGGAAATTAGTTACGCTTTACAGTCACAATGTTTTTGAGCGATTTGGGGTCCGGCACAAAACTTTTGCTTTGTTAGGTGAGATATTTAAGCCATCTATTTATGCTTTGTGCTACAATTAACTTGACTTTCCAAATATTTTGTTGTTCGAACAGATTAGCTGTTATAGCTGCTTGTCAGACCAAATTATATCCTCATAGAGAAAAATATTTGCATGCTTGTGGTCCTTGTGTTTTTGTCAAATGTTGACAACGTGTTATACTGATCGTTGAAGCCAAGGGATATAGCCTTTCTAAACAAGATCATATTTGCAATCGAGCGTTCACTATGAAAAAAGCGTCTTCAAAAATACTTCATTACGTACCTGTGTGCTAGAGTAACAGACTTAGCCCTCCCCCCATAGTCGTTGTTGTTATGTGACATTGATCACGTGGGCTTTAGTTTCCAAATAAGGCAATGGCACGTGAGTGAAAATTATACGGTGAATAGGCCATATTCGTATTCTCGGTATTGGACTGGATCTAGCATGAAGTGGAGGCTCTTGCGGGGGAATACATTTACATATGAAAAGATTCCCCCGCAAGAGCCTCCACTTCATGCTAGATCCAGTTCAATACCGAGAATACGAATATGGCCTATTGTGAGTTGAACAGCAAGCGAGTTTTTGCGAGTTTGCCGATTAAAAAGCTGAGTAAAACACAACGCAATCGAGTGAGTTTACTGTTTACCGATACGGTGTTCGGTACACCTGCTTAAATCGATCATATGTTGCTCATAAGTCAAATGCGTTGCTCGCCAGAATTCGGTTTTTTGGCTAGAAAGTCTTTCTCCTGTTTCCTTTTTTTGCGGATTTTCTTCATTCTTCCTTCTTCCATCATATGGTGGCGAAAAATTCTCGATTACTACTGTACGGTGGCCCACAGGGGCAAAACACAACTCAATTTCCTTTCTGAAACACAACAATCTTTTGCTGAACATGACAATCCTTTTGAGAACACGGCAATCGTTTTCAAAACACAACAATCTTTTTCGGAACACAACAATCTTTCGCAGCACACTACAATCTTTTTGAGAACACTACAATCGTTTTCAGAACACAACAATCTTTTCCAGAACACAACAACCTATTTCAGAGCACAACAATTTTTTTAGAACACAACACAATTTTCTGGTTCACAACGCCAAACTAGAACACAACACAATTTCGTGAAACACAACACAATTTCAAAGTACTGGTAACTACCCCTGACGCTGAAAGCGATTAGAACCTGGGACTACTACGGGTGAACTGTAAAGGCGCCATTTTTGACGAGTGTGTCGAAAACGAAGACCAAAGACCCACTGGTCTAAAACAAAGACCCTGTGGTCTAAAACGAAGACCCACCGGTTTTTAGCTCGTGGAGAGCTATCGGGGATGGCTGGGGAATCAGGATGTCAGGCGTAAACAATTGCAATAGACAATTTGTAATCGATTTCGGCAGGCGCATCCATGCATTCGTTAAATGGTCGTTAAGAATAATACTCTTATTCGGCTACCAATGAACATTATCTTACTCACTCCACGAGCTTACCACAGGATGCCTTTAATTGTTCAGGGGAAGGCTATACACAAAGCCAAATTGCTCTCATTTCTGTAGCGCATAACTTAAAATGTCATCAAAACAAATCTCAGTCGGTACAACATGTGTCAAGTTGTGTAACGCAATCAAATCCAAGAGTATAGAAATATACGTTTTAGTTACGATTTTAGTATATTTTGTCATCATGAATATTCTATTTTTTAAACGAAAAAACGACATTCTCAACGCAGGGATACATGTGAAAGCGATAATATAATTTTCCCGGGAAAATCAAATTCCTGTAACAAGTGGTGAATAAATTTGCGAGTCACGCACAGTTGACATTTGCGCCTTTCTGTTAAATGATAAGGACAGTATACGAGAAGTCGGAGTTTCAAAAAACACGTGCGCGCTTCGGGATAAAAAGAAGCATATAATTTTCTTCTTTAGTCATGCAATATACTTTCACGAATTTGCATTCAAAAACCTTTGTATTTTTAATTTTATCCCGACGCGCGCAAGTGTTTTTTGAAATTCCGACTTCTCGTGTAGCAAAGTAATGAAGTCACCTCATTGTAATTTGCTCAATATACATTTGAAAAATAGAATATTCATGATGACAAAATATACTAAAATCGTCACTAAAACGTATATTTCTATACTCTTGGATTTGATTGCGTTACACAACTTGACACATGTTGTACCGACTGAGATTTGTTTTGATGACATTTTAAGTTATGCGCTACAGAAATGAGAGCAATTTGGCTTTGTGTATAGCCTTCCCCTGAACAATTAAAGGCATCCTGTGGTAAGCTCGTGGAGTGAGTAAGATAATGTTCATTGGTAACCGACCATTTAACGAATGCATGGATGCGCCTGCCGAAATCGATTACAAATTGTCTATTGCAATTGTTTACGCCTGACATCCTGATTCCCCAGCCATCCCCGATAGCTCTCCACGAGCTAAAAACCGGTGGGTCTTCGTTTTAGACCACAGGGTCTTTGTTTTAGACCAGTGGGTCTTTGGTCTTCGTTTTCGACACACTCGTCAAAAATGGCGCCTTTACAGTTCACCCGTAGTAGTCCCAGGTTCTAATCGCTTTCAGCGTCAGGGGTAGTTACCAGTACTTTGAAATTGTGTTGTGTTTCACGAAATTGTGTTGTGTTCTAGTTTGGCGTTGTGAACCAGAAAATTGTGTTGTGTTCTAAAAAAATTGTTGTGCTCTGAAATAGGTTGTTGTGTTCTGGAAAAGATTGTTGTGTTCTGAAAACGATTGTAGTGTTCTCAAAAAGATTGTAACTAGTGTGCTGCGAAAGATTGTTGTGTTCCGAAAAAGATTGTTGTGTTTTGAAAACGATTGCCGTGTTCTAAAAAAGATTGTCGTGTTCTGCAAAAGATTGTTGTGTTTCAGAAAGGAAATTGAGTTGTGTTTTGCCCCTGTGGGCCACCGTACTACTGCCCTAGGTACCGCACAGTCATAAGCTTTATAGTTGCTTTTGCGATATCTCGAAGTTCATTTTCGCTGCTCTGAAGATTTCAAAGTTCAATTCTCGCAGCCCGTGTTCTTCATCTTATCTGATCACTGATCCTTAAACAAAATAGATCTTTGTTGAGTTGGAAAATCGAAACGAAAAACCGACGCCATGAACATTAAACACGTAAACAATATCTACAGAGCAAAATTCCTTTCGCCTTTGTACTACACCCTGAAATTTGAACGTTGGACCAAGAAGACTATGGAGACAAAAGCAATACTTACCAGGGGAGGGACCGGGGGAAAGTTTAATGAATAAATTAATCAGAATCGAGTGAGTGAGTGAGTGATCCCTGAGTGAGTGAGGGAAATTCAGACCCACAACAAAACCTCATGGCATGACTACGTCATCCATGAGCTAACAAACAGTAGTTCGCAGTGGCGGTTTTCTCGGGAAGCGTAGGAGAAACCAACTGCTAGCACGCTATCCAGAATGGAGTCCAGAAAGAGGTCCAGAAGGAGGTCCAGTTTGGGGGTCCACGTTTTATACCGTCCCATCAAATGGAAAGCTTTTGTTAGGAGTGTTGGTCCGGCATCAAATAATAAAGGTTAAACACACAACACGAAACTTCGGTTCTTCTTCAAGTTCTATTTTCACAGTTCTTCCTCGAGCTCTCTAGATCACGTGACTCGTGACCGACTAGGGTGGGGTGGGGTCGCCCCTACATACGCCCCCTCTAAAACGAGATGTCCTCCCGGACATCGAAAAAGTGGCTTAGTCTAGGTTACATTGGAACAGTTAACAACATCCGGGTAACAAAACTTTGAAGGGTGATCAGGCCTTCACAGTTGCAGCCTACTTACTAATTCATGACTAAAGTCCACTTACAGTGTTCCTAAGCACTGTCTGAAAATTGCTTAACAATTTATCCCGAAGAAGTCGCTTTGATTTTCTTACAAGAAACAAAACATGATACTAATGTGTTACTTTAACAACAGTCTAACAAAGTTCAAGAAAGTTCAAATTTGCAATGATTTTGTTTCAAGTGTTCAGTCTTAAACAGCCACTGGTGGCACATACTGGTAAGAGTTTGGTGGCACAAATGGCACAGAAGTTAGAAACACAGGCACATAATAAGGTGCCACCCAATAATTAGACAAAGCTAACGTTCCATAAGGTACAGTAGACATCCACGGGGCATACACAGAAACACTGGCGGTTGTTGCTGCATTACTCAGTGTACTGTTTGGTTGGTAACTTGGGTTGCCAAGATGGTCATAGCAAAGAATATTTGGCGGACGGCGGTTTCGCATAGGATAACTTCGAGGTTCCACTGGCTCTTGTTCATCTTCTGTTGCGGAGGGAGAAGGGGAACAGTCTTCTGTAACTGGTGTGGCCTCATCATGTTCTGACAAATTCTCTGCATCGTCAGGCAACAGTTCTTCTTGGGTACCATCTGTAGGCATTTGCTCCTGAATGTCAGTTTCTGCTAGTGGTGTTGAGGACTGCAACATTTCCAACTCGTTGGGTGAGAGGCCAGGAAACTCGCCTTCATCCCCACTGTCACTTCCAGGGTGCACCTCTCCCTCTGGCTGATTAACAGGAACTGATCTTCTCCTGCTTTCTTGGACACGCTGAGCAACAGGTTCTGGCAAATCACTTTGTATGAAATCACAAGGCAACAGAAGATTTCTGTGGAGGGTTCTTGACTTGCCTTTCCGCCCTTCTGGTGTTACTTCATAGACAGGTAGGTCGCTCTTTTGCTCGACTATAATGTGTACTGCTTGCTCCCAATGGGATCTTAGCTTCCCAGGACCCCCACGCTCTGAGAGGTTACGTACCAACACACGGTCGCCTGGTTGTAACTTGGAGAATCGTACTTTTCGGTCATACTGCTTCTTTCCTTCACCAGCAGACTTGAAGATATTCTGCCTGGCCAGTGCATAAGCTTCTGCCATTGCAACTTTCCATTTGTCAGTATACTCGGAATGATTCATACCAGTTTCTGCACGTGAAAGTCCAAACATGAGGTCAACTGGGAGGCGTGGCGAGCGTCCAAACAATAGATAGAAAGGAGAAAAACCAGTGGTATCATTTCTAGTTGAATTATAAGCATGGACAACTTTGTTCAGTGAGTCCTTCCACTTGTGTTTCTTGCTTTCTGGAAGAGTTCTCAACATATGCAATAATGTTCTGTTAAATCTTTCCACCTTTCCGTTCCCTTGAGGGTGATACGGTGTTGTTCGAAGACGCGTCACACCACTGAGCTTTTCCAATCTGTGAAAGAGTTTGTTCTCAAACTCCCGTCCTTGGTCATGAAGAATCTTTGCTGGAAAACCGAACCGTAGAACAAAGTCATTAAATAAGCGATCAGCCGCAGTTGTGGCCGACTTGTTCTTTGTTGCATAGGCTTGCGCAAAACGAGTGAAATGATCAATAATAACTAGGATGTACTCGTAACCACCAGAACTTGGCTCCAAATGTAGAAAGTCAATTGACACTAGTTCAAATGGATAAGAAGTAGTCACACTGTGTAGTGGAGCTCTTGTAGACAGGTTTGGCTGTTTCTGTTTAAGACACGGGCAAACTTTGGTCACAAAGTGAGTGATATCATCTTCCATGTTGGGCCAATAGAACCGTTCACGTGCCAACTGGACTACACGAGGGGCTCCTAAATGTCCCATTTCCTGATGAAGTTCTTTAAAGACAACAGTGTGGAACCTTTTAGGTAGCACCAACTGAGAATAGGATCTGCTCCTTCTATGCAACAGACCATCTTTATCACAGTAGAGTTTGCGTCGCTGTCTCAATAATACCTTTGTGGCTGGCAATTCACGTCTAAGTTCCCATGACTTGGGCCATTTTCCTGTTTTCAAGAATGTGAGTACTCTTCCTATCATCTGGTCTTGTTTCTGGGCTTCAAGAACAGAACTTTTGTTAATCGTATGCACACTAGAACCAAGAGATACTTCTTCCATGTTCAACAAGCCAGAATCATTGCTCACTGCAGACACCCAAATTGTCTCTCCTTGTTCATATGCACTTACTGCCGCACAACAGGCCTTGATATCACCCTCGGACATATTCACAGTACACAGTTTCATGTAAGAATCAATATTCATTGGCAATCGTGAGAGTGCATCAGCATCCTTGTTGGCATGTCCAGGTCTGTACTTGATGGCAAATGAGAAGTCTGCGAGCTCTGATACCCAACGATGACCAGTAGCATTTAACTTTGCAGTCGTCAGCACATATGTGAGAGGATTATTATCAGTATACACAGTAAAGTCTGGCGCATGATAAAGGTAGTCTCTAAAGTGTTCACAGACAGCCCACTTGAGAGCGAGAAACTCGAGCTTCCCTGAATGGAGATTATAATTCTTCTCTGCCTTTGTCAATGATCTTGAGCCGTAACCAATTACTCTCATCTTTGCATCTTGTTTCTGATATAACACGGCTCCTAGTCCCTCTTGCGACGCATCAGTATGCAGGACAAAGGGCTTGCTAAAATCGGGGTATCCAAGAATTGGAGGAGCCACAAGGTGGTCTAACAAGGTTTCAACTGCTTTTTGATGCTGTTCCATCCAAATGACCGGTTGGGACGATGGTACTGTACCATGATGTTGCTTGTTCTTGTGTGTTCTTGTCCCATCTTCAGAGTTCAATAACTGAAAGAGGGGGTGCGCAATTTTGGCAAAATTCTGAATGTATCTCCGGTAGTATCCGACAAGACCCAGTAATTTTCTAACTTCACCAACTGTACTAGGCTTACTGTCCTTCAGAGTCCTGACCGCTTCC
This sequence comes from Galaxea fascicularis, assembly GCA_948470475.1. Classification (NCBI taxonomy): domain Eukaryota; kingdom Metazoa; phylum Cnidaria; class Anthozoa; order Scleractinia; family Euphylliidae; genus Galaxea; species Galaxea fascicularis. The sequence continues at coordinate 30,663,296 of OX419339.1, forward strand.
ACATTTGAGGGATCTAGTCGGTAGCCTTCTGCTGACACAATCTGTCCGAGATAGTTAACTTCTCGCTTAAAGAGTTTGCACTTCTTGGGTTTAAGCTTAACCCCATGTTCACGTAATCGCCGAAGCACTTTCCGAATATGGTTAACATGTTCCTCAAATGTTTGGCTAAATACAATGATGTCATCAATGTAAGGTATACAAATATCATCTCTCAAACCATCAAGGCAGTGTTCCATAAAGCGTTGAAATTCTCCTGGTGCATTTTTCAAGCCCATTGGTAGGCGGACCCATTCATACAGTCCCCAAGGGGTTGCAAAAGCTGTCTTGTGTCTACTTTCAGGACTTACAAAACCTTGATGGTAAGCTTTCCCTTGATCTAGTAAGGAGAACCATTGATTTCCTCCTAAGCTTTCCAAGGCATCCTGCATTCTGGGCAAAGGATGACTGTCACGAACTGTTTTGGCATTCAACTGTCTATAGTCTATACACAGTCTCAATGTTCCATCTTTCTTTCGAACACATACAACAGGGGATGAATAAGCTGACCTTGACTTTTGAATCCACCCTCGATTCAACAGATCCTCAACATACTGCTTTACTTCTGCGTAAAGTGGCCGGGGGATAGAAGTGTACTTCCGCTGAACTGGTACAGGATCAGTGAGGTTGATATCCACTTGCAACTCCTCTGCCCTTCCAACATCATCATCAGTTTTCGAGAAGGACTCTGCTTCCTCTAACAGCATTTTTCTTACTATGAGGCGTTGATCCTCAGTGAGTTCTTCAGTGTCAATATCTGGAATGTAACTACATGGTTGTTCCTCGTAAGTCATGTCACTGCCTTGGTTAGCAGGTGGCTCAGGCATATCAGTAATTTGAGATTCTACTACATTAACACTGGCTGAAAGTTCTTCTTTTAACTTCACTTCAAGAGGGGTGACTGACTTCACTTGCTGGAGGTGTCCTAGAATTGTCCTTCCTTTCAGAGTAATGTCATGTTTCGTTGGATTATCCACTCGAATGTTCACTCGACATGTGGAGCCTCCTGCTACAGTCACCTGTGTCACGGGTATCTCAAGACCACTAGGCCAAGACTGGTTAAGATCAAGTTCAAATAGTACCGGTATCTTACTGACTGGACCCACTGCAGCACGACATGAAACAACAACTGACTGTCCCCTTGGAATTACAGTGTCTTGCTTTCTTGACTTTACAGTGGCCAATTCCTTTACGGGCTCAGCTTTGATGAGCTGAACAAGGGCCTCTACATTTACTCGGTCAGCACCAGTTAAACTTGAAGTAAGTACATCCACCAACGATCCATGAACTCCAGCTGAAGCATCTCCTTCAAAATGCTTAGTAAACTCTTCAATAACGTTAAATCCAACAATAGGCATATCCAAGGAATCCTTGGCAACCAAAAACGGCACTTTAACAATATGGTCAGAGTTATCTTCAATAAGATTAAAAGTCAGTTCCACCCAACCCTCATAGGGTAGGTCAGTTCCATTTGCTGCCTTTAAATCAAGCCCATCCATGCCTAACAACTCTGTCATGTCTCGAATGTCACAACCTGGAAGGCACCGCTTTAACCAACTACGCGAAATAATTGACACTTGAGCTCCCGTATCCCAGAGGGCATCAGTCTCGACCCCATTGAGCAAACATTTGACAGTACATTTACGCCCCACAAGACGAACTACCTGGGAATGCTCCTGTGGTGACAAATGACTTACAAAGACTCCTGTCTTTTCTCTGTCTTCTCTGTACTTTCGCTCCTCCAACGTGGATATGGCCTGGCAAAGTGTCTTATGATGTCTCCAGTGTTTCTCTTGACATTTCCTTGAACAATATCTGACAGCTTTACAACTACTGCACTGTTTAAAAGAGGAGATACCCTCTTTGCTTCCACAGAACTTGCAGACATGGTGGGACGAGTTCGCTCCGACTACACCCTGTCCCGTTGATGCAGCCTCCTCCCGTTTCCCGGCACCCTTCTACATCCTCGTGCAAAATGATCTGTTGAGCCACATTTAAAGCAATGATCGCAGTTGTCTACACCTGCTGCTCTACATGAACTACACTGATGCCGCTGAAACTGTGACCGATTACCAGATGCATAATTCCTGGAGGGACTCCTTTCCACTGGGGCACTAACTCTGTCAAAGGATTCTTTTAAGGAGGCAAGATTTGACTGCACTGCTTCTAATGCTGTCACCAGAGTATTGGGTTTTGGCTCCTTTTTCTGGGACTTGCTACTCTCACCCTGGGGTGGTGGACTTGAACTTGGCTGAGTTTGGTTACTTGGAGGCGAGGCAGTCTCAACCTGGTTAACCCTTGCCCCTTTCCTTCCCACTGCACCCATCTTATTCTGGTGTTCTGTCTCTGCCGACATAATCCGATTAACCCTCTCCATAAGTTGTTCATCAGTTACAGAAGCAACTTCGAGTAAAGGGCGCAGTTTAGCTCTAACTGATTCATCTTGTAAACCTGTCTCTACTACATGGAGGAACAATGCTTGGACAAGAGATGGTTCATACTTGATGGAATCTTCAGTGGCATTTGACACAAAAATAATCTGCTGTTTTAAGTTCAAAGCCCGCACAAGAAAACTTTGGGGAGATTCACTTGCTTCCTGGCGTAAGACAGACAGTTCCTGATACAGTTCCGTTGCTGACTTTTGCTTAAAATGAGCTTTCATAATCTGCTTTAAGCGAGATAACGATAGATCCTGTATCATCTCCAAGTAAGATCTCAATTGAAGGCTTGGACTAACTGCACGAATAACAGCTTCTACAATTTCACTCTCTTTGTAGCCCGCCTTTGTCCCGGATTCTATCTGTCGCGCCAAACTAACAAACGACAGACCGTCCTTAAAATTATCTCCCGCCACAACACCATGAATCTTGAACTCCCGCCTAAGCACCTTACTAACATCAACATTTACCTTCGTTTCTTCGCCTTGTGCTTTCTCTGTCGGGGTAGGCGGTTCGACTTTCACCTTCGTTTCTGTTGTCGTGTCATCTTCGAGCGGAGGTGGTTTTCCCTGCACAAATGCAAGAAGGCCGACGAGCAGTGTTTCCTTGTCCTCTGCTTCGCTCACATCTACCTCTATTTTCTCACGGACTCGCTTTGACAGCTGCAACCTTCCTAGCTTTCCCTTTTCCAGTGTTAGGTGTTCTGCTAGCTGTCCCAGTGCATCGACATCGAGACCACAAACTTTCGCTTCCAATTCAAGTTGAAGCTCCTCAATTTCACTTTCGGTCGCCATATTGATTTCCGTAGTCGAGATAAACAAAGATAAACAGACGAAACAACTTGCTCGTTACCACAGCATTTACACTTGTATCACACTCTTCGACGAATTTACACAGGGCCAGAAAGCATTTTCATTCAACATGTAGCTTGTCTTGAGTTTTCCAGTCGCTAGAATAACATGCAATGTCGTCCACATGCACATCAGCAAAACTACACGCGTCGTTCGGTTCGCAAAAGCGAAGCTCTGAAGTTTCGTTTTGTCACTACATTCAGGCAAATTTCGCCCGAGTGACAGTCCTGGCAGGGTCGCCAAATGTTAGGAGTGTTGGTCCGGCATCAAATAATAAAGGTTAAACACACAACACGAAACTTCGGTTCTTCTTCAAGTTCTATTTTCACAGTTCTTCCTCGAGCTCTCTAGATCACGTGACTCGTGACCGACTAGGGTGGGGTGGGGTCGCCCCTACACTTTTTATTTTAAATTTTAGTTACTGAAATTAAAGAGAAGCTTTTTTTTATACACAAAAATTTGATTTTATCAACGGAGTTGATAATATAAATTGACCACCGTACAGGGATTCAAAAAGCTGACGTTTTGAACGTTGGCCCTTCGTCAGAGCGAATCGAGGAATTATGGGCTGTGTGTAGTTTATATAATGGAGGAGGAGCTAAAATATTGGTGGTAACATGACAACGAGCTCGAGAAAAATAGGAATACATTACTTAAATGAAAAGCGTTCGTTACCGTGGAGCCGGATTAAGGATGCCGATTTGGAAGATGAATTTTTGTGCTAGATTCTTGCGGCTTTCCGTTGTACCTTGATGTAGGTAAGGCCGCAGATAGCCATGTGTTGTTTGGGGTGTTAGGGAGATTAAAAAAAAAATGATCGACTTAGATGCATCCTTGTCATTCTTCTCAACATCGCGAAGGTGTTTGCGGAATCGGTCACCTAGTCGTCCGTCCTATCTCGCCAATGAATAACTTGTTGCATAACGCACGGGTTATGCAATAAATGACATTTGCGGAGGTACATGTGAAACGATCGGTGATCTTAACAGATCGCTTAGGTCCCGGCTAGTGTTAAGAATGAAAGGACAAGTTTTGCATCGTGAGCGCACGTATTTGAAAGTGCCGGGTTGCTCATTAGGGTTGAGTTCGCTTCTAACTAAAACAATTACAAAAATTATTATATAATCTGTTGATACCGTTTTTCAAAGGTTTAAGTGATGGTAAGGACTTGGGCATGTGTAACCTGAGGTTACCACGTTGTTAATAGGCTGTTTATTTTTTACTGAAAAAGACTGCTCGTTGTGTTAGCTCAATTACCTTCATCCTTTGTCAAAGTCAGTACGTATCTGCTGTTTAAGATGTTAGGCTCTTAAGTTACAACAAGAGCAGACAATTTCAGATTACCTCTGAACACTCGTTCCCAGAGTCCCATTCCCGGTTTCCTTTTCTCGATTCCTCGTTCCCACTTCCTAAATAACCTGAGTATAGCTCAGAGTAGCCTCCTACGCAGACATTCTTTGGGCTCGTCACGCAACCTTTCCACCACAACGAACGTCTGCTGAAACGAGCGACCACTTCCGTTCACTGAGATAAACCAATCACAGTCCGGAAACCGGAACTTTGAATTCAAGTTCGTTTTGCACGTGAATGAGGAGGTCTTAAAAATTTTGTATTAAGGCGTGAAATGTTCAAACAGAAGCCATAGTTCAATTTGTGGAGAAGAAGACGGATGTTTTGAATAACCTGCCTACGGGATTTGCCTGCCTAGGGGAAAGGGAGGTTTTAGGCCCGCTGCACTATGAGATTGTGAAAAAGAAGAATTAATCTGAACCTCTCTATGTATGCAGATGATCATCAGATTTACGAAGCAGGAAAGGATCTCGCAAACGTGAAGTCATCACTTAGTAGGAACGCAGAAAAAGCATCTAAATGGCACGAAGACAACATGCTCAAGGGTAACTATAGTAAATACAAAACCATGGCAATGCAGAACAAAAGAGAGATAACTAATTCGACTATGAGTATTCAGGGCAGTGAAATCGAGTCGACAGAGAAGCTAAACCTTTTAGGAGTGACGATAGATAGAAAACTAAACTTTAATCATCATATTAACAACGTGTGTAAAAAAAGCAAGCCAAAGGATTGGTGTCCTTAGGAGACTGAAAAACATGATACCAACAGAAGCCAAGCTGCAGCTATATAAAGCTGCAATCTTACCACACCTTACTTATTGTCATCTCACCTGGCACTTCTGCAAGGCAAGCGACAGGAGAAAGCTTGAGCGTATACAAGAAAGAGGACTCAGGGCAGTTTTTAAGGATAAACGTTCTAGCTATGAGAATCTACTGGTAAAAGCAGACATACCATCGTTGTACAACAGACGATTACAGGACATTGCTGCCTTCATGTATAAGATTAAAGCCCCATTTACACGAGCAATTTTTCCTTGACAAGTTTGCCTTGACAAGGAAAAATTGCTCGTGTAGATGGGGAATAGTGGACAAATTTTCCTTGTCAAGGAAAAGCTAGCATGCCAGCTTTTCCTTGACAAGGAAAATTTGTCCACCATTCCCCATCTACACGAGCAATTTTTCCTTGTCAAGGCAAACTTGTCAAGGAAAAATTGCTCGTGTAAATGGGGCTTAAGCATAAATTACTGCCACCATAGGCGTACGGGCCGGAGGGGGGCTGCAACTCCCCCCAAAAAAAAAATTTGGGGCAACCTAGAATTTTTGGGCAGCAAGAGAAATTTGGGCAAAACCAATTATTTAAGATGTTTTCAAGCTGTTTTCTGAATAGATAGATATTTTCTATTTTTACCTGAAGTCGGCACTGTAAAGCCAGTTAAATTAACACGAGACAGCGGTTGCCTAGCACGTGACGAGCTTCTGGTCATTTCGTAAAATTTGGGCAACTTGTAAGAATTTTTTGGGCAAATGGTTCACCGCCCCCCCTGGCAAAAAAATGCCCGTACGCCTATGACTGCTACAGAGACTTTGTAATCTTTTCCAATTAGACAATGGCTCGCATCGCGTAAGGAAACAAGAATTTGTTTTACCCCGATTCTCTTCGGTGACATATGGAAAACATTCACTTCGTTACCTAAGGCCCAAACTGTGGAATAATCTCACTCCTAGAATAAGAAATCTACCCTCTTTGGAGCAATTTAAAAGCGTAATACGTAATCAAGACCTTACCTCCCTAGCTGCAAATGTCAGTGACTGTCGAGGCTGCAACTTATGCCGAGAATGACTGGTCGTTCACATGAGTTTGCTTTACAATTGATGTATAAAATTTTAATATTCTAATATGGTTTACGATATAAATTTTTAATGTATTTGTAGTTTTTTTTTTTTTTTTTAGCTAAGTTAACATAGGTTTTTAGTTAGGTGTCCATCATTAGTAGAGGGGACTTCTCCCCTCAGCTACATTACTTTTGTGACTCATTAACAAAGTTGTTGATTGATTGATTGAAGAAACTGGGGTCACACCAACTTCGTTCCCAGGGTCCTCTTCTTCCCGTCCCCTGGGGACGGGAAGGAGAGGACCCTGGGAACGAGGTTGGGGTCACACGCGCATCGGTCCTATAAATTGTGGAAGACATGTTTTTCTTCTTGAAGGTCTGTGGAGCTCAAATTGGAAATATAAAATCCTAAAGATTAATTGGCGGTAAAAAAAAGGAGGACATGGAGGATTTAAAGCGAGGAATTTCCAAAACACAACCTCAAGTCTGCTCAAACTTTCAGCCGAATCGCGGACCTAAAATGGATTTGTTTTAGACCAGGG
>OX419339.1:30675346-30685346 GCA_948470475.1 Galaxea fascicularis
GCTCTTCAAAAATACGAAACATCAAACACGGTAAAGAATTTGATCTTGATTCCTTATCAGTGCACTGAAGATCTGGTAACGACGCTAGGGCTCCGCAGCCTAGCCTTGTATTGCCAACGGTGATCTAACTTGATCAACAAGTTTTCTCTCGGGAAAGGTGATGAACGCAACAGTAGGTGTATTTCATTAATAGACGAGCAGGCCAGACCTCCCCAGGTTCCTGCACCGGTAGGTTTAAATTGTTTTCAAAGTAAACGCGTAGTTTTGTTGCTCTTCCCAACACTAAAGTCAACGTTGTAGCCGCTGTGAGCATTTTTGAAGCTGTATTTAAGAAAATTAATGCTCCTTTTGTATTTGTTCCGTTTATCCCAGACATTGAATAATGAAAAGCAAGTTCCTCCTCCGTTCTTTCGGTATATCTTGATGAAATTAGTTTTCTCGCCTGGTCGTTTTCATAAAGCGTAATTTTGGTAGTACTATACTGAAAATGATTGGGTGATTTGGTGATCTTGTAGGGACTAAGGTCGTATATATAAAAAACCTTCCGATCCAGCAATTTTGGGGAAAATACATCTCTGGTTCAATGATCATTTAAACAATTCTTAGACTGCGAACAGTCCCTCTTTCTTTCGATCGTCGATCTTGTGAGCGCTCGTTCACAAGATAAGAGGGACTCCGCTCGCAGTCTAAACAATTCTTTAAGCAAACCACCAGCCCAATTAGCAACTTCTTGTCCCTGATATTAAAAATATTCGCTTAAGTCACTGTTTTTCGAGCAGTATTAGCATGCATTCTGGTAACCGTGACCGATGCAAACATGAAATGGTCTTTCATCGCCTTCACATCATGTCCTTTATTTTGACCGCCAATTATTCTTTAGGATTATTTCTTCAAACAGCAAGCATCACCCACACAGTTAGACGGCTTCGCTCGCAAATGATTTCACAAAATGTTTAACGGGAAGATAAGTGAAATCAGCCTCACACCAACAATTACATCTTACATTACATTTTACATCGGAAATGGCATATAGCCACATTTTTCCGCGAGTTAAAATGAACTGGACTCTACTCAAGCACTCTCTCCATTCACTTCGACCTGTAAAACGCCAAGGGGATGTAAAAGAATCCTAGCTTACATTATCTGCAAAAAGCGTACAATGAATTCTCTGTACTTCTCCGCACTTCAATTCCATGTTAGTCTCAGTTGGTAGAGGCGCATGACTTCCGTGCGGGATTAAGCTCTTTTGTATTTATTTTTTTCTGTTTGGACAAGATTTAAATTTTTACCCCTGCAAGTGCCTTCAAACAAGCAAAAAAGGCCATACTTGTTTTGGTGTCGTTCATGTAGACTAAAAGAAGCTGGCCTGTCAGTTCATATTTTTCGATTGAGGAAACTTTTCCTCGTACGTTGTTGTCTTAAGAGTACAAATATATTGAAACACCAATTCATGCTAAATTTTCAAAATATCGTTACAAAACAGTATTTTCAAAAGTGCCAAAATTAGGCGACTTTGGAGGCAAAAACCACCAGTTGGTACATGGTTTTCAAACCAAATTGGCCACTCTTACAAAACAGCAATGTATTCCCTATTAGAATATGAAATAAAAGTTTGGCGGAATTCAAACGGCAAAGTTTCACAACCGAAAATAGTTAGGACCCGTACGTGAGCGATTTCCAGGACTGGAGCCAGCAACAATGCTCCCCCTCCGCCGAGGACTAAAAGGCGTTCACGTACATCTAAAGCCTGAGATGCAAGATTACTCTTAAAGGATAGATCTGTCCATCCTTGGTTCTATTTAATGGCATATCAGACACTCAATATTAACAAAACACACCGGCAGTGCAACTGATCACGTTTGGTCTGTCTTACGTAACTAACTGAAGGCCGGATTTTGTTTTGAAATGTTCATCATTTTCAGTACTTTATAAAAAAATACACGCGTAGAACGAAACAAAGGGAATAATCAAATAACATTAACCCTTTAGATTTAAGTCGACGTTTAAATTGAAATTCACAACAAAATATTATACGAGAGTGAAATGATTCTCAGCTAACACCTCACACAATATTAAGACAGAAGTCTTAATCCTTATGTGAAATGCCAAACAAAATGGATCATTTACGATTTTAATTAAAAAAATATGATATCTGGTTTTCACTCCGGAATAAATGCCATGAATTCTTCGTCTAACTTTCATTTTCATGTATTTTTCCTCATCGTGTAACACACATCATACACGCTGCCTCTACACACGGAAATGAGACGATAGAGAATCAGCTTCATCCAGGCTTTAATATTTAATCATTGCTTTGACTCCAAACTTTTTGAAAAAAATACACTTTAGTTCTTCAGGAGAGATAACCCCAGATTAATAAAGACAGATGTTGGCTCAAGTAGAAAGTTATGGATGAAGAAAAACAATTACTGATTCAAAGTGCGGTTCGATTGAATGAGGAATATGTTGGGAAAAGAACGATGACTGGGTGATATTTGTCCATTTCAATTGCGGTAAGATTTCTTTGTTTGATTTAAGAAACAATATACTAGAAGTACATCGAGATGTTTCTGTTATTGTTAAGAAAAGAAACCGCATACAAAATACCGCATGCGCTGTGCTTTCAATTCTCATTGTTAATCCGCGTCATCAACTAAGATCGATATTTCATGGCGCTGGCCAATTCCAATAAGCAAATCAGAGTACATGTATCCGGGTGATATGGAATATTATTTGCCTGAAGAACTAAAAGTCAACTTTCACGAGGCTGCTGACTTGCGTTTCTCGAAACTCCAAAAACCTTTTCGAGCCTATTTCGTGTGCCATTTTGCACCAATTTTTGCCCTGTTATATCTTGAAATCATAGTAAAAGGCCAGCGTTGTAGAATAAGCAAACTGCAGCTTTTCAAATGCCTTTTCGTGCCCGAAACGTTTACTGCACTTTCGAGAAACAGGCAGCTGGCCCGGATTGTCTGCATTCTATATAAGGCCCTGGCAAACGAGGACACATTGTTGCGGACACAATGTGTCCTTGTTTGCCAGGGCCTTAACAGGAACTTCACATTGGTTGCTAAGTAGCATATTTTGACGTCATCTGGAGCTCTAGGCTCGAAATGGCTTCACGCACAAAATAAAGGCACTTCGGCGTGTCAATTTGAACCACCGGTTTCAGCGAGCTTCGGGGGCCCCACCTGAGTGGATCGTGAAAACAATGCATATCTGAAGCAAAGGTGAGTTGTCTTGTATTCGCCATTTTTATAGGTGCTGTTAGTCTTGAAACACCGTTTAGTCAGTTTCTGTTGTGGATAGATCAGGAAAAAGTCAATTATCTGAAGGGTATCCGACTGTAGCTACCACCTTTATTGGTATCTCGGTTATTCTCTTAACTTTGGTGGCAGAACAAGTTCGGTCGTAAATACCGAGATAATCATGTTTACTGCGCAACAGAGTTAGATTCTTGACAAGCATTTAGCAAATGAAATAACTTGGACACTCATACAAATCAAGCTGTAAAGAAACCCCAGCAGGGGCAAAAAGACCTCGATTAAACATATACTGAAGTATCATCGGAACCACCGGCTGAGAGGCTGGAACAAAATTAACACAAATTAAAGCTCGTGGTGAAATCCACCCAAATCCGCTGAAACCAGCGTCAAAATTTACTTCATTATTTATTGCATTTTTTTCTTAGCTCGAGGGTTGTTGACGTCAAGTCATTATATAATTAAGCTGGGCCTTGTAAGCGTAGTCAACAGTTCGAATCGGTGAACACGCTAACGTGTACACTCGACCTAGCCTTTAATCAAACTTTCAAAATCATTTTTAGACGGAAGTTTGGAAGTGTCCCGTTGCCTTTTCATTCGTATTGCGATAAAATACGCCTACTCGGCTTTTTCTCTGAAAGACGGCTTGCTGACGTCAGATTCAATTATTGATCCTTGCGAGGGGGGCCAACATATGATCACTGAGCGTGCTAAGTGAATGGCTAAAACACGATCCAGTACTTGCGACTTTGTAAACTATGTTACGTAACATATAACTCATAAAAAAGAACATCCGCATAAGTGAAAAAAGAGCACTAATCTTGCGTATGACATCACAATCAAGGCAATTCTAATGCTTATAAGTCTGGTGATAAAAACTTAGTTTTTAAACAAGGGGCAAAATGTATTCTGCATTGGAATCCCCACTGATAATACAAGTGCAGGAACTGCCTAGGCTATGCATGCATGAGTTTGATACAAACGACCTTGTTCCAAGAAAAAGTGTACAGGAAGTTGATGATGTGTCAAAAAGGAACTTTCTTAGAAATATATAAATGATTATATCAAATTATTAAGTTTAAGCTGAAAATTCCGGGAAAATTTTTGACTGTCCTAGTTGAGACCTTATTCAGGAACAGAATGCCCTCAGTCTAGGCTAGTAAACTAGTCTAGTAAAGAGCTGACGATCAACGGGTATCTTTTCAACACCGTTACTGAACGAAAGACGTACTTTCTCCATTGAACAACTCCTAGTCCGCGAAGAGAATTGAAGACTAATACCAATCTAAAATTTCTGTGCTGTTTTTGGTTCAAATGACGAATTTTAAAGCCTCTGTATTTGTGTTTCATACCCTTCAAGATTCCTATTGGATTCGATATAATTATTTCGTAGTAAAAAACTGAGTGCCTAGAGGAGAATTGAAAACAGTTAAGTGCCTACTAAACAATATCATTACATGTAACGATAGTTTCGGTAGTAACAGACAGTTTTCATGCAGAATGTGTTTTCTTCATTTTCTTCAGACGTTTGCCTGGGGGAGAATTTAAAAAACAAATGGCGGTTTGCTAAGTGAATCCAGGATATTTAATTGCAGTTTTCGTTGGACGGTAACAGACAGTTTTCATTCATTTTAAATTTGTTTATACATTTGTTAAAACAATTTTTTTCTTAGGGAAAAGCACCTGTTATAAAATAACATATTTAGTGGAAGCTTCGCTAAGCAGCTAGAGACAGTTTTTAATATTACCTGTTTGGAACGAAATACTTCAAGAGCTACTGCTTGGCGAAGGGAGTCTTAAATCCAGTTTCTGGTGACAAAAGCTAAAATGATGAATCACTTCGCGGAACCTCCGCTATCTATGAATAGTTTCAACAGGAACAAATTCCCATCACTGCTGTCCACATATCCGTCACAAAAATATTTATCTCCACCGTAATGTGGTCATGTCAGTGATATCGATCACATCGATCACATGTCCATAATAGTTCTTCCCTTATCATGAAAACCTTGTCAAAAGCTTCAAGGCCATTGATTGAGAAGAAACTCATACCGTATACCCGAAGATCAACTCAGATCAGCTCCTGATAATGTGCCGAGTTTTTCTGTAGCTACTTATGCAAAGTATCAATAGACCAATCAAAATCATCATAGAATAACAGGTTCTTTGCTAGTGATACCGATAGACGCCCTTCAACTACTATTTCTTAATTTAGACGTCTCCACCTAGGAAGCGAGAGGACTGACTTTCTCGCAACATTACTCGTGGATAAGGACGGAAGCCAGTCACCTGTGTAACGTATAAAAAGAATACATCATTTTAATTGTGAGACATAGCGGCTTTGCCAAGATTCACGCATGGTAAGTAGACTAAATTTGACAGTTTCGCCATACATACTACATACAAACACAAGCTTCAGTTTTTCTGGATTTAAGAGTAGCTACAAAAGCTAATTTTTCGGAGAGAAAAATAACCAAAAAAATACAATAATTTACAATTCATGGCTAAAATAAAAGAAATCCATGTCCTGAATATTTGCAAATACTATATCAGGAATAAGTTTACAAAATGTACCATATTTACATTAAGTTAAGACTAGCTAATGCATTTCTAAAGTCATTAACGTTCGAAGTTCAAACAAAATTTCACATCCTTTTAAGTTTAAATTCGTAAACGTTATATGTGAAATAGTTACATTAAATGTAAACACTTTCTTAAATGAAGATGGACCAAGGCCAACTCAAAACGATACCCTTTGAGACTCTCAAGAGGCTTGTATGACTGGGGGCAACTCAGCGTTATAAACTTTCACAAACGGTGAAGTTTTCGAGAAGGAGTATCTCCTTCAGTTTTTAAATGTGGAGTCGATATATTCCCCTTAAACTTGCTAACGTTTTCGCCTCAAACTCGCTACATTTTGCAAATACTTATTTTCATCCACCTGGCCCAATTGATTTCCATTTTCGAACATTACGAAATCAATGCAAATGTAAAATTGCAGACATAAAAAATACCAGCCTAGTATTTTTTTTTTGGAAAGGATTTTCTTTGTACTTTCAGGGAATGTATCACACAAACGCTGAGAATTATCAGCTTCTCGAAATGCCCGCGACAATTTGGGTGTTCTGAGAGATAGCTGCGTATACTCATGCCGAGCTTACGTTTCAAATGGATTAAATTATGTGAAGAGTAACCAGCAGACGGCTTGCGAGAAAAATGAGAGTTGAGTTCTGTTGACAGATAGCAAAACATTTTTACGACTGATGTCCTTAATGATGCGTGAATATCACCGAGTCTAATAGAACATTGGCCTGTTTACATATAAATAAAGCAAACTTGGTTATTGAGTTATTTCATTCATACTGTCTTTCAATGAGGAAACTTCAAAGACCATTCAGGGCATCTTTGTCCTATTGGTTCATAACCGTGCATACTACACTCATACATCACAGTTCAGTCAGGATCTAGAACAATCGTTCTGTGTCAAAAAATAAATAAATGAAATATGTTTATTCATCACGAGGATCGATTCCACCGTGCACCCTGGCCCGCCCGGGGTGAACGCATGCCCAGGCTAATTTCTCGAGGCAGCATGGGAAATACGCGTGGCAATCATGCGTATTACCATGCGTTGTCAGCCACGCCCATGATGAGAAGAGCCACTTATTTTTGGACACCTCTTGGACAGAGCAGACAGCTGACAGTTGTCAGTCACTGTGTTTAAGCACTAAGAAGGAAATCTTCCGAAACGGTTTTTGGGAGCTTAGGTGAAGCGATACTAACAAAAAAAAACGCCAGGTAAGCTTTGAGAATTTCAACGCCAGATATATATCCAAACTGATCTACTACGATTTGGCTATATGCGGTTTTGGATAATCTGCATGTGAGGGTGATGCCACCAAGGTATATAGTACTCTGACTGTGACAACTTAAACGAAAGAGCAGGGACAAAGAGGCCAATTCCTCAGGAGCCCATATTTATTTAGTATTCTAACTATTTAATTAACTTGTCAGTTGAGATTTAGAGCTGAGCTCATCAGTATTGCAGACAGCGTTCTGTTTGAGTGCGCACTGACGAAGTTCGCTACAATTTTCACTACGAATTAAAATTCAGTGGTGGTGGCGGTAATTTTCCTAACACAGAATATCTCTTTATTGGTACGCACGAACACTTTAAGTTCCAGTGTTAGGTCGTTGACGTAATTTTACTCCTAAAATATGCCAGAAGATTTGAAGACATGCCATATAGCTTACCAGATGCCACATGTGCTAAGATATTCAGAGATCTTCAGCTCTTTTCATGCAAAATTAAGCTGTTTCATTTAAATTGATGCAACATGTACTTCTAAATCAATAATAAAATGAAAAGATCTTTTCTTTTCTTTTTAAAAGACTTTTTTGGGCGTATTCCTGGTGGCTGGATTCACTGCTCGCCAATTGTGAGGGAACGTAACCATTTCCATACCCTTAGTGTTTGAGGTGCATAAAAGACGAGGATTTTCGTGTACTTTCTCATTTGTACTCCTTATAATAAAGATTCCCTTCAAGAACGTTTAGAAATTGTTTAAGTTTAATATGCATGGTGAACAAACGAGAGGGCTCTCGGTCAGTGGAGACGTGCGAAAAAGCGCCGAGTGACAAACGGCGGTAGCCACATTTCACTTCGCCCGTCTCCGTCTCTCTGTGTTTTTGCTGCGTAAGCATAGGTTTTTTTTTCACAGGAAAGAAATTGCATTCTTTCTTTGTAAATAAGATATAAATAATTTGTATGATTATAATTTCAAACAAAACAGAGAGAAAAAAATTTCGTGCTGATCTTGATATTTGACAGTTCATTTACTGCGTTCATTGTAGTTGTGTTTGACAACTATTGATTTATTTCTTCTTGATGTAAGGTTTATACGTGATAACGCGCTAAAAGGAATTCTGCGAAGAAAAGATTTCCTTGAGAAAGAAACAGTTCTACGTTTGTCGTTGTGATCTAAAGTTCATTGTTTCTCTCACATGCTTAAATGATTCTATCAGTCCTGATTCTAGCAATGTTGAAGGTAAATTTTTAGTACAGTATTTTTAACTTTTCAACTTGTGCTAACGGTACAATAACAGGAGGTGTAAAACAAACTTTCGTGCCAATCTTGTAAATTTTGAGATACATCAGGCAGGCACTAACAGAAATTAAAGTTCAATAAGAAGAATGAAACTGATTAAGGAAGAGAAAAGGGAAACTTAACAAGTCTTCTAAGTGATATCCTGTTTGTCAGCTGTCATTCTCATTAATAGGATGGTGTTTTTCTCATGCTGCCGAGCGTTTTTCGGAACCCCCGAAACTTTTCGGGCCTATTTCGGGTGCAACAATTTGTTGTATCTACGTATCTTGAAAGGGAAGACGTTTCCAGGTATGAAATTTTGCAAAATATTTGCACTTTCGTATCTTGACTACGAAAAGACCAGCTTTTTATAATAACCGGTTCGCAGTTTTAGAGACCTTTTCGGACCGCCCGAAAAGTTTCGGGACTTTCGAGAAATGGGCTCCCGGGACGATTCATGCTCATATTTTTTGTAAATCAGTTCAAAGGAAAACAATTAAAGAGAAGATAGTAATTATCTTGCCTTACACCTCCTTTCCTCCAGTTCAGACGAAGAAATCTTTCCCCCAAAAAAATCACATTTAGGATTTCGAAAATTGCAGTTTTATTTCCATATTGTTTTTGTATTTGCAATTCGATGCAATCTTCATTAGTTATTGATAGAAGAATATACTTTTGAAGAGAAAATAATAATGATGTTCTTGTTAAAGCTTTTTCTTTCCATGTGAAGAATGTCTTGGGACTCCGGCGACAATTGAAACCTCGCAGTTTTATTTGCACAAGTTATTTGTTGTTCTTGTTAGAAGATGAAGCATTGGTTTAATTTTAATTACGGCTAAGCCAGAATTTAAAGATATCACCCAGGGGCATATGGTGGTTCTCGCAAATAACACAGTCTATAAAAACGCATTTCGCGTGTGTAATCGTGTAATCTTTGTGCGCTATATGCCAAGTAAACCACGGGCCAAAGGCCTTAGAACCAAACTTCTCTTTCAACGTTCTTACACATTACATCTAAAGTTGTATTCTCTGTCGAAGTTTGAACTATGGTAAGGTAAGACATTCAATTTCTAGTAAACTATGCGGCCGTTCACCGATTCGTTTCGTTGCCTTTGATACACAGGAAGCGAAGCTCTTATATCCACTATGAATAAAACGTGAAAAAATGGGTCCAGAAAATTGTCGCGGGTCCAGAAAAGAGAGTGTCTAATTCTCGCGTGTCTCGGGTCCAGGTAAATTGTCGCGGGTAAACTGTCGCGGGCAGGAAAATGTATTTTTCTTCACAGCCGAACCACATTCTTTTTGCAAACATATGAATACATTTATTCATTAGCACTCGAAAGTTAAGTCAGACAGCAGCAAATTTTCCGTTCTTGGAAGTGGACTTGGAAGTTCCCTGGCTCTGAAATCCTGGCCGATTTCTCAAAATCGTTTGTTTAACTTTTACATTAGTTAACCCGCCGTCAGCGGGCTTCTGAAAATAAACAGATCGCTCTTCTTTCTATACCCTGGCTTAGGTTCAGTTCAGACGTCGAACTTCACATGTGTAGTCTGAAATGACAGCCGTCTCCTCCCCATAACCCACAAGGGGCGCGCCCCCTGGGTTAGGGGGAGGAGACGGCTGACATTTCAGACTATTCACATGTGCGG
>OX419339.1:30690346-30697846 GCA_948470475.1 Galaxea fascicularis
CAATATGCGGGTGTACAAAGATTCCTCTTTCAATTATTAATAATTGAAAATCGTTTATCAAGGTTACCTAGCTACCTAGGACGCTCGATGTGAATTGAAAACTTTCTAGATTAATCCGTCCGCCAATAAACTAGCTTTTTTAAAAAAGAAAAGGAAAACCTTATTTGCTGCCCAACATGCAGGTTGGTCGAAATTGGGAAAGACAACTGAGCTTCGGGCCGTACTCGAGACCTCTGGCACACCGGTTTTTCCCAATACCGAATTTCGGTCCTGCATAGTAACATAGTTGTAATTGTCGTTTTTTAAAACAATCATTTTCGGAACTTTCACAACTGACTGCTTAATGGAGAGTGACAGCTTGATACAGTGCCTCGTAAGAAATCCAGTTTCGGGGGTGATTACTAGATGCGCAGTATGTATGCGCAGTGACAATGAGGGCGTCATCAAGATATCTATTTATCTGGAAACGTCACTGTGGAAATTGTAAACTATAAAACAATAAACCGGCATTTGATTTTCAAAGGCGAGATGCACATCTCTGAGTACAATGGCCAATTTACCCTCCCAACTCACTTGGAAAAGAATATATTCTTTTTTACTTCTCCACCTGCGTCGCACGATGAGTTCCGTCGTTATATCTCCTTGGTTCTACCTAACACTCGCCTCGACGAAAACATGTCTCCTGGGTTCAAATCATCCAGTTATCCATTCAATTATTTTTAAATGTATATGATAGCTTCACCGCATTTATAATGTGTGTAGCACTGTTCGCTTTCATCAGTAATTGATCTCGCGATCGGAGATGCAAGTTATTAAATAATTCACAATTCGCTAAAATAGACTTGTGAGAATATTGACCTACATTCAAAGCCCAAAACGATTCGATGGCTTAATATTGCCTTGGAGAGCCACATCAAACACACCTTTTTACCGGTCATTTGAAAGTCAAAAGTCGAGCCCCTCAGACTTCATACCAATAGTTGCACGAAAAAGAAACGATAACCAACCCCCTACATAGTTATTTTGGACCGGTGTCTCCTGAAACTTCTCACTTATTCAGTAAGTCCTGAGGGGAGTCAGAGCAATTAATAAATGAAGATATTAAAAAATCATAAGTCTGAAGATAAACACTTCAAGTCTATCATATCACAAAATACACATCATTGCTAGTTAGCAACCCAAGCAGCGTGGACAGGTTTCAGATGCGAGTAGTAAGTATAAAAATCAAATTTGACACCTGACATTTTGCCATTAAATCACTGGGACATCTTGTGTATGCCATACCCCTTTTTTATAGCGACTTTGTGATTAACAGTCAAACGAAATTTTCTTTCACTCATATATTTACGATAACTTTTTAACTTGTTGAATTGTGTTCAGTTTGGTTTTTACGGTCGTCAAACTTCTGATGTTCCATCGCCAGAAGTTTTTTACTTGATTAAATAGCGACTGCAAATCCAATACTCGTTAATGAATTGAACATCCGTTATCAAGTAAACAGCCATATTCATCAAGACGAGATACATTACAAACGGGTAAGCCATATTAAACAAGAAAGTACACGTTGTATATGTGATCGAGTTTCACACACCTATCATTGTGAAGGAAAACAATCTTTCCAGAATCGGTCACTTCCACAAATTTCGCAATAAACTACACATTTTTTTTCCTTGAATATAAACGTTTATTCTTTTAAAATTAACCAAGAGATTGTTTCACCCTTTTCATTTCCTTAAAGGGCGAGCTGCCAGTAAAAACTTCCTTTTCATTGTTACTTAACAGTTTTGTGGGGTTTACGTGGTTATTCAGTTCATCTGAAGGAGAACTCGATAGAGTTGGTGCTCAAAATCATAAACTCTCAGTAAAACGCAAGTTGTCATTTACGTGCAGGCATTTTTTTTAAGCCTGAATCTTAGTATCTTCTCACGGTTCTTATACTTGGCGTGGTCGCAAGATAACTGCAAATAACCCTTGCTGCGACTGGTCGATGTCCAGCAGGTCAAAGGATTGTATGAGTTTTAAAAACGCGTTCGATTGGTTTAACATGCATCTTGTCAGCTTGCAGAGGAAAGCCGTCTAGTAAAATGCATTCTAATTCATATCATCCGTATGTGAAAACCTCATATAATTCAAGTTGTTCTTTGTGCAACTTGACTCTAAACGCACGGATAGTTAGGTAGAAACAGAGCTGCTAAATCATTTATTGAGTCATGCGGGAAAAAGTGGAAAAACAAATTACACACGAACTGCTCTGTACAATTTGTTTCAGTTCAATCAGTAGCGTTTTGATAGCTGGTTGTTGGAAAATTTTCAAAACGAAAGACTTTTTGGCTTACTTTAAAGCTACTTTTGTTTATTTTTAACGATCTGAGGACGAAGGATCGTCATAATTCAACAGAGTAGAACATTTCGTACCCTGGATGCCGCACAGGTTATTGTCCTCGTAACCAATACAGCCTGAGGCATGAAACGCCGCCAGGAACGAGGGAAGAACGAGCAACTCTCAGTAAAAAAACAACAACAAAAAAACAAACCGTGTAGCGAACGAAATAACCTCCGTTTACTTATTGCAGAGATCAGGAAGTATCCAAAACGCCCATCGTCGACACAAAACAATTAAACGCGTGACAAATGCGGCGGAAAGCTTTAATTACCGCTGCACTTAGATTCTAACTATTAGCTGGCATATGAAAGTTTTCCCCTATTGTGACAACTCATTAATTTTCAACTCCATTCAAAAGAAAATGTTTTAAAGAGAAGAGTGTTTTTCCAATTTGACATTTATGCTACGGCGACTCGTTAATATGCAGATTGTTTTTTTTTTCAGTTTTTCGTCCTGAAATTCTCGTTTTATATATTTTTTTTTAATATGAGCTGATTTATCTTTTCAGCTGGTTCACTCAGAACACATCTAGGGTATCTCAGAGATACTCACACAAACCGAGTTGTGCTCTAAGCAAATTACCATTTACTTGTATGCCTCACATCATTCTTTATTTTCACAAATGACCGAGAAGTTATAAAAACATTTTCCTTGAGCATCTGATAAGTTAGGCCCCAGAGAGTTTCAAGGGGCTATGTTTCCGAATTTCTAAATGATGTACCGCAGCCTACAAAAATGCCACATCAGCCGACCTCATTTTGGCCTTTCTATTTTTCTTCACATTTGAACTCTAAACAAACCGTTTGGTCATATAGTTTGGCGAACTACACCCAGACGTTTCTTTCTTTCTTTCTTTTTTCCAGAGCAAAATAAGATCGTAAATGATGAAATAAGAAGCCATCTGCGTATGGTTTACACGATGCTTGTGTGTGTAAAATTAAGGCGGGGGAAGTGGAGGCCACTCAGCCCCAAGCCATCACCTTTACAATTACCCGTTCAATGAGTTATGCCTTAAGGCAAACCAGGCACTTCAGTCGAAGATCACAATTTAATTTATCACAATTCCGGTTTTAAGCCGCTAGGAAAGAGGTGCGAAACATATGTATACAGTATCGATTAATTTAGCACCCTGCCAGCTGCATAAGATTTTTAGCGCCAAACAAAACATTATTTAGACGTTTTTCAAGAGAAAAGTATTTTTTTCTTTTTTTTAAGGTGGACAACACGTCTAATATGGCAGAAATAAACAACAATTCGAACTCAGTCACATTAGACGAGACTCAAGGGACTGGTAAACCCCGAGACAGCAAGGAAGGATATTTTTGGTGCTCTGTATTCATCATCGAAGCATTTGTCATCATCATACTCAACATCTTAACCATTATTGGCTTTGTTAAGAAGCCCTGTTTGCGCAAGCGCAGTACGTATTTGCTCATCAACCTCTCGATGGCGGATATGGGTATAGGAGCTATAGTAATACCGGCCTCCATTTTTCGTCGTGGGAACACTTATGGACTTTGGAACGTTGAAATAACTGACGCATGGTTCATTTCCACATATGCGGTTGATACTTTCTTCTTTGGTTGTTCTCTTGTGTTTCTGGTCTCCATATCAATCGAGAGACTCCACGCCACCAGGCATCCCATGCGACATCGGATGATATCGGGCTCGTCGTACAAGAGATGGATATTTGTCGTCTGGACGGCTTCAGTCTTCTACGCATCCACCACGGTTTTTTCCTTGCATTTTAGCCCTCTAGGGTTAAATGTCTGGTACATCGTAGCTGGGTGCGTCCTTGTTTGTCTTTTAACTTTAAGCTGTTGTTATATGGCGATATTCGCCACGGTGCGATGCACGCAACGACCTGAACTTACCAATCGTCACGCTAGAACAGAACAAAAACTAACCGTGACACTCTTCATTGTCACGCTAGTATCGATATCCTCATGGCTACCGTACGTATTGTTCACTTTCCTGGAACCCAAACTGGTACATTTATTATCTGCAGAAGCACTGCTACGCCTTCGAAATGTTTGCGAGATATTATTTTTTGCCAACTCTTTTGTGAATCCATTATTATATACAATCAGGATGCCTGGGTTTAGAAAAGCAATTAGTTCTCTCAAGGCTATACCCGTTTCCTGCCGGTTGAGGTGTTGCACGAAAAACAAAGTTCTATCATCTGACAGAAAGAAAAAGTACTATTTAAACTCCGCAGTAATGGTTGCAACGGAAATAAGTGGTTCTGTGATCTATTTAGAAAGTTTAAACAATTCAGATAATGGAGGGGACACAACTGGTGTTACGTTATGAAGTCACACAGGGTGAAAGATTATCAAAATTTCGTTAGTTTTTTGTAGTGTCTTGGTGAAATTATCACGATAGCCGTTACCGCCGACCAGATGACTCAGTTGATATAGTACCGGGTTCAAACCCAGGCCAAAAGTCTGGGTCTTTAACCTAGGAGATAGTGCTTCCTTTGTAATGACATTTGTATAGGACGATCCCCCCTCTCTTTCATACAGTAAAAACCCGCATAAAAGAACAAGTGGACTAAGAACCTCCAGGCTGAAATTTTGTAAAAAGAACACCATATACATAAGAACCAATTCAGCCTGATAAATTCAGCTGGTTCTTAATAGGAAATACTGGGTACCAGCATATTTCGTAGGGTAATTTTTATGTTGCTGTGTTGGTTATTTGGTTCAAAGCTACACTACCTCTTATTTGTATCTGTGCCAGCAAAAATAAAGCAGTGTCAGTTGCGCAATACAGTGTATAATTTCCAGACAGAATTTAAGAACGTGTTTAGAACCGCTCGAGGCTGATTTTTCACTAAGTACCCAATAGATAAGAACGGCATAGGCCTGAAACTGAATGCGGGTTTTTACTGTCAGAAGTTGATTCGGTGGGACGTTAAAAGAACCACTTGAGATGCAACGAACCTAGGCTTTGAACACCCTTATTGTGTTGCCGTTGGGTTGTAACCTCGAGTAATTTTGGTTGTACAGTGGTTTTATCCATTGGTTAGTGGATGTACATGTTTAGCAAGAATCGAAAGAAATGGGAGCAGCGAAGGATCAAGCGAACCAAATGAGTTAATAGATTATTCTCATAAATAACATTCCAGTCGCCCCTTTTCACGCGCAGTCGTTCCTTACAATCGTCGAAAACTGGACAAAGAATGAACGACCACGGAACATCTTTAAGCTAATCGACATACTCAAAAGAAAATTTTCTACATAGCTAGAGCAACCAGGATCCAGAACCCCAAGACTGATCAGCATCAAATTTCGCCTTGTAATGTCAACACTTTATAAAACAAAGTGATCACGAGAATTAAGGACTGGATCACACCAGATGAATTTGCTTGATATTTGAACAATCTCTCCCTACTACGTCTATAGGACTGAATGGGTAGGGGCCGCAACAAATGATAATTTAAATTTCGTTCTTAGGGTAGAAAGAGTTAAGAGAAAGCTGATAAAAAAAGGAATAAAAAGGAATTAATTAGTTGAACAATAAATCTCTGACGATAAGTGTTAAGTACTCTATATAGTCCACTGTGAAATGTTTTTTATAACTTTATAACATCTCCGTCTACTTCGGAATCCGTTACATCTGGGTTCTACTGGGTTCTGTGCAGCTCAATTGCAGCTTCCATTCAGTTCCATTCTATGACTGCAAGATCTGGCACGGGCCACATGACTAAGGCAAGGTCTGTTCTTGTTTATCAGAGGGCTTTGCATTGAAAATCTAGCTTCCATCGGTGAGTCTGCGGGCTTCAAGGTCACTTGTGGTACGAACTCATTGAAACAACTCCACGACTTCTGAAGACAAAAATCAAATGGGTCCACCTCGACTCGAAGCAAAGTGCTTGACCAGGGTTTGCGATGGCTCGCCATTCTCCATAAGCACGACAATTTTTAATTTTCACGTAGGCTTGGTCACAAAATCCCAACATTGCGCGGAAAGCAAAAATTAGAAAAATGGCCACGTATGAATAAACAGGACCACAACTTTCGTTTACTAAAGCACAAAAGTAACGCCACAAAAAGTACATTTTTTGATTATGGGATTTGATGAGGTATTTGCACAGTACGTCAGAAAAACGAATGTTCATTCCATGTCCATAAGTCATTATATTAAAATAATTTCTAAAAATATTAAGTACAGTCATTACTTCCATAAAATTAATCTAATTCTATCTTATGGCGAATCTGTTCCAAAATACCTTATCAAATCCTATAACTTCCCAAATTCCATTTGCGTGACATCACAGAAACATTTGATCAAGCTTAAATTTACCCATAAACAGATGCGTTTCACCGCTTAGTTACCTGATGCAAGCCGGCGCAAGTTGATCTCAGGATTACCCCCTTAACCATGCGCGCAAAAAGGACCAAAATGGCTTTCTTTTACAACTTGTGAGTACTTTCGATCAAGCCTCGGATTGAGTTTCCAGTGATGTAGAGGTAGCAGCCTCGAAACGTCTGGAGAATATATTTTTATCTAACGCTTAAAATTTCCACTTCAGTTATTGACTGCGTTCGCCCGCAATTCCAAAGTCGCTGTACCTTCAGAACCTGTCTTGTCAGAGTTTTACAAACACCAACAAATCATCACGTGACTGTTACAAACCATGTCTTCCCCTCCAGGCGACCAATCCGCTGACCAAAAAGCCCCAAGCCGTCATTGTTGTTTCATAAATAAACGCGGGATTCTGTTAATCGCTGTCGCTCTCGTCCTCTATATTTTGTACAAAGAGCAATGCATTGGCTTCAATACCAGCCTCTTCCAGGGTTTGATCTTCGCTTGAGGAGTCGAGTGCGTAAACTTTGCGAGGAAAATTTGAAACCAAGACAAATTCTGAGGGTGACTTTTCGTCGCAAAACACGAAGTCATACAGGGCCTGACACGTTAAAAACAAAGCAGGAAAAATGATTAACAACGTCAAATTTAAAACGTCGCCAAATGGTTCTGCTAAAAGCTTAGTTAAAATCATTGTATGCAACATCTTTGACTAGGAGAATTCTTACTTGTAAGGGATGTGACTTGAGAAATCGTCTCTCTAGACGTTTGCCATTAGACAGTTTGATTAGCACACGGATCGAATC
>OX419339.1:30702846-30732846 GCA_948470475.1 Galaxea fascicularis
ATAACAAAGCACAATTTACTGAGTTTACTACATGTACATTGAATGAAACACAGCTGCCATTTTTCTCCACCTGACACAAAATCACATATGTTGCTGGCTATCTGCTGGGTATGCACACGACCACATTCAGAAAGGGTGGCAATGCATTGAATAACAGGTGCTACTCCACATTATTTTGCCGTGTAATTGTTATTTGTTCATCAAAATGTTCTTTTCTTGGTACTTAACCAACCTTATTATCTAAAAAGAAATGCCTGTCAACATTTGAAGGGCTCAGTGCAAAAAGGGCGTAAATGACGATTTTGCGTAGAATTGCATAGAAAAAGTCATACCCTACATGTAATTTTCCAAACTCAGGCCTTCACATAAAAAAATAACTGAAGAGCTTCGTTTCTGGGCATTCTCTGATTTTGGGCAAAATGGTGACTTATGCTCTTTTTGTACCACGCTCTTAACCAAAAGGATTGCAACAGAACCTTGGTTTTTAAACAGCACTCAACACTATGTTTACTCAAGATTAGTCATACCTTTATATCCCTCTGTAGATCTCACATTTGCAGCCCAAAATAACATGTTTCCATTCACATATTCCCTAAACCCTTCATTTGTCATTGTAGACCTGAATAAAAAATACAGCACCTACAGTATTAATATACTCTATGCATTGATACAATCAAAGAATCTTATTTTATTACGGTTTTATACTAATAAAGCAATTTTCAATAGCAAGTGTCAAAAGCAGCCCCCATTTGTCTATCTGGATGTTTTAACATTTTCCGCCAAGAAGTACTACTAGTAAAGTTCAATGAGAATGATAAGCCTGCCAACCCCCTGGGAGAGCTTACTCTCTCAGACTAAACAATTATATGAACCAGTGACTCTCTAGGACCTTTCTTTTTGTGCACTGCCAGAAAATTATTATTCATCATAAGCACTTAACCGCATGGCTCAAGATTCTGCTGTTATCCAAATGACAGCTTTTTTTACACTCTTTAGTGTCCAGCTTCATGGTCAAGGCCAGTTTGTTTTTAGTTGGCCAAAACATGTTGCAAATTTTGTGAAAATGACAGATGACTTGCACCCACTACTTACTCAACCTACCAACAAAATTCATTGGTATCCTGGTGTTCTGAACTATGAAGATAGACTAAAAGAAAGCGCAGCTCCCTCTTCGCATCATTCAAAGCCTGGTAGAATAATGCACAATATGTTATTTTTACTACCATGGTGGCCACCAAGATTTTAAAATTCTTTTAACTAACCAAAGTAGCCAGGGATCACCCTAAAAATATCACCAAGTATCCTTATCCTTGGTCCTAACTACCCCGCTGATTACTACTGGTGCAACATATGCTACCCAGTTACCTCAGTCGGTGGAGCACAGGACGGCTGGTGGGAGGTCGTGGGTTCAAGGCCTACACCAGACCAAAAACCAGTCTTACCAGCATGATCTTACCAATTATTGGTAAGATCACGCTGGTTGTGTGCTCAACATTTGCATCAGTTCTGATACATGTAATTGCATCACTGGGCAGTGACATTAAGCTGTTGGCCTTGTCTCCTTATCCTCCACACAATCATAAAAGTGGAAGAGGACATACAAGAACCCACACACTGATTGAACAGAGTGTAGTGGAGACTGGGTGATGGGGTGACCACCTGTCTTCAATAGCCTCTACCGGTTATGGAAACTGCTTAGGAGGCCAAAATGCACAGGGTTCATACATTTTTTCCGACCAAAAATCCAAGGACACATTTTTTCATTTTTCAAGGACTCCAAGAGGGGCAAAATCAAGCCAATATAATGCCACATCAAATGCTCAAAGTAGAGAGTGTGCAGACACTTGTGAAGCTTTGTTGGATAAAATTAGCAACAAACTTCAAGGACTTCCCAGCACCAACTGCAATTTTCAAGGACTTTTTAAGGCCTTGAAATTTTATTTTGAAATTCAAGGACTTTCAAGGCACGTGCAAACCCTGAATGTACAGCAGGTGCAGAAAAGGGATTGAAATAGTTACATTTATTTGGCCATTTCCCTTGCACATCAATAGGTAAATGTTCCTACAAGAAGAAGACCTATGCTGATTGCTTTCAACAGCTAGTTTCCCCCTTTTTCATAAGTCCAGGAGCCATATTATTATACTTATGATTTTGTTGTACAATACATGTACAGCTGTATATAAACTACATTTCTATTATCATCCTTACCTGACTGTAACTTCCCTGATAAAATGTAGGATGAATGGAACCATATTCCTGTTCAAATTCTGTCTTAAACTGTAACACATCTTCTAGTGGGGTCGTACGAGCTTGACAACAAAGATTTTTAAATTAATGTTTTTACAATTATAATACCCTATAACTAGTCATATAAATTATGAACAAACACACTGAAGTCTGAAACACAATGTTGTCATGGACTCATACATGTCCATAAGGCTTTATGTCATGTACTGTACATTCTGCATTGAGTTCACAATAATCAATAAGGCCTAGCATGTGGTGTATGTGTACATATCAATGATAGCAGTTGTACACATGACAAAACACTGTAAACAGGGTACTAGACAGCTGGTGAAGGCATTGGCATAGGCGTACGGGCATTTTTTTGCAAGGGGGGGGGCGGTGAACCATTTGCCCAAAAAATTCTTACAAGTTGCCCAAATTTTACAAAACAGTCAAAAAGAAACGAGGGTCATACGATGCACTAACAATGGCCTACAAATGAATAAATAAATAATTGGCTTCGCCCAAATTTCTCTTGCTGCCCAAAAAATCTAGGTTACCCCCCAATTTTTTTTTTGGGGGGGGCTGCCTCCCCAACCCCCCGCCCCTACGCCTATGGGCATTGGTGACGCTTTCACTTCTAGAATTGACACGCATGTAACTTCTCCCTCTAACATCAATACATTGCAAACATGCAATGTTGTTGCGACAAGCGCAACCGGTGATTACCATTTCTAAGAATAAGTAGGAATAAAATGAATACCTCAAGTTGATAGTGAAATTAAAATTTCATACCTTGAAATAACGAAGGCCAAAGAAATCTCGCTAAAATCAAATAAATTACTTTGTCACATAAGTAATTTAGTCACACTTAATTACTTACAGTAGTCACATTATTAGTCACTTCTAAATGGCTCAGCACCAATAAAAAAGCCAAAACATGGGCATTCACATGAATAATTATTAAGAAAGCACTTAATGGCTTGGTACCAAAAAACAGCATAAATCTGACATTAGACATTGAAATCAACTAGTAACTCCTCTACAGAGTCCTCATCTACCATGCAAAATAAAATGTTAGTCTATGGTAAGTAGTTTGCTAGGTGCAATAGGATTTGCACTGGCATGGTCTGAAGCAGTTTCAGGGCTCTACTTAAGAAAAAAAACCTTGGTACCAGCTGGCTCCTAAGTTTTTAGATTTGGTCGCCAGCACAAATTTATACACCAATTGCGGTGAATTTGCACATCCAATTTTGTTCCCAGGTTCCAAACATTATTGTTGAACACCATTATATTTTGAAAAGCCATGTGATTACCGGTAAATCACCCAACATGTGGTCGCCAGCACAAATTTATACACCAACTGCGGTGAATTTGCCCATCCAATTTTGTTCCCAGGTTCCAAACATTATTGTTGAACACCATTTGAAAAGCCATGTGATTACCAGTAAATCACCCAACATGAGTGGTTGAGTTAACTGAAGATTTGCAGCAAAAACGCCAGATACCAGCAATTTTATACAGGGTTCTCAATAGAAGGCAGCACCCGGTGATTGATCGCTGATTACTTTCAGATTTATAGCCACTTACTTTGTGTTTAAGTTGCTTTTCTTTTCTTTGTTTTGTTTCTTATGGCTTTGCTGAACAACCTCATACTTTATCAGTGATCACCTACTTAAAAATCTATTGAGAACCCTGTTTATGTGCCCATTGTGGCGATTGGAGATAATCACAATCATTACACCAGGCACACCAGGTGTGTATCACCCCCTTTAGTAAAAACATATCCTCTGAATACGTTCAAAGTATGCTCAACACCATAACAGGCACACTGTGGTCTCATTGTCATAAAAACAAGCATAGAAGTTTCTCTTAATTTTTAGCCACTTTAAAACTACAAATTAAGAAATTCATACAGAATGTATTTCACAACATTTTTCACTACCTATCCATCCAAGAACATCTGTGACAACGCTTGAAGCAAATGTGAAAGGAAGCAGTGGAATTGACAAGACCCAAAACAGCCAGCCCTGAAATATCAAAATATTTTAGGCAAAATGGGTGTCAAATATTTTTATCATAAAAAAGATTATCCCGGCCATTATAACATCAGAACCCCAACTGCCTCAGCCACCTGCTTCACTTCAGTTCCATTGGAACAACAAACTTACCAGGAAAGCAGTGATTCAACCAAATGTGTTTCAAAAAATTAATACAAATTCAGGGTTGTCACTAGTATTTTAAGTGGATGGATGAATTAGTTCAAGTAGGAGGCTACAGATGATAATGAGAACAAAGCTCACAAAGGCAATTTCCTGCATTCTTGAGCAAAAGTGATGAGTAGCACAGTCATGTAGCCATTTGCTGTAACATGGTCCAAAAACATTATTTTTTCTGCTTGCGCATTTTCAATCACTTTTTGACTTTAATTTTGATCTAAATACACGCTGCAATCAATAACTATAAGTATTTCAATTATTTTGCATTATTATCGATACATGTAATTTCGTGATTACCCACAATCCCTTGTGGGCATGGCACATTTCTGTTTTTCTTGTGTAATCAAACAAACACGAGGTAAAATGAAAAAACTATATAAAAGTTTAAACTATTATGTCACATTGAAGCAATGATCTCCTCATTTTCTCCAAAAGGGAGCTTATAAATAAACTTTCTCCCCCTCTTTGAATGCTCTCAGCAAATGCACTATTCTCAGCCCACGTGTTGAAAATCACGCAAATTTCTTCATTTTTATGCAATAACTGCCCCTGCGAATTCTTCAAAGACCCCCCTACTGATGCTTTCAAAGTTGAAGCGAGGAACAAGCGGATTCCACGGACGTCCTGCCCTGGTTTTTCGCCATATTTCCTCGCCACTTACCTTCGTTACGGTTCGTGAACACAGCAGCAATGGCGGAAAGTGTTTCAGCATCGACGAAACGTCCATTATCAGCATTAGAACCAACGAAAACGGTCAAAACCTTCGTCAATGTAAGCTCAACACAAGCCCAACTGGGGGAAGTAACATTTGTTTATTCAACTTGCCAAGTATCCTGTCCGTCTGCAGATTAACTGATGGTCATGCGATGGAATTAAGCACTACAAGACTGTTACAAAATGTGTTTCCACACATTTCATTTTGATCTAGAAAACAGTTTACTCGACGGTGGGACTTCAGACTTGGCTTGTGAACAGTATGATGTATGCCCATTACGTTTCGTAATTTTCTATGACCCTGGCGCGGATCAAAATTTTGTTATTCTTGATTTTGTGTACAGTGGTTGTTTGAAAAAGGTAAAGCGTTACATTGTACCTCGTTGGAGAGAAACGTTTAAATCTTACACTAGAATAAACCATTTTTGTTAAAAATCATATTGTCTGTTTTGTTTGTTGATAAACTACTAATATATGCAGGACAGGAACTCAGTGTGCGTTCGGTATTGAAATATTTCATTTTTTTGCTTCCATCTGACACATTTCTGTTACGCGTTACATCCAAAAATTAATCAATTTTAAGAAAATATATATTTATTAAAATTATGGGTTGATTGTTATGTCTGCTATTTTTACACCAAAATGAAGGTAGACAACTAAGCTTTTATCGTGGGAAGTGTGAAGTACTGAAGTTAAACTCTAAGCGAAGATATTAGTTAATAAAGACACTCCAGTGCTAAATGGCATGGTGACCGTGCTACTCATCAAGTAGACAACGCAAAGTGGTCTTACAGATAGCGGAAATCCGCTGGCTACCAGCTCCCAATGACAACCCTGCAAATTGGGGCTGTAAATATGGCCCAAGGGCTGAGGGTTGTCTCCCAGTATTGTACACATTTAAACCCTAATAAAACATTCACAACAACCAGAGCACAATATCTACAACTACTACATTATTTGTGACTACCAATTAACAAAACTGTATCAACAGCCCTGAAAGCAACAGAGAGTTTAGCATACCTGGTTTGATCTTTGAGCCACTGTTGTTGTGGTTGGTGTAACTGTGGTATTTCTATCTGTTGATGGCTGATTCTGGCTGAAGGCATGGTCATTTGGAATACTGTCCTCTCCATCACTATCTTCAAACGAGTTTTGTCGAGGATGGAAAACTGGTTGTGAACCTTCAGCTTCATTCAGGGTATCTTGTACTGCTGTCTGTAATACAATATACTTATTTGAATAACACGCTTGAATTAATAGATACACAGTGCACTTAACAAATAGATTCCATTAGACAGTGCTTGTGTTCTCTGTGTGACTTATGTTCTTAGCATGTTTTTGACATTGTCTAAGAATGTGTTTTATCAGTTGAGAGCTATAGTACACACTCACTGACAAAATGTTATCTATTTGCTTTGTATATTGTGTTTCATACTCTCTTCAATTCATGATGTCATTCGTACATCTTTAATTTAATCGCAAACACCTCTAGACCAATGTATGGCAATAATTGTATGACAAAGCAGTAGATGATGACTGATGAAGTGTTATGAAATAAAATACTTTTCTATAAACTGATACTAGAAGAGTGTCTATCAGTCTTTATTACATCTCTCAGTTAGTACGCGTGCTGTGATTGGTCAATTTAGTGGGCCATACTTCACTGTACGGCCCGCTAAATTTGAAAGTTTCCTTTTCCTCGCGCCTGATTAACCTCAGAGATATAATAAATATCCTACTAACCTCTTTTTCTTGGTCCGTACTGTAAGTTACAGATCCTCTTTTTTTCACGTTGATTTATGGCCCACACGCTTCGCACTTGGGCCATAAGCAAACAGGAAAAAACTCAGTCTGTAACTTACAGTACAGACTTCGAACTCGGTTGCTGAGAGGTATGTCGTACCTATGATTATTCTTTCCTTATCTTTTCTGTTACAAAAACAGCTGCTGTTTTGTGCCACTGTTATTATTCTTATGTGCTGATTTTAGCTTATATTGATTGGGCTAATTTCAGATGAAAGAAGTCTTTTAATGCGACCGGTTGCTGCTCAATCATAAACCTAGCAATTACCATATGGTAATTAACATAAAAATGCAAATTTGAAAATCCTCAGTAAAGGGTTTAAATAAAGAATTGACGCAATATTACGAAACCTTAAAATGAAACCTGTTTTACAGGCTGGAGTTTAGAACCAACTTAGATAAACAAGATGAGCGAACATTATAGTTTCAATCAATGCTTAACAAGTAGTTTCAGAACTATATAGCTTTAAAAACACTGTTAAACAGGGGTATTATAAGGTTATATCTAATTTACAAGCGAAAACTTAGTACCTCTATATCCCAGTTGTGCCGTTCAAGAACGTCCCTGCACTTTTCAACATCATTATAGCCAGTTATATCCTGCAAAAACAAGAAACAAAAACATTTACCTTTTTGTTACACAAAACAACTGAATAAGAAAACGATTCCTACCTGAAAATGAGCCAAAATCTCATTTCGGGAAATCGAAACATCACTAGCCTCCGCCATTTTGTTCTTGTTACCCATAGACCCTAGCGGGTCAGCCTGGTACCCAGTGCTTTTCGAATTGATTAAGAATGGCAGAAAAAGGAGAAGAAAAAAAAATAACAAAAACGTTGGGTGTCAGCAATCTTAATAGAGGGTTTCATTATTCGTAGGTCTTTTGGTTCTTCTCTTAGTTCAAAAGCTTCGCCCTAAAGTCAGTACGCCGCGCTGATTCGAGTGTTTAGCACAACGGGCGGAGCAGCACATGCGCGTGAAAATTTTCTCCCGCCAACTGATTCAAAACTAAGGAACACAAGATAAATTCTCTCCGCTCACGGGAAGCAAATTTTCGCGCCCCCTCATCTCTCTTGCTCGTCTTCACTATCCCTCGGAAAAATGAATGACCACTTGTAATCTACACAGACGACAGTTTATTTTTCCAAAAGCAAAAATTATCGTATCGACATAGTGAACTCCCCAAAGTATTTTTTTCTTTACAGTTTCGACATTACTTACTAAAGCAGAAACTTGAACACATTTGCCAATGTTCGGAAGATTTTTGGGCGAACGTTTTGAATCGTGAAAGCGAACGGTTGTGATTGAGGCACAGAGTGGGGAGTGCCAGAAATCTAGAGGTAATTTTCTACTGTCGCGTAATTTTTACGTGCGTACTTAACGTGCAAGAGAGACGTTGTATGAAACGTACGGACAAAAAGTTGAGCGAGGTTCACCGTATTACGCTTAAACGCGACCTTTCATACATTGTCTTTATTTAGTTTAGCATGGAAGGTACGGACGTAAAAATTATGAAACAGTGAAAATCCATCTAGTGTAAGGTAGTCGCCATAGTCTACTTACTCAAAACTGAAAGAGATGTTATGTTTCTCTTTAACCCTTTAACTCCCAAGATCTGAATATAAAATTCTCCTTTCTAGCTGCTACACATTTCCTTGTACATTGGTTGAGAGAATTTGGGGTTATATCAAGATAATACCCTCTGGCTGATAAGTTTGTCTATTCTCATCACCTGTTTGCGGGACAATGAAAGGAGAAGTCACATACTAATCAATTCTGGGAGTCAAAGGGTTAAATTTGTCTTAACTGCTCTTTTCCCTTGTAATTTTCTTAGCCTTCTGTACAGGTCATTCTTGGACTTACCACGGACCCACTGAGGCTATCCGTTACTAGCATTGATTTTATTTTTATTTATTTAGTCAATATTTTATCAGGAACATCCATAATTTAGATAGGGTTAGTTTAAGCGGAGTCCGGAAAAAAGGTAAATAAATAGAGACATACAATATACAATATACAAAAATACTTAATTGATTAAATACACAAATACAAAATTGAAACGTGATTAAGTATATATCAGCACTTAAAATGACAGCTAACCTTATTATTAAACTCCTTAAAATTCGAAATTAGCCTTAGTGCTGGAGGAAGTGTATTGAATGTTCGAGCTCCATTAATACGGAAGCTGCCTTAATATTTGGTTGTTTTGGCTAAAGGAAGACGAAGTCTTGGTGTCGTGTTCGATAGCTATGTATTTTACTAACATGCGTTAATTCGCCAATGAGATAATCAGGCGCGCGCCAGACCATTAATGGATTAGAAGACAACTATAGACATGATAGACTTAAGGTTATTTCGCCGCTTCTGCAGGTCAGGCCAGCTGAAGATCAGACATTGGGCAACTCAGTTTACTTAACTAATCTACCTTCGACAACACTGAGGGTCCCCTATACTTTTTTGTGAAACGTGATTGGGGCTATTTTTTTCTCGTGAAACGTGATTTAGGTTTATTTGTTCATTCGTGATTCGTGATTGCCGATATTTGCTTTATCGTGAACGTGAACGAATTTTGGGAATTATCCGTGACGCGTGAACAGTCTCAATATTTTTACGTGAATGCATTTTCTAAAGTGGTATAGGGGACCCTCAATACTGGCAGCCCGCCGATGGAACTTGTCCAATAGTATCAATTGTTGCAAAGGCCATACTCTGAAATGTGAGTCGTCTCCTCCCCCAATCCATAGACGGCTGACATTTGAGACTATCAAGGCCACAGCTATCCCAGACAATAGAGCAATAGTCGAATAACGGTAGGGCCATGGCTCAATAAAGGGTACTGTATGAAAATCTAGGTGAGACTTTACGAGCTTTGCGTAGCATGGCTCGAACGGGATGAGATCTTTTCGCCTATGTACTCAACATGTTCTTTCCAAGAAAGATTTTGATCTAACATAACCCCTAAATATCTAAATTTCTCAACTGCCCAAACAGTCAAATCGCTGACTTGACTGAGTCGCTGATGAGTACCCATCAACACCACTTTAATTTTGTTGACATTCAAGGACAGGGAATTAGAGCGTAGCCACCAGATGGCATTACCAAGGTCGAGGGTTAAATTATGCTTGATAGTCGCAACAGATTTACTAGCAGAATAGAGAAGCGTATCGTCAGCATATAGTTCCACATAACAGAGGTTGACAGCCCTGGGAAGATCATTCACGTACATAATAAATAATAAGGTACCTAAGGCACCCCGAAATAAAATTTGATTGGTTGGTACACATGGTTATAATTATCTATCAGTTAGGTAGGAGTTGAACCATTAACCTGCATCTATTAAAGCCAAAAGCAGATAGCTTATCCACCATTAGACTATGATCGAGAGTGTCAAATGCTTTAAGGTCAGTCAATTGTTCAATACACCGACATAATGAGATTCAAGATACTAGCCTTTGTGAGAGACATCACAAAGTGTCCCTTAACCTAAATTCGCATAAACAGTAACAGTTTTGTCACACATGAAGAACGGGACACTTTGTGACACTTTGTGCCGTCTTTTGTGACGTACCGCGAATCTCATTATGTCGGTGTATTGGACATGTATGGGCAATATCCAGGCGGTGTTGGACACGGTTCACGTGACATTATTCGGCCAATCATAATGTCGCCTTTGCAGAAGCAATGGCGGACACTTTCGTCTCGGAATGTCAAGAATGGTTCATCGTCTTCGACCGATTTCCACATTGATGTAAAGAAAGAAAGGAATATTTTCTGGGAGCTTCAAGTTTAATATATGGGCCAGTTATTGTTCAAGTTTTAAACTCAGTTAAGCATTTTTTGTATTAAAACTAGTCGATGGAAATCTTGTTGAATTGAAAACGGTTGTCACGCACACGCGTTTGACATGGACAATCATTTGTTCGATTTTCGACAATCAAGGGTCAGTATCGGGGATTATTTTTGCACAGAACTTTAGTTCGATAGTTGATCTTTAAGAAACGTGCGGCGGGCCCAAGCGGGCCCCGCCATTTTAACGATGAAAATCTGCCTTGAAGTTTGGGCTTTTTCGTAATTTGTCACATATTCTCCTCAATTCACGGCATTTCGCGGGAGTTGATGGTGTGATTCCTGTAGAAGTTTTATTACTATAAGAGTATGTATTATTGTTGTATTATGTTGTAATGCTTTCCTGCTATTTGTTTTTAGTGTTTATGTGATCCAGTTCTTCGGCATGTCCTCAAAGCGGCCTTTTGGCCCTCCAAGTGGAGGCACTCCCAACTAACCGCCAAAGAAATGCACATATACACTGTATGCAGATCATCCATACAGGGATGCTTTGACCAAGAAAAATCAACTGTAACAATATTTTGACAGGCTACTGAATGGTTTTACTAGCTCTTAAAACTTGGGATGGCTATTCCCCTTCAAATGCAAGTTGCAATGTCATAAAATACCCTGATTTGGCCCATGCTGTTAAAAATTTCATGTCATGAACAGAGGCGTACTGTAGCCTGCCTTGCTGGATAAGAGGATGGATGAATTGAATTTAGTTAGTTCTTGACCAATGTAGCCAACTTGTTTGAATCCAAGTCCATAGTCAATAAAAACATTAATTGCTTTTACATAATTTAAACATATTGTCTGGTTTAATATGTGTGCAACCCCCATAACCTTAAATGGGAGGGTATGTAGCACTAAGGCCTCCTGAGTCTCTCCTGGCTGACTCAGGGTCTCCCTCATCATCACTGTCTCCTGTACTTTGTTCACTTAAGCAATCAACCTCACATGAGGAAATGTAAACAGATTCAACACTTCTATGGTCATTTATTTTTTATTTTCATCTCAAGAAAGCATGATGTGGTCAAGGTTACATAACCGTGTCTTTAACTTGAGAAGTCCAGATTTCATTGCATGCTCTGAAAATCATAATAGCCTTTTGTAGAACTCCATTCTGTCTGGCTGATTTTGTCTTCCTCCGCTCAATAGTCAAAAATGGAAAACATGGTACAGTCAATATGAGGTACAATGGGAGGTGCTGTTGTGTCAGCTTCTGGCAAAATAATGAACATAAAATGTAGCTACAGTAATATTAAAATCATTACTTGATCACCACTTTGTTGACAACAACACTTCGGTCCAATGAATAATTTTCAACAAGAGTTACTTGAGATTTACTAGTTATATTTATGCCCATAAACCTGCAATAAAAAAAATTAACCTTATTTACTTCCATGTGCAGTCTCCGAGAAAAAAAAATATTTCTGGCACCCAAGCCGGTTTATACATTTACACCCCCTGTACATTTAATAGATAAACTGAGTTTTTATTTTTGAAATTTTGTTCACCTGGAATTTAAGTGTGTCAAGAAGTCAGAATCCTCTGATATCACAAAATCAGTGAAGCCTTCCAAGTTCAGGAACTACACACTGAATTTTCTTCTCCCTGCAAGACTAAATAAGAAAAAAATAACCTCAGCGACAATGGAAAAATACCAATGCAAATACATTACATGAAAATACATTTTTCTGGCATGCATTTACTCAAATTCAAGGCAATGCAATGAATTATGCTTCAAAATGTATAAACTTAGCTTACAGTTAAATTATAGAAGTAATGACAAGAACCTTTCAAATAATTAATGCATGTGTAAGATATTAAACTTACTCAAAAAAGGCAACATTGAGTCTGTCAGTTCTTTAGAGAGTTACTCCAATACAACTAAAAGAATTTTAAAACTTATGCATACCTCAAACACCTTCAGGGCCATTTCATTTGTTACATCCACTGCTTTTAAAAAAAAATCCTTGCCTTGTCTTTCTCTCCTTGTCTCCAAAGGGCCAACCCTTGACTGGCAGACTCGTCACGATTCCTTTTGATTAGAAAATACAGTGACTGAGACTCGATTACTCAAGCTTTGCACGAGTTTTCGATTCAAAAACAGTAACACAACATTGCTTTGTTTTCGAATTATTCTCACCTTTTCCTTGTGGATTCCTCTTTTTGTGTTCGACGAAAATCCATCAAACACCACGATAGCGCGTATCTTGTTGGTCAGCAATAAGACTCCAAATAAGAAGAAAGTGCCGATCGAAATTAAGTGCGAGTTGTTCCATGCAGTAAATACGATCGAAATTAAGTGCGGTTTGCCCGAGTTGTTCCATGCAGTAAATACTCCCATTATGCATCCAGCAGTAAGCATTTATAGCTGCTACTTTCCCCGCGAACGATTTAATGTGTACATCTTCGGAGATTTCTTTGAGCATGGGAAGCAGTCCTCATATCTTGACTATCTTCTCCCTCGACGGAGTTGTTTACCGTCCGGCGATCAGGCGAAAATGAGAGCTGTCGGAAATTTCTCCCGGCATGCTTTGAGAGTCGTGTCCAACACCGCCTGGGCAATATCTGCGAAACCCGTTGATTTGCTGGTCTTTATAGCTTTCAGCAAGTCTTCCGAGATCGGTGATAACTTGAAGACATCTTCAGGAATAACTTAAGAACACCTAGCAGGGGTGTTGGAAAACGTCTGTCTAAGTCGCTCAATAACAGTTGTGAAGAAAGTCCCAAGCTTAGGAGCTACCCCCACGGGATCAGTTGTCAATGACTGGATGCTTGTGTCACGTACAGCACAGGCTTCCCAATCTCAAAGTTCGACTCTGCATATGTGGTGTATGGGACTGTTTGGTATATAGAGAATTGTATGGGAAAGTCGCAGACGCAAAAAAATTGTGTAAGAATCTATCTAATTTGAAATAAAGTTTTCCTATCTCAAATGTGTCGCGTACCGCTTGTACGCCGTTTAGCGAGGTTATTGCGGGACCTCCCCCTGGGCTTCCCCCCCTAACGTTTTGTGGAAAAATAATATATTTAGTACAATACCCATTTCCAAAGATTTTCATTGGTCGGCTGTACTGTGGCTAAAGCTGATGGACCTCGCGGGACAACATCCAAGCCTGATAGTATTTTAAGTCTTATGAATTAAACTGAGTTACACGCGTTTAACCATTTTTAGAGTCAATCCCTTCCCCTTAATTGAAGAGACGAGAAGTGGCCCCTGTACTTAAAATGAAGCCCTGGATAACATGGACTGCATCTGCCCCAGGTGTAGCCGCAGTCTGTCGGATATCGACCTCCTGTTACTGAATCACTTCCACTTAACAACCATATTCATTTTCCACTATATAAGCTCTGAGTACTTACGTTATCAGGAAACAAGTGACATTTTAAGTCTCTTGCTCGACGGCACATAGCTGTATGATAGAGAAAATATGTGGATAACAGTGTCGGGGAAGTGTTTCTAAATTTCTATATCCCCTCTCCCTTTTCAAAACTTTATTCTGTCTTATGATTTTGTTTTTATTTTATTTTATTTTTTCAGCCATATGCTGAACAACAATGATTCCATGGTTTATTTTTCCTTCAACCAATGTGGAAAAAATGATAACGGTAAGTGATATAATTAACGATTCCTCAAAATTTCCCCTTTGACCCGCTTATACCAGGGACCACCTCCATATTTGGGAATTTCGTCTCCCAAACAAATAGTGCAGGGGGTCTGGGTGCGTGCGCAGTCAAGATGGCTGGTGCCGAGCACGGGAAGGCTGATGTGGGAGAAGGAAGAATGGCTGCGAGTGAGGGAGCGAGCGGAGGGGAATATGTGGACGAAGGACAGGACCGTCGAGGAGGTAAAAAATTTTTACTAGGATGTTTCGATTTTCTTCGCCCATTTGCGAAGGCTTGGTGTGGAGTTTTCTGGCAGAAGGAGAAAATTTTTCGCTTTGAAGAGGCATATCCTGACAGCTTCGAAGGCTGCTGTTTCTATCTCCGGTCGCTAAGCCCTCATTTTATACCGCTTCGCTTTCCGTCAATGTTTATGACTTTGCGATTTTTCTTTCCCACCAGGTGATACGGAGCTTTTTAGCAAGTCGCTGAAAATTCAATCCAAGCGATTTTATGTGGACGTGAAGCAAAATCGTCGTGGCAAGTTCATCAAAATTGCAGAGGTTAGTCAGAAAACAATGAATTGCAGTTGCCGGCTTCGAGAAAGGACATTTGCACCTTCGCTTTAGCTAAACCAGCCGTGGTTTTTTCCTAGATAATGTCCTCTTCTCGGAAATACCGTAAATATGCAACGGCGACCGTCTGAGTGGGCTGTCTTCGCCTGTCCTTGCAATTATTTATTTCAGCTGAATTGGCTGAAGGAAAAGGTGTGAAAGATGGTGGGGAGAGAAACTATCGGTTGGAGACAGAACCAGAACTTGACAGGGTGTCTTCTCGGTTCTTCCAAACCTTAGAACTGCCTTTAATGTAATTATTTCAACACACCAGAAAGCCCAGCTTAAAATGCTATTTTTTGAGACTGTTTGCAATTTGCCTTTCGATTCTTCTCCGGTAGAAAATTTTTTTTGGTCGGATTGAATTTAAATGGCCTGGACTTCCTGTCGTGTTATAAATAAAGTATGTACACAAAATGTACTGCCATTTATTATGCGTGGTTGCAGGAATTATCATTGCAAGGGTTCAAACCAATTTTTCCCAAATAACAGCCAGTGTATCTTGTCGTTAAGTACAGGAAATATTTTCCTCCCGAAAGGAAAGTGTGTTTTGATAGACGATAAAAATCACCGATTATCAATTATTCAGATGTGTTGGCAGGCCGCTAGCTTGTTCTGCTATTGTAGGTAGTTTTTTCCACGTATTCTATTTGTCCCTTTTGAGAACCTAAGCAGCAAGTACTTTTCTGGAATCGAATTTAATTTCTTACAGAAAACTGTCAACCGTAATGTTATGCTGCGTTTTTCATGAATATTCTGGCCGGTATGCGAAAACGTTTTTCGGGATCTAATTATGTAAATCTCCGTGACATTATGAAGTGCTTGAATTCCTAGATTTCTCATACTTAACGCGAAATGAGGGTTAAAATATTTTATCTTGCTGTGCCTTGTGGTTTCTGGTTGCTATTTGCACGTCTAAAATACAATTTGCTCAGACCGGATCAAAATAACGGATCAATTGATCAGGCTCGCAGTGAGGGCTAAATATCATCTCGTATATCCAGTTTCGCCAAGCTGTAGAATCTATGGTGTTTCAAGAGTTTGGTACTTTAAGCTTAATTTCAAGTCAGTGTTTTTTGAAACAGAGGTTGATATGCCTGGAAAAAATATTAACTTGCATGCACAAAATAACTCTTACCAGTAAATGAATCTCTAAATGTAAGTGCAACATATTTTTTTACAGAGTTACGAAAATGAAATGAATTTTAATTCATAGTTTTAAGGGTCACTGCTCATTTTCCATTTAAAACAATATGGTGTATGAAAATAACTTTTATTTAAAAAACTGTCGTGTTATATTCACTGCAAATGCAAGTTACAAATATGACCTTGACTTTATTGAAACGCTTTTTTTTTTGTTTTTCCATAGCAAGTTTTCTTTTTTGAGTTGTATGTTTCAGTGTCTGAACTTGGCTGAAAGGAACAAAGGAACTAGATGTAAAGGAATTTAATTTTAAATTATTCACAAGGCTCCACAATACAACAAGTATTCAAGTACCAGCAGCTATTGTTCCTGTCATCTGATCTGCCACTGAATTTGTACTTCTTTCAGTGTTTAACTGAACTTGATCTACTATAAAGCTATTTCAATAAATGGAAGAGCTTGTAACTTGAAATATTGCATAGTAAAATTCTTGTATGTGTTGGGTTTTGTTTGATTTATAACACAGCCAGCAGTGTTGTCACAAATGTCCACTGTGTTTTTCAGTCCATGAGAGTTAACATTTTCTACTGCCAAATGGTATTTCTACTGATAAATGTAAGATCTCTAATTACTCTACAAGAAGGTGTTGACAGCACTAGTATTTAGTATTCAAGTAGTTATTTGGAGTTATTTTTAGAGATCATCATTGTACAGTTCTCTTAACCTTTACAGTCATCTTGATAATAAACCTTTCTTCACAGAAATTAAAGGGGCCATGTCATGGGTGCTTTTTTGTCTTTTCTGCTAAAATTTGAATGAAGTCAAGACTCAGAACTTTGTTATGAACAAATAATTATTGGTGTTAGAACATTGCATGAGAGACAAAGAGTTAATTCTTGAAAGGAAAAATGATGAAGTTTCTCAAACACTTTTGATGTTGAAATTGTCCAGGCTTTATTCTGTGCAAGTCAGGTTTTCAGCTCTTAACCATTTGGAATTGTGTCACCTATTATTTACAGACAATTAATCAGAAAGTTAATTTTACTTTCCTGATGAGGAAAAAACAATGATTTTCAGTTGGGTTTCTATTAATCCAAGACATAATTTCTAAATAATTATACTCACATGACTGTCATCTTTATGGACTGCAAAACTTTTAATTCTTTGAAATAATTATGCATGAAATTGGAAGGTTCATATTCTTGGGTTTATAATAGTACTACTGACCATAGTTCAGAAAAAAATATTCACTACTACCCCCACAGAGGATTTTTTGGCTTCAACCCTCCACCCCTTTTGAAATTCTTTAAAAATTTCCAGCAACCCTCTGTGG
Source organism: Galaxea fascicularis (assembly GCA_948470475.1). NCBI lineage: Eukaryota > Metazoa > Cnidaria > Anthozoa > Scleractinia > Euphylliidae > Galaxea > Galaxea fascicularis. The sequence goes on from OX419339.1 coordinate 30,720,338, forward strand.
GGTGGTTATGGACATTTTATGGAACCAAACAATTGATGGAAAGTTGAATGTTTTCTTTGATTTGCCAAGTTAAGTCATATATTGGATCAGTGTGGCACTGGGTATCACATTGATCCAAGTCAAATGTGGTTGGTCAATTGTGTTTGCTTGCTTGTTGTAAGTTCATACCTCTAAAAATTTGAGTTCCCTTTCATGAATTTCAGGTGAGAGTCTAAGAACATTGTGAAAACAGTTTCAACTGTGACCAGAAAAGATTGAGTCCATTCTGATTGCACATTTTTTGCCATGCGAACCACATACCTCCTCTGTAGACTATGCCCCCCTGTTTTATGTTTTCGCTATAGTACCTCCTGAAAATGCTTGAATGGTTTTCATTTTATTACAGATACTGAGTACTCTTTAGTTGTCACAAATGTTTTTATTTACCACCTTTAGTCTCTTTTTTCTTTTTCATGTTCTTTATTTCAACACAAACAATGCTCCTACAACATCTTATGTAACTTACATTTAAGGCACTTAATTACACTACTAACAACACATTACTTGGACCACTAACAGTATTGTACTTACACTATTTACAATACTAACACTCTTTACGAAAGGATACTAGTACTACTTACAGTATGGTACTTACACTGTTTACAATACTAACACTAATATTAAAATGCGATATAGTACCACTACTTACAAAAATATAATGGTTTTAATAACAAGCAACTCCTTCATTGTCATGTCATTGCGGGCCCAAGAGAGGCCACTGAAACCGGAAATTGAAATTTTGTTCTGCAACTAAGAACAATCAGAATGCGAAAAATGTGTCAATTATAACAGTTTGTCACATGGGATCAAAAAAATCGCAGAATTATTACCTCAGAGCTAAACCTTGAATGAGAACATTAATTCCAAGCTTTCGTTACGTGATTTAGACGAAAAAATGACCTTGGCGAGGTAGAAAAGAGAACGAAAGAAAAAACAGAACAGACAGCGTATAATTATTAAAACAACGCGTGAATTATTCGGTGTTCGAAACGGAAGCGAAAACAAAGCTTGCTTCTGGATAATTTCACCCTTTAAAAGCTAGCAAATGGTCCCAAATTACTTTCTGTATCCTTACAATGTCCTATCTTGTATCTCTGAAAGATTTTGCCTCAATTTTGAGCAAATAAACATTCCTCCACGACTGGCGCCTTCTTCCTTCCTTGATCGAATCTTTAATCAGCTAACTACCGGTAGTGAGAATCGAGAGTAACACCAATTTTCTGTCACGCTTTCAAAACAAGGCACGCATTACCATCGTCTCTATTGCCAACATCTAAACAAAAGCTCTTCAAGTGGATTCAGGCCCGCACTTTCTAACCTGTGGTTACTACTAGTTAATATGTATTATTTAAGTGGAAGCGTCCTGAAAGGAGGGAAAGCGGCAGTTATTAACATGACTTAGTGTCACCCATAGTTTTTTAGCAGAATCGATAGAGGGGCCGGTATCTTTCGTCACTTACTATGTTTCAACACTATGTATTAGCTTTAGTTTGTTGATGACGTCTGGGAGGAGCAGAGCATTTTCCTTTAATTTGCATTTGTAAATAAAGTATCGCATGAATAACAAGGTGTAGTTAAAACGTTTATGCGCATTGTCTTGGTTATTGAGTACACCAAAAAGAATTTCTCTGTCCGAGATTAAAGTTGGTTTTATTATTAAACCATTGAACAGTGTTTTTAATGAAATGTTGTGAGAACTGGCAATGGTTAAAGGTATAGAGTCTGGTTCACCACAATATAGACATTCACAGTCTGTCTTTAATCCAAACCTGAAAAGTTCGTTTTTGGCGACTGTCAGTCTATGTAAGAATTTAAAATGAAATTCTCTTAATTTCATGTCTTCAGAGGTTGTCCTAACTGAAGCGAAGAATGATTGCCAAGATTCCTTGTCCATAGTTACTACATCATTCCATCTTTTAACACCAGTTTGTTCTTCTGTGTAAAATGAAGCCAGTAAAACTCCCTTGATTGCATTTTAGTCAAATTTAGTTTTACTTCAGGTTCAAGATTAAATAATGTTGAGTTGGATTCAAATTCACTTGAGGTTGAGGATAATTTCACAGCTAATCCTTTGGAAACAAGATTCTTTGGAATAGCATGAATGACCTGATAAAATTGCAAGAAATTTGTTCTCATCAAGCCGAACCTGCTTTGAAAGCGTTTGAAAGATAGAAATGTGCTATCACTGTCTATAAGATTATTGATGGTCCAAATACTTTAGTGAACCATTCTTTATTGAATGAAGGTTTTTGCCCAATCAGAATTTCTTTATTGTTGAACAAGGCTATGTCTCAATTACTGTTTGAGTCACTGTTGTACAATGCTTTCAGGTCACTGAAATATTTCAAAATTTCCTTGTAAAAGTTTGGGAGTTTTTCAAAATACTTAACATCATAGTTGCAATTGAGTATAAACAATTACTTTATACTCAGTTGCAACTATGATGTTATTGTAATCCTCCATATTTGTCAAAGAAATGGTTAGGGACGGATTTCCAGTTCTGATGTCCACCACTTAAAAGTCTTGGAATCCATGCTAACCTTAGTGCTTTAATCATGCTGTCTATGTCTGTCATACATACCCATCCCTTTGGTGGTTTTGGTAAAGGCCAACCCTCTTTATCTTGTCTTTCTTATTCTTCCATAGAAATCCGAATACTTTTGGTTTTAAAGTTGAAACTGTATAGTCCAGGACCTCAACATTAGATATGAAATAGACAAGTTGTGATATCCCCAAAGATTTCATTATCAGTACCCTCCCAAAGAGAGTTAGATCTCTTGTTCTCCAAATATCCAGTTTCAGCATTAGAATTTTATGATCAAAGTTGTGTCCCGTTTTTGTCATATGAGAGAAATCTTGTAGGATCTGTAACCCATTTCAAGCCTAAAGGTTTGACCTCACTAAGCAGGTTTCCTGTTTTTGTAATTTGTAGGTTTCTGTCAATCGCTCTGGCAAGAGCAAGGTAATCTTCACGATGGGTGTGGCTCGGGACTTCTGCACCAAGCTAACTGCTTTTGCAAATTTCCTTGCCCAAGGTAGGCACTGATTAATCAGACCATTTCTCTCTCAATTATGTTGCATGTTTCAAATACTCTTTAGTTTTCAAGCTCTACAGTAGGTTTCCACATGCTCTGGTTGCTTTTACTCAATTTACAGCCTAGAGCAGTAATAGTTCTAAAATCAAAAGTATCTTATTCTAGATTATTATATACAGTGTATTACAGAAAAGCGTAAAGCTTCAGAGAGAGGCGTTAGTTGTTCACAGGGTTTAATTTTATATTCAATAGCCTAGTTTTAGTTTGCCTCTCTATGTATTACTCAATTTTATATGGATGATGAAACTATTTTGTGAATCATGGATTGTCAATAGGCCATATTCGTATTCTCGGTATTGAACTGGATCTAGCATGAAGTGGAGGCTCTTGCGGGGGAATCTTTTCTTATGTAAATGTATTCCCCCGAAAGAGCCTCCACTTCATGCTAGATCCAGTTCAATACCAAGAATACGAATATGGCCTATTAGTTTAACACTGTGTAGTCACATTCTCAAACAAATATAAATTAAGTCAGCCATCTGTTGCATCTGAGTAGAAATCTCTAATGGTTAACTACAGTATATTCCTTCATAAAAAATATCACAAAGACCAAGAGACCAAAAGATGGTGAAGAACTCACTTCTGAATTTGAATCCACTGCGTGTGGTACCCTGTATAAGCCTGTCAAACCTCTCTGTGGCTGCCTACAGAAACACACTCTCTTCCAAGTCTATTGACACTCAGATCAGACCCAAGGCAACACAAGGATTACTGTTGGAGTAAAAAGAGGAGATCAAGGCAGCAAGAGACTGCTACACCCCTGTGGATTCAAACAAGTTGGAACTATTTTTACCTTCTAAGATTCAGCACTCCTTTTTTCCCTATTTACACCAGTTTGTTTAATTGAATTTTTGAGCTATTTTGTGTAAACAAAATCGCTCTATGTCAGCATGAAGCTCAAGAAATTCTTCCTTGGTCGGGTGGTTCTGCCTTGAACCAATGAAATAAAGGTTTCTTTAGATGGCATTGTTTCAGCCAGCGGCCAATCTAATTCCCTGTTTTAAAGTGTTTTTGAAAGCATGTGGTCAGTGATGGTCAGCACTGAGACTAAGTTACACATGCGTGTTGATTAGGCTCAAGGGAACATCAGCGTGGAATGTCACGCGTCATCTATCTGCTTTTGCGTGATTTATTTATTACTATCACGCCATGGGGTACCACCATTATGGTAGTCTTTCCGGAGAAAAGGGTTTGTATATTTAACGCATGCGTGAATGACAACAATAGGCGTGAGATACTGGAGTCAGATTAGAATGAAGTATGAGTTGTGCTGTTTCGATGGATGATGAAGGTAGTAAGGTGGGGACGAAAGTATTTAAAGTTTACGGCCGCGGCTTGTTGGTTGTAACAACCGTGTGGTTCGTCACGCAATCTTTCCTTCCCAATGAACGTCTGCTGAAACGAGCAGCAGATTCGTTTCCCATTGTTTGCAAAGATCAGCCGGAGTCCACGTAAAAATTACTACAGAGCCAATCAGCACTAAGTTACTGTGTAATGAAAAGCCTGACGTCTCACGTTTTCGAGGGAAGTGTCTTTACTATTTTTAATTGCGTGTGATGCACAACCTGCGCCTCCTGGAAAGTCCTTCAATGATTTTCAGCATCTTTGAATTCGGTCATCCCGATGAAAACGAAAGTAGAACTATGTTAGTGGCACTCGACCACTTCTGAAGAGAATTTTTAAGGGTTAAAAACAATGAAATTTAGTTTTTGAGAATTGAAACGTCGAGTTATTCGAACAACCCGTAGTGTAACCGCGAGAGACCTAGCGGGGAAGAAATGCCGTTCTGAGATCAATCAGTGTACTTTAAATCACATATTACTATTTGCCATTGAACTGATTGAATGCTCTGATTATCGGAAATAATGCAGGCGGTGAAAAGCGGCAAAAAACGTTAAACGAATAATTCTAGTAATTTGGTTGAGCGGTTCCTACTCGGGGAGCAAATATTTCATTTCGAAGTGGACGAGTGCTTAGTTTTGTAATTTTTCTTGTGTTTTTTTTTTGTTCCTTTGCTAACTTTGTCAAAACTGCAAGAACATTGTTAAGTGATATTGGCATGGAAGAAAAATGCTATGGAAGGGAATCCTTAATCTGGATATTTGTTCCCCTTGAAGTGAAGCCGTTTTTATGTTAAACAATGAAAATGCTGATTTCATTTGTCAAATGGATTACTTTTATCTCTCACGTGTAAACAGGCACCAAGACATACAGCCCTGTTTATGAAATACGATTTCCAACTTTGATCTATCACGTGCATACGTTTGGTAATAGCAAGTTCGTTGGTTAATTCCCACATGAATAAGGCAGCGCTGTTGGTTAAATGCGACTCCGAACTTTGATCGGTCACGTGGATCTAACATGACCTTTGATCAATCACAAGATTTGCACGTGGTCAATTCAACATGTTTACAACAACATCTAATTGAATTTATTTTCTGTTACAATGATTGGTCACTTTTAACCGTTTTTTATTGGTTACTTTTCTCAACTTCAATTTTCTCTTCTTCTTATTGGCGGATTTCGATCCGTTGTTTGGCTGTTGATCTGGTTTTTTAATATTGTACAACTGTTGACGCTCTTAATTCGGAGGAGCTTATTTTGGAAGTAATTGGTGGTTTGTTTTCGAGTCGGTAAGTTTAATATTGCCCTTATTTCGGGATATAACGCGGTGTTACGCTCATCTGCTTACCGTACACAGACGTTGTCAGCAAAAGGCCCAACACTAAAATAAGAGCGTTTGTGTAGGTCGGGCTATTTTTGCTGTCCGAAGTAAAAAGTACAAAGCACTTGAAAATCAGAAATTGATGAATTATGGCAATTACATCTATATTCGTTATCAGTACTATTTGTTCAACGTTGATTTGTTTTTGCTGGTGTTGTATATTACGTTGTGTTTGGTGGTTCGTTTGTTTGCGAATATTTCTTCATGTGGTCCTGGAACTGTTTCAGCACGTGTACGTATACTTTGGGGGTTTTGAGGGACCGGAAGAATATAGTGTTTGCGAAAGTGCGGAGAAAGAAAATGAACAAATAATAGAAAATATATTATATATCGGTTTTTGCGGAATTAATGAAACTCTTGTTTCAAAAAATGTAGGGTGAATGACTATTTAATTGGTACAAATCAAACTCAAAATCAGTCTTAGAAATAAGAAAACTAAACAAAAATCAAATGAAAAACAGTTTGCTCGTACTTCTCCGATACCATAGCAGAAACCAAAATCGCCACAGATAAATGACTCACCATTCAACCATTTTCTGACTTCTCCTTATCTTATCAACATTTTATCGCCCTTCACAAAATAGCTCAAGCACGCATTGCGTGCCTATGTTTGCATTGTGTAATCCAGTTTTGCATACACAGAATGCTGATTGATTTTTGGAATTATTTTGGCTGATTGGGTGGAGGGGCTTAGTTCCCAAAAATCTCTATTCTTGCAAGTGGCACATTTGTTCTACAGATGGGTTTCCATTCCAGTGCCAGTGCAAGGGTAATTAGAACAGGTGGTCAAATCAGCACTCTGTAAAAATTATTTTACAAATCTGGCTATCTGGCCTTGCTTGAAAAACTTTATTTCCTTGGCTACACACAAAGTGATCATTTACTGTGTAAATGTACATAGCCTAAAATTTAGTGAAGTTGATTATAAAGAGTAAAACTGAAGGTAATGTAGAACTTCTGTTTTATTGTAGCTCCAAAACGTGATGAAGAATCAGAGGAATCTGGTGATTTGATGAAGTAAGCAGCATTTGTTTCCAGGTTGTTTTGATTTGATTTTTTATTTTGTCATATTTTCACTTATTTTTGTTTGTTAATTCTAGTAGTTACTGTTTGAGCTAAGGATTCTACTCTCAATACGAAAGAGCACAGACAAACAAAATTGCTAAGGCCAATCTGTGAACAAAACAAGTGCTTTTTAGTGCATGCCTATGCAGGGACAGTAAGATGTGCGTAGTTGTTGCAGTTAAAAACTGAATTCAGGTAAAAGAATTTTAACCTACCGGTAGGTTGATTCTCAAATCCCTTTGTCTCGTAAGCCTAATTATCCAAAATCAAGGTTAGGAGGCAATGGAAATATTATTGATATTCAACCTAGGTCAAAAATGTTTACCTGAATTTAACATAGTCAAGGATTTAATGTAGTTCTAAAGGACTCGGCAAGGAAACAGAGACAGTAAACTTGTTATGTTGAATGAAATTTTAAATATTTTGAACTCATATTAGAATTGCATCCATTTCAGTGAGAGTATAAGGGGACCCAACAACAGAATGTACTATCTTGACCTCAAAGAAAACAACAGAGGAAAGTTCCTTAAGGTAAGTTTTCAATCTTCTTAACCTCATTTAATCAAGCTATAAATATTTCTTTCATTCCTAACACATTTCAACGAACTTTCTCTACATTGAACTTTCATTTGGATAAGGGAAATTACGCAGTGAAGCCCTGGCCATAAGACGTGAAGCACCAAAAGGAAAAATAATAACCTCTTGTCACATGATTACTGGACCTCATTTCTGTGCTATTTCATGTATCAGATATCCCACCAAACCGATTTTTAATGGAGTACAACTTGTTGGTAAAATAGCCAATTTTATCATGATCCGTGCATTTTATGAAGGCTAACAAGACTTCTTCCACTTGTGTTAATGTAGAATATGAAATCTAAATGTACAATTTGGAATCTAAAGTGAAATGAACAGCATCTCAAAACACATTCACGTCAGAAGAATCCACAATCGTCGACAGCAGCCACCACTGAAGTTTATCCTATCCTCATCAGTTTTTTAGCTGGGAAACCACACTTTTCCTATTCCAGTCAGAGTTGTTGTTTCATTTTTGAAGAACCAATCTACAGTGTAGGACAAATGAATTCTGTCTGTGGTACAGAAAGAATCAAGCGACCAAGCCAAGAGAGAGTTGTTCTAAAATTATGTTTATTTCAAAGGCAAAACAAGAATTCTGAAATAAAAGGGGGTTTGAGAACATTGCTCTAATAACTGCCTTAAGAAATAAAGCTTGAAAGTATTGATCATGAAAATATAACATAACTGTAAGAAAGAAGAATGGTTTAAAAACAGTCAAAGTAAAGGAGAAATGAATTGGTCCTGAAGAGTGAGTCTCTCTAGCTTCAAGCAAACAATCAAACAAGAGTGATTGTAAACCATATGTATGCAAGACTGGTACGAATCACATCTGAATTACGTGCCTAGAAAAACCTTAAATGAAGTTACTCAAAAGAACTATTCATAAGTTGTGAACTGTCAAATCTAATGACTAAACTCATAACAAAACTAATAAAGAAAATGATCAGTTCTCAAATCACGCTATCAATCACATAGCACTATGTTCATAGACAGCTTAATTTACTTGCTTTTTGCAGATCAATCAAACTGCAACATATGGCCGAGGAGGTCGCACAAACATTGCTGTACCAGCTCAGGGCATTGTTGATATACGAAATGCCCTTTCTGAAGTTCTGGAGCAATATGGTTCAGATGAGGGTATGTGTCTAGGGTTTCAGCTTGTATCAATGAAAGCATAGGTTTTTGCGTAGACTAGTTTAGCAACAGTAAAGCATTTTACCTGGCCTAATTCTCTGTATACTCTTTCAGAGGAGGTAGCCAGTGATTTGCCAGCATCAAGGGAACAACGTGTGGAGCAGAAGCGTTTTTATTTTGATGTTGGTAGTAATGCAAGAGGGGTGTATTTGAGGATCTCTGAGGTAGGTATTTCTTGTTATGTAAACAGTGACCTCTTAACTACTTGGAAGTCTGGTTGATTTGTTTACTATGTAATTGCAATGGAAATGTGAATAAAGTATGCTGCATGTTATCTGAGAGATCAAGTAGTAGAAAGACAGACCAATATTAATCTTTCTGTCAATCAGCTTTCTGTTTAGTTATGACTTGGGTGTATAAAATTGTGTGTTTAACTTCATTTTTTTTTCCTATCATTAAACTAGTTTCCAATAAATATTGTTTTGTTTAACAGGTTACAGCCAATTACCGGAATTCAATCACAATACCTAAAAAGGGTTGGGTGAGCATAAGGGATATAATAGGTGAGTTCAGTGCATTGTGGGGAAAACTCTACTGAGCTGAAAGTCTTAACAATTTTCCAAGCTCATAATTCAAGACTGGGTCAAATTTATTAGCAAGATTAATTAGATGATACAGTCCAACTACTTGAATAAAAAAAAAACATTACTTTGACTTTACAGAAGGTTTTTTGAAGAGTTTTGCTTAATTGGCCTGAGAATGAAAATGAAAATGAAATCAATTAAATTGAACTAAATTGTTTTCCACTTGAAAGAGCATCTCAAAATTAGGCAAGATTGAGCATGTTTGGTTGGAAAGCCACCAGGGCATGTGCATTTAAAAATCAAGAAATGGGCTACTTTTGAAATATCAAAATTCAGCTTGATAACGAGGCCCAGAGGACAAAAACAGAAGAAACGAATTGCAAGGAATATGAAAGAGAATTAACATAACTTTCATTTTTCTTTGTTGTTGTCCTCTGGGCTTTGTTATCACGCTGGATTTTGATATTTTGAAAGTAGCCCATTTCCATCCAAATGTCTCTTTTTTTGGAAAGTACATTCCTTCTCCTCATACAAAGTCTCCAATTTTCATGATTTCCATAAGCTTTTTTTTCAACTCCTATTCAACTGAACAAGGTCAAAGTGGGCAAGGTGACCATTTTTGAGATGCTCATTCATGTGGCAGAAACAATTTTTTGGCATCATTTTAATCATTCTCGTCCCCACAGCCCTTTTCGCTTCTCTTAGCCGGTGGGGCCTTGGCACAAGAAACAAAGGGCTCTGGAGACACAGGATTAGGAAGTCCAAGATTCTAGGACTTCCAGTTGCTCTCTCTGTCTCTGTTTCTGTCTCTCTCTCTTCATTGTTCTGCTAGCCAATCAAAATCCTGTGTCTCCAGAGCCCTTCATTTCTCGTGCCAAGGCCCCGCTGGCTAAGAGAAGCAAAAAGGGCTGTGGGAACAAGAATGCATTTTAATTAGAAAAAAAAACTTGTTTCCAGGCCCATGCTCGTTTGTTAAGTGGCCAATATAACTTATTCCATAAATTCTTCTGAAAGGTGTTCTGTTAGGATCAGTCAATGCCCACTCACTCCTCGAGTTTTTACCTTTGCCTTTGCTATATTCTCATTGTTCCAGTTAACTTTCAGAGTTAGGGAGTCACGGAAAATTTTTAAGGGGTCATAAGACACGGGTCTTCCCTAATTTTCTTACTTAACAACTCTGTGTGTCGGGTCAGGGAGCCAGATTTCTCCGGTTTTTGACCCGAGACCCGCTGCTTATCTGGAACACTGTATTCTGTGTTTTGTTCACTGAGAGAGAGCCTGCCAGCTTTTGTAATTTCCCTTGGGTACTCAACGATCATACTGAGATTTTCCTTCTTTCTTTCAGATGACTTTGTGAAGAAGATGGAAGATGACGAAGAGGAAGAGGATGAAGAGGAAGAGGAAGAGGAACGAGGGGATTAGTTCCAATTCTTGCCACTAATCTCTTGTCCTTTCTTTCTTTCTCCTTTGCTCTCACTTCCTCTCTTTACTCTCTCTCTCCTTCTCGCTTGATGCACAAAGCTTTATTACTTGGGGAGGCTAGGTCATCCTGCTTTGCATGATTCATGAACTCTTTGAAGCTCAAAGTAATTTTCATCCTTTAGCTCCAAGCTCTGTGTGCATTCTCCTCACTCAGTGCCCTTTTATATGTTGTTGAAGTAGTTATGAAAAGTTGTCAAATCATCAAGGGAATTTACAAATATTTTTATTTTGTTATTTTCTCTTTACTTTCATAGCTTTTAAATCTTGTTTGAGGAGTGATATTATTAATTAGACAAATGAAAAGGCTATTTGCTCATTTGGGGCTTAACAGTTGAAAACTGTAGCAAAAGGAAGGCTAAGAATCTTAAAAAGATAAATGGCTTAACTTAAGTGCTACATGGCCGAAAGGAGTTCTGGTTGTACTTGGTGTATTATAAAAGAGTGGGTTGTATTGTTTTTATGTATTCAACGTGTGGCTGTAATCTTGTTTTCAGGAGGTTTCATTGATTTTTACAAGTTTTGCAGCTTGTTGTGAATTGTTGACCAGACCAAAGTAGTGTGACCTAGCCTCCCCACCCCTTCTGTTAAAATACAATACACAGTCCCCCTACTCTCCCCTCCCCTCTCGCAACAGATAATGCAGACACTTGAAATAATGCCAACAGCAAACTTACTTTCTTAGTTGCAAACAGAAAAAAAATTCTTATTTCAGATGGTGCAAGAAATTTTAGCTTTGCAGATTACACTTTTGTTTGTAATCGCTTTGGCTTTTTGAATGCCATGCACTCAAAACCAAAAAATACAAAAAAAAAAAGAAATTTAAAAAGAATTTCTCAAGCATGTACAAAAATTTAAGCTTTCGAAAAATTGGTCTTTATGATGTGATAAGTGATATTGTCAGGAGAAACCAGGCTGACTTATATAAACTGAATGGCGTTAGTTTACTGTCATCAGATGGTCAGTCTGCATAGCAAATAAAATTTGGACACAGTCCTTGAAATAATTCTAATGGTAGAGAAACACTGTCTTTCAGATTTTTATGTATCCCCAACCTGTTTTTTGTTTCCTTTTTTATGCGGTAGTTATGAAACATGAGTAGACGAAAGCATCAGGTGAAAATCAGTTTTTCATCAGAGTGAATTCTCATGGAACTTTTATTCCTCAAAAGACTGATTTTCAATCAGCAAGTGCTTGTTAGTTCATGTCTCAAAACTCCGAGTCTTGGTCAAGTGAAATGTGGCGAAGGAACGGAGAGGGTGACATTGAATCCTTACTGATTCTTCCCATCATTTCTAGGCTGCGACTAGTTTTACTTAATTGTTTTTGTGAGGCTATGTGATGGAAAATCTGTGCGTTAGGCCAGTCTTTCAAAATAAACAGCGGTCAACTGTACAGTTTCCCACCAAGTCAAATGTCCAAACTGAAAAGCACCTGCACCCCCGGTGCTCTCTCCTCCGCAGAGGCTAAAGGGTTTTTTTCGGGAGGATCCGCTGAGTAATGTAAGTGCAGGCACAGGTTTACAGGCGACGGCGGAAAGCGCGGGAGCCTCTGCCAGATACCACGCCCAAGATGGCTGCCATCCGGGGGGAGATTGCAATATTGGTTTATTTGAATTCAGATTTACCATCAAGAGACAGCTCCTGAAGAGAACAGTCAAGCTCCGAATCTTCCGCCATATTCTTCCAAGAGAAAAAAGAAAAAGACATCGTACAAGATCACCCCCCCCCACGGGCTTCAGGGGGGCCTTCGAAGTACAACACTTTTGCTTCGTTTCTTGGAAATTATTGAATTAGACCTCAAAAAAAC